>JAEBUP010000012.1:1200000-1539353 GCA_023014405.1 Amanita molliuscula
GCCATTCTGATACCACTTTAACCTTGGCAGGATCCATTCGTGCAGTATCTTTCCCAATGATGACTCCGAGGAAATCGATTTCATTTTTATCGAAGAAGCATTTCTCCGGTTTGAGTGAGAGTTTATGCTTTTCCAATTTTTCCAGTATTCGATTTACATGTCTGGTGTGTTCTTCTTGGTTCCTTGAGAACACCAAGATATCGTCCATGTAAATCACTACCCATCCTTCAGCTATCTCAACTCGGAAGATGTCATTCATCATGGTTTGGAAAGTTGCGGGCGAATTGGTTAGTCCAAAAAACATAACAAGCGGTTCGAAGAGTCCACGATTTGTTCGAAAAGCAGCTTTCCATTCGTCGCCTTCCTTTATTCTTACGTTGTTATATCCCCAACGTATGTCCATTTTGGAAAAGACCTTGGCTTGGGATAGTTGATCTACTAGTTCCCCAATCAAGGGTAAATGATATTGGTTCTTGACCGTCATTTTGTTTAACTTCCTGTAATCCTGTACAGGTCGGAGTTTTCCATCTTTTTTCTTGACAAAGAAGAAAGGTGACGCCATGGGTGATTTACTGGCTTGGATTCGTCCAGAATCCAAGTTCTCCTTCAGAAATTCATCGAGTTGCTGTTGTTCACTTCGATTAAGGGGATAGATTTTGCAATCTACCGGAGTTGAGCCAGGAATTAATTCTATTGCATGATCCCAGCGTCGCCTTGGTGGAAGCTCATCAAAGGTTTCTTTCTCAAAAACCTTTCTGTGCTTTAGGTAGTGATGGGGAACTGCCTCCTCAAGTGTACGCTTCCTCTCTGTTTTTGCTTGCTCTGCTGCTATTTTTGTGGCAGTTGAAGCAAACGCTCGTACTTGCAACTCTGGTTCCCCGACATGAACAGCCAAGAGATGCTCCCCTTCTTGTAAATGGTATGACACGTCTATCTCGTCTTCTGGCTCTTGTACAGAGGATGGTTTCCAGCAAGTCCCTGGGCATCAGTTGAACTCCAGAGATTTCTTTTTCCAATTAATGGTTGGGTTGTGGTGTTCCAACCAATCGTGTCCCAAGAAGAGATCGGTCTTGCTTAGTCTGGCCACAGCACAGTCCATTACTTCCTCATGAGCTCCTATCCGTAGTTTGAACTGGACAAAGTACTCTACACTCCCGGATCCATTACGTGTTCCATCCGCATTATATACTGGGATTGGGCGTAGTAGCTTTTTCTTGTTCATCCTATGTTTTTCTACGAACTCTTCACTTATACACAAAGAGGTACAGCCAGAGTCTAGTAGCATGGTTATGTTTGAGGACTGAAGCGTGTCCATCGTCATCAACGTTCCTTTTAGATCTAACTCCTGTCTTCCCACTCCTTGTACTACTTTTTCTCGTAAGTGTACTAGGTTCCATAGGGCATCGGTTTCCGATAGTGAATTTAACTGCTGGACCAGTTCCTTGTTTACTTCTTTTATTCTTTTGGGCTCCACCCATTGCCTCAGGCACTCGATTGCCATCTGCTCTGGTTGTTGCCAGATGTGTCTTAATACCCAAGGGGCGGTCCAGACTTTTAATCTTTTTTCTGGTTTTACGCTCATTTCTAAATTTCTTATTCGGTGTACGTTCCCACTGCATTCATAGAGTAAATCATGCACGTCAATTGCAGAGTCTACTGGTACTAATACACCATTACAAGAATTTGAACTAGAGGCCAGTTGAACAGAGCGCTTGTTCACTGGCTGTCTCCAAAATCCGAGACCTCCTCGATTTTGGCACATCCTTCCAGGGTCGTTTCCCCATTATCTATCATTTGTACCACTCTTTTGCCTTTGTCTTTGGCGGCTTCTTTCTTCCAACATCTTTCCATCGTGTGGCCTGTCCTTCCGCAGTTACTACACTCCGGTATGGGTTTCCTTCCTCGTGGCAGTGGGCATCAACGACTGTAGTGTCCTTCTTTCTCGCAATTGTAGCACCATGGCTTGACGTCTCGTTTCTTGTCTACGTCCATGGTGTTTGGATCCCAACTTCCTGACGCGAATGGGGCTGGCGCCTTGTATTGATATTGTGGGCGGGGGTTACTACTTGGGGTTTGCTCCCTATATTCCTGCCGACTTTTTGGGAAGCCATATGCTTCATTGGCTTTTCTGTAAGCCCAGGCAAGTGCCGTTACTCTTGTTTGTATTTGGACAAGAGTAGCGTTGTCTGGAAGTCCTCCATACCGAATCAAGTCCCTTCCCAGGGCTGGATTGAGGTTACTCTGGAACTGAGAGATCAATGCCTGATCGTTCCAGTCAGTGAGTGAGGTGAGGGAGTTGAATTTCACGATGTAATCTTCAACCAACATTGTTCCTTGTCGCAACTTTAGTAAGGCTTCTATTGCCTTCTCTTTTGTTTCTGTTGACATAAAGAACTCGTGCATTTGGTTTTTAAAGTCGGTCCAATCCGTGAACGCGAATTGGTTAATTAAGGGTCTCCGTACCCATGCTCGATTATCATCCGTTGATTCTCCCTCATTCAGTTGCTGCCAGTTGAGTTGCGAGTCCCATCCGCTGTTGTCTATTTTATCTTGGAACTCCTGCAACGCTTCTTGGAGTGCCTTGAGTTTGACGCCACTCCAATCAGCTGCTCTATCTCCCTTTCCGCCTTTCATTCGATATAGGCAGATGGAAATCATTCGTTTGGGGTCTACTTCCCTTGACAACATGAAGTAAGTTCCCATCTGCCGTAGCCAGCTGTCGACTGTCCTAGGATCCCCTTGGTAATAATCAGGCATTTCTGCCTTTGTGAGGGGTCCCGGTTCTGGTCGAGAACTTCGTTGGTACTCGTTTATGATAGCTACTAGGGCTTGGCCAGTGCTGGTGATAGCTCGCTGTCTGTCCTCCTCCTGATGATGAATTTCATTCTCCCGCGCTGCTACTGCTGCAGCAGGTTGAGTGTCCGGGAGCAACTCCAACGTTTCTGTATCCATCCAGTAATTTCTCCATCCAAGTACAGCATGGTAGGCCTGAGTGACCATTTCTACTGTTAATCGGAAGGGTCCTGCTCCAAGTTTGTAATGTCCCATGCCTTCTCGGTTTAGGCATTCGATGTGGAACCATCCTCTTGTGTTACTGTTATATTTTTCGATGTGTAACATAGTGGAGCTGGGATAGGATCTTCGAATGATGGTAGTAACATTTTCGTCTCGGAGGTTCCTGTCCCAGTTGCATACTTCCTGCAACTGTGGATAAGCTGGCCACATAAATTCATCCCAGAACTCCTTTTTTATTAATACCAGGTAGCAGTATCCTGGTATGTCTGGGTTAAAGCCGCTGTTGGCCCAAGACATTGTTGGGTAAGGGTAAGGCAACCATGCTTCCCTTTCAACGATTCTTCTCCACTGGTCAATTTCTCGATGCTTGTGAGCATTATTCGCTCCTTGTGGGTATTCCTCCGTCGATAACCAGTCTGCCGCTGTAGGAACTCCGCCATTCCAGTGCGCTGCGTCTCCTCCAGCGTTTATAACTTTTCCTTTACTTTCTTCACCAGCTAGTGCTGCTGCTGCGTATGATCGTGCTGGTTGCACTACTGGTTTTGGTTCTCTGATTGCCGGGTATGTTCGTCCAGCCGCCTGGTTTACTCCTTCCTGGACAGTAATTGTGGATCGTAAGTCGACCCGTTTAATGGATGTGGTAGCGAGGGGGCGATTTTTTAATCGACGCTTTGACTTTGACTGTCCACCAAGGCATACCGTCCAAGTATAGTGAGTTACTTTATGGAGGTCAACCAATTTGTCCCAAGTGTATTCAATGTCATCCCGCTGTATTGCGGATTCCTCTATGATATGACATCGTCCGGGTTGGATGCTGTCCTGGATTGCGAATACAACTGTGTCATCCCGAAGTTCGGGTTCCCAGTTAATGATGTCGTAAAGGGTGGGCCAAGCGGGCCAGTTGAACTTGTCATAGTATTCAGCTTTAAATAGGTACATGTAGCAATACCCATTTTGTCTCCATTGATCAGGAGCGATTGGACTTTTTGCTGTTGGCCCTGGTAGATATGCTTTAACACGAGCCCGCCATCCCAATAACCTGGCCTTGTGATCGTTCCAGGTGTCCTCTCCTATTTCGGACAAAAAGTGGTCCAAGCCAATAGTTCAGAGTTTCTCGATTGGCTCTGTGAGTAGGTGTTCCGGTGTGATGGAAAGGATCCGCCCCGGCGGCTTTGTGACAAGTAAGGGATCATATCGAATCCCTTGACGACGTTCCTCGTCTTCCTTTTCCCGTTTCCATTTAGCATAACGGGTAGCTCGTATATTGCCATTCATGGCATGCATCCAGGCATTCCAGTCCTCGTGCGACATGGTCATGCCTTCGTGTTCATACAACTCTTCCACGTGGTGAGCACATTGAAGTCGCTCCACCGCCACTTTATATCGCCTGATGGCCTTGTCTCCGTTGTTGATAAGAAGGAGCCACTGGTTATATTTCGACGAAACCAGAGCTAACCAGATGGGGTTGGAGGTGTCTCCTTGATACTGAACCTCCAATAGTTCGATGAGGGTTTGGTATTCCCTCTCGGCCTTCCGCATTGCGCGTTCGGCCCGTAAGACTGCACGAGTGGCAGCTCGCTCCATAAGTAAGGCCTCCCAGGCCTCCTTCTGTTCCAACTCTTGTTGGATTTCTCGCTCCCGTAGGAGGATTTGCGCTTGAGTGCGTTTGAGTCGTTGTGACTCCTTCCGGTACTTCCAGTATAGCCGGATATGGTTGTCATAGCGGCGAATGACTGTGTCGCCGATAAATTCTTTAGGTCCAGTCTGGACTGTGTCGTGAACTGTGACCCAGTCCGCCTCGAAAATGCACCCGATTTCCGAGAGTGACACCTGGGCGTAAGGTAGGATGTAACTGAATGAGCACTGCATTGTGTCTCGTTGGTGATTCTGCTGTAATAAATCTTCAATCAAGTTCGGGCCTCCACCGACACTTGATCCGTTCTTCTGGCTGTAAATCCGCGCCAATCGATGATGTCCTTTGGGAAACAAAGGAGTTGTTGTCTGCAGCGTTGTGGGTCCGCAAGCTATTGAAGTGAGAGTGCCTGGCAGTTCGCCTCAATGTCCTTGTGCTCAGTTATCAGCCCGAAGTCAAGTAGGGCTGCTGATACAGAGGGTATGAGAGGACTTTAATTCAGCCTTGATACACTACTCAGATCAAATGATTCGGTCGTTCCGTGACTTTTTCCGCAATGCTAGTATACTATGCTCGGGGCGCGTCTGTGGTCTCCTGCCTACGCTCTCCCGACACACTAGTATTCTCGTCTAGCACTGTTTGGTAGACAGACCCAATGGGTGTATTGAGGACGTCTCGTTCGACGCCCGTTGACAGTATGTGTGTTGGAGTCGATGTCGCCAACGGTCCCGGGATAATCGGGTTACTACCATCAAAGAAAAAACTAGGCCTCTGGTGTCTGGAGCAGCTACGAGCGATGTGCTCGGTGCTTGGACAATTCAGAGGGGTAGAGATAGTAAGTCTCTAGATTATGTCAGGACTGCCCTAGACACAACCTAATGACTCAGAGTGGGGACTTGTTCAGTCCAAAGATGAAACGAGTTGCTCAAGAGCTATGTCTAGTGACAATAGACTATCTAGAGACTTAAGAGTCTCCTACGCTAAACTACGGCCCTTATATACCGCTTCTCCTGGTCTGTGCGCAGACAGCGCGCAGCTAAAGTCCCTCATGCCGGGATCAATGCGCAGCAGCCGATCTGCACCCATCTAACCTTTCGTGGAGAGATCCTCCCATACCCAACTCCTGGGTTGTCCGCATGCAGCCTTCCTATTGTTCAGGACTTCGGCTGATTCCCATGCACGCCGTACCATTGACTCGGTACTCCTCAGCGTTCCCATGTCGCCCCTCAGGCGCCGTGCCGCTCATGATTCCTTTCATGGCGTAGGCCCATCATCGGGCCGCGACTTCTGTCGGCCCTCGGTCTTGTTCATAGCCGATGCTGACCTAACCTCCTTCCTGATAGGGACCGCAGTTCACGTAGGCCATCCTCCTAGAGTCCTGTTGCGTAGTCTTGTACATAGACGTTTGAGCTTGATAAAATAGATAAAAAGAAAAGAAAAATATCCTTCAACTCCTCGTGACCGTATCTTCATAAATGTCATCAACGTCGTTACTGTAAAGTTGAAAATGAGAGGTGTGCTCATAACAAAGTGGCTGGAGTTTTGGAGCAAGCACATGGGGAATCCAAGTCACCCAACACTAGCACAGCTGCTCCCTCATCACTGGACTGCTCACCATGGTCTGCCGTCACACACATCATCATGTGCATGTTGTTCTATTGTACCTGTAGGTGTTTCAGATATGTTGATAGGCTTGCTCTGGCACTGCAGGAGCACAGGCCGAAGGGAGCAAGGGCTGGGGGCAGGTCCTGGAAGATTCCTGACACTCGCACTGAGCACTCGGGTGTTGTAGGTAGGCACTGGTGGCAGTGATGGTGGTGGGTGGCTGTGTGTAATGTAGAAGGGGTATACGAAAGAGTAGGAGACACTAGGGAGGGTGAAACGAGAGTCAGACTATGGCATTATGGGAGTGGGAGTACAAGTATGGTTCTCTCATGACTAATCCACCTGTGACTATGTGACTATAATCCAACCCCTATCCCTGGCTACAATGAGCCCAAGCTCATCAACATCACTACATTTTTATACCATACTCACTATGTTTCCTTGTCATCAAGCCATTGTCCATCACTGGGCCCATGCCCACCTATTTTGTATATCCCATAGCACTATGTACATATAAATATGCCATTGATGTAGCACGTACCTCAGTCGTTTGCCCTATGCACGTCTGAGGTGAGATATTTCCTATACTGTGACACAGTGTACTTACTGTACCATAGATTTCGTCAGGTATTTACAACATAGTCATTTGCCCTACACACATCTGAGATTTCGTCAGTGCTCACATGGAGCATGGGTGGAGGCAGGGGCAGGGCAAGGGCAACTTGGGGTGTGAGCAAGGGTAAGGATGGTGGTTGAGGATGCTGTTGATGGTGGCAAGCAGAGAGCCTGGGGACTGAGCTAGTGGTGGGAGCAGACAGGGTGAGAGGACCAAGCTGGTGGTGGAGGAGGACAGGAGAGGAGGTAGAGACTCGACATGGGAGCGCAGGGATAAGGTGGCTTAGCTGCCCCACACTAGCTCCCAGCCACTCTAAAATTAGAACTAAGCTGTGCTTAGCTGAAGCCAAGTGGCTGGCTTCAGCTTGGCTCAGGTTCAGCTTGGCTCAGCCAGCTTGCGGCTTAGAGCTGAGCCATTGGCAACACTAGCCATGGCAGTTGAGGCACTTCAAACCTTTGGGCATGAAGTGGGAGTTGTTGTTGGCTGTGGAACAAGGGCAGCTGGCAACAGGTGATGACAGGTGTCTTCCAGGGAAAGGTGGCAGTGGATCAAGGGTACCACTGCCATGGCATAAACTTCCTCATTTGAGGAAGGCATCCTCAGAGGATGTGGCATGGCTGTGTGGTGACCTGCAGCCAGTGACAGTGACGCACAGCCACGCTGTTGCCCGCTGGTGGGAAGTGGCGTGGCTGTGTGGTGACTGTGACTAGTGAGGGTGGGCAATCTTGCATAAGCATGACATGCCGAAATCTTGACCCAACCACATTCCCCCTTATCACCATGCTCAAATGGCTCATAGTAGAGTAAAAATGGGTTTCTATGCAATGAATCTGCAACTATGTACCAGCCGTAATAAGCCTGATGTAGCAGAAGTATGCCAATGGGCAAATGCCTGCCAAATGTCACCCTGTCACAGGGGCTAATCTTGCAAGCTGAACTCCTCATTCCAGATACATCTGATCAGTAAGGTGTAAGGGAGAAAGTTGCTTCTTATTACATGCCCTACAACTTCTATTGATCAGAATTTTATAATTCTTGGTCTAATACCCAGAATGTGGTACTTGACTCCCTTGTTTGGGCCATCCTGTCAAGTATTTTTGAAATATGGTCGATACAGGTTGTAGAGCATATAAATAGAAGCAACTTTCTCCCTTATACCTTACTGATCTGATGTCTCTGGAATGAGGAGTTCAGCTTGCAAGTTGAGCCTCTGTCACAGAACTGTCACAGGTAACAGATATGGCTTTCCACGAGGTTTCAGCATGTCAGGCCATCTTTCTTCCTCCCACCACCATCTCCAGTGCATCTCTTACCTTGTAAGCATGTCTACTGCATGTCATGATAGTAAACTAATAGTATAATAAGGTACAGTTGCTAGGATGCCACCTAATAAAGCAGGAAAAGCAGCAAAACAACAGAATCTAGCAGATGCCAGGACAAAAGCTGCATCTAACCACACCCATGATCAACTAAAAGAGCTTCTGAAAGACATGGAGACAAATTACCATGATGCATTAGACATAATTCAATGCCAGGAGAGCAAGCTAGCTGATGAGAAAAGTAAATCAGCTGCTCTTGAAGCTGCTCTGCAGATTAAGCAGGGAAATGTTCTTAAGCTTAAAGAGGACTTGGAGGAAATGGATTTGAAATATCAGGAGCTCTGCAAAAAGATTAATATTGCCAATGAGAAAAGTAACTCAGCTAATCTCAAAAGTGCTCTCCAGATTGAGCAAGGAAAAGTTGTAGGGTTGAAAGAGGACTTGAGGCAAAATAAATTGAGATACCAGGAGCTGTATAAGAAGCTTTGTGTTGAGAAAAGAGCTAGACAATGCAGTGACAAGAAAAAGGGATTGTTAAAGGAACAAATTGATGTCTTAAAGTTAGCTGCCTGGGAGAGTTCCAAGGGTCAGAAAGACACATTATCATGTGCAAATCATGCCATTCAATCACTTATGCATTTGGAGAAGGAAAATGCTGGTTTGAGAAGTGATCTTTCTTTGTGCCTAGAATGCTCCATGAGAAGCATTAAATCATGTTCTCAAGAGCTTAATACTACAAGGAAAGAGTTGAAAAAATGCAAGATGCAGATATACAGGTTCAAAAGACATCATAAACTTGCAGCTGCACAAAGGCAGCTGGCAATGACCAAGGCTTGAGAACAGGCATTGAAGGAGAGGGCCACACACAGCCTTATGCATAAAGGAGCTTATACAGAGGATACAATAAATCTTATATGCTTGCTAGTAAAAGCTGGATGTTCAAAGGATTATATTGGTCAAGTGATTTCTGCTGTCTTCAAAACTGTGGGCATAACATCAATTGGATCTGTCAGCAGGAGGACAGTTTCTCATGTACTTGTGGAGGGTTGGATTGCCTCACAAATCCAGCTAGTATATGAGATGCTTGAAGCAGAGAGTTGGTTTATTCAATTAATCAATGACTTTTTACTTAATCTTGGTATTGCAGCCATGACATTTAGTGCTTATGGAACTAGCCATCACAATATCAACTACAACTCTAGGCATGTTAACTTGAAGGCTGAAGATTATAATGGTGCTGATGGGACTGAGAAGCAAGCTACATGCTTCCTTGGAATTATGCCATCACTTGATGGCACAAGTGAGCAGTCAATGAAGGACTGGGATAAAACTTTGGAGACAATCACAGATATATTTAACAGGTCTCCAATGGGACAGCACTATGGTCACCTTCTTTGGACAGTGGATTTATTTTCCAAACTGGCAGGGATGCTTACAGATCACTGTGCAAAAGAGAAAAAGGATGTTTCTGCATTAGAAAAGAGGAAGATAGAGGCAATGTACCAGCAACTTGGAGAAAATGAGCTTGTTGAAAGGACAAATGCACATTTACTGCCAAAATTCTTGGACGCATATAAACAGATGATTCAGGATCATGGTGATCAAAGAAAATGGAATGCTCTCTCTGAAGATGAGAAAAAAGAGAGGGTAGCTAGAATGACTGAAAAAGCAATAATCGAACTGGGAAAAGAGGCATATGAAAGGCTTTCAGATCCTGAAAAGAAGACTCTCAAGCTTTTTATTTGGGCTGGTTGTGGATGTCACAAGGACCTTAATACAGTCAAAGCAGGTAATGCTGAGATGACACTGTGGTGGGAAGAAAATCATGTTACACCACCAGTTCTGCTTGCAAATAGGGATAATGCTGCTGTACTAAAGGAAGTCTCTGGGCAAAATGATATGACCCCAGCCCAGCAAAGGGTGGTATAAAAGCTACACAAATAGCTGGTGCTGTGTTAAATCACAAAGATGATAAAAAAGGTCATCATAATCAGTTCTGCTTTTGGTGGGAAAAGCAGACCAAAGCAGAATTTACTTTTCCTGATACCTCTAACACTTGTTTTCAATCACATTGTGAGGCTGCTGGGGTCTTGCTTCTGCATAAAGACTTGATTCTAAAATATCTGGATTTTGCTCACAGTAGAAAGCAGACAACACAATACAGCCATATGGAAAAGAACTTATGCAATGCTTTGGGATGCCAAGCAACTTTGACAGAACTTGCAGTGCTAGCTTTATATGCACAATCTGTCAGTCATCCTTATATGTGTGTAATTTGTGGAGGGCAGAACAATATGTTGGAGATGGGCCCTTTCCACCATAGGGTATATGCTCATATAAAAAGTATCATCAGAAATCCTGAGCTTCTGATTGGCATTCATGCATCTCATGAACAAGGTGTAGTTGATGGATTGCCCTGGAAGTCACCTGAAATCATCAATGCAATACAGAATATGAAGTCAGGTTTGCCTCACCTACAACCACTTCTTGTCAGATTCTTTCAAGGAGCTGCTAAAGGGTGGAAGTGCTTCACATCAGAATTTACACCTGGTGGTTTGATTGATGAAGCAACTGCAAAGGAAAAAGATATGTCTTGGCTTCCAACAACAAATGATGTTAATGAAGGGGCCCTTGGGTCATTCAGAGTTTTAATGCAAAAGCAGCCTCAACTTACCATACTTCAGTAGAATGCTCAGGCAATGTTCCACCACAATGAGACTTGGGCATTCATGGAATCAAAGTTTAGCACACCTGAAGACTTCAAATTTTTACACCAGGAGGGTAGAAGAGTTAAGGCTGTTGATATGCAGAGAAAGCATGACATCATTGAGCACACAGAGGTAAAAATAGCTACGAAGAAGAAGGATGCAGCACAGGCAAGACAAGAAAAGTGTCAGGACTGTCCTAGACACAACCTAATGACTCAGAGTGGGGACTTGTTCAGTCCAAAGATGAAACGAGTTGCTCAGAAGCTATGTCTAGTGACAATAGACTATCTAGAGACTTAAGAGTCTCCTACTCTAAACTACGGCCCTTATATACCGCTCTCCTGGTCTGTGCGCAGACAGCGCGCAGCTAAAGTCCCTCACAATAGAGACAATGCGCAGCGACTCATTCTGCGCCCATCTATCCATTCATGGAGAGATCCTTCCACACCCAACTCCTGGGTTGTCCGCATGCGGCCTTCCTATTGTTCAGGACTTCGGCCGATTCTCATGCACGCCGTACCGTTGACTCGGTACTCCTCGGCGTTCCCATGTCGCCCCTCAGGCGCCGTGCCGCTCATGATTCCCTTCATGGCGTAGGCCCATCATTGGGCCGCAACTCCTGTCGGCACTCAGTCTATCTCTATAGCCGATGCTGACCTAACCACCTTCCTAATAGGGACCGCAGTTCACGTAGGTCATCCTCCTAGAGTCCTGTTGCGTAGTCTTGCTCTTAGACGTTTGAGCTTGATAAAATAGATAAAAAGAAAAGAAAAAGATCTTCCGACTCCTCGTGACCATTCCTTCATAAGTGTCATTGATGTCGTTACTGTAAAGTTTGAAATGAGAGGTGTGCTCATAACAAAAAGCTTGCATCTAATGCTGCCAGAATTGCAAGCATTGAACTCATTATGGACAAGGATAATGTTGGAAAACTTGCAGGAGAGAGATTCAAGGATCATTTCAGTGCATTCAAAGCAGCAGGAGCCCCAAACTTGACAAACTTGACCAGAAGAAGTAAGGTTTCATTGCTCAGGCAAGCAATGCAGCAAGCAATTGACCTTTATGATAATGGGAAATGGAGCCCTTACAGAGGGCAAGAGAATGGGAATGAAGAGGAATTTGAACCTACAGGAAACAATGGAGAAAATGAGGATGAATGGGAGGATGTGTGACATCATGATCAAGCTTGTAACTACAATTTACACTCCAAATCTCTGTGTATGTACACTATATATTTGTAGGGCAATGTATAGTACCTTAATTGATACAGGGGAGCACAGGAAATCAATGAATTTCGTGTGTGTCAAGATTTGTGACACTTTTGGTCACACGCGTGACGTCACGTCACCCTCTGTTGACAGAGCGTTGCCCACCCCCATGACTCGTGACCAATGACGCACAGCCATGCCACGTGCCATGAGTGACGTCACTCGTAACGGTTAGTTTCAGAATCAAGCCATTGTCTTGCAATGAGCGAAGAAAACGATTTTCGAACCAACCGCCCCTATACTCTCTTTTATTACCCATCTTCCCGACTTCTACCACGCGCCATGCCGGGAAACCACCGATCCTTCAGATTTTGGTGTTTGATTTATGGCGAAGAGACGCCGATACCGTTCTCAGTTGAAGCAGACCTCGAATGGGACGTGGACAATTTGACGAATGCAATCCAGCAGAAAGGACGCGTTCTTCGAGATAGCGACATCATGGATATAGTCCTTTGGAAAGTGAGGCTGTTCTACTTATCGACATAAACTTTCGTGCTCACCTGCTGTTGCAGCTGAATGAACCCATTCCAGTTGACCCCAAGGATACTCTTCTTGAACGTCTTCCTAAATCAATCACTGATTCCTCTGTCGAGTTGGAAAGATGTATGCAGAAACTGTCGGATGCCTTTCCAGGTCCTCCTGAGGGCCATCTTCATATCCTTGTGACACTACGTGGTAAGCAAATGCATCGTCATTTGTGTATGCGGGACTGATAACCTTTCTTCATTCCGAACTGCCCCCGTTACACCCAATTTAATATTTGAATGTTGCTCTTGCACGCCTTCCGCTGACGCCTCTCCCACTCGTTCGCCTACCGTTCGTTTTCAACTTTGTAGGTCAGCGCCGTTCCAAGAAACCTCGCCTGGACAGTCCCGAGCCGGAGGTTTCTGAGCTTGACCTTGCCAATTGGAATCTGCTTTGGAACACGTTTTGGGGCAAGCAAGCCACTGAACATTTCATTAAAGCCTCTACCCGAATTCCCGATTCGAGGACACTGGAAATGGAAACTGAGGAAACGAACTACGAGTATCTCAAACACCCCAACGATGACGATGTATTCCCGTGTGATTTGTCCCGAATACTTATCACCGAAACTTACAAGTCCCTTTATGCAAAGTTGTGCGAACAGGATAGACTCTACACCGAAGTGTCGCCGTTGAAACGTACCACCCTAACGCATTCGACAGTTATAACGGGCCAGCCCGGTATAGGTGAGCGTTTGACCGCTTTTTGTATTTCTCGTGCTGAACAAATGATACGAAATTCTAGGGAAGACTGTCGGCCTCTCTTGCATTCTAGTGTGGCGGCTTCAGAAGAAGAAGCCAACTGTCTACTGTAGCAATAAGACACATGCATTCGTGTTCGCCGATACTGGGGTTCGGCGAGTGTCACTAAAGGATGGAAAACGCATTGAAGCGCTTGATAAATCCATTCACTGCTGCGCGTTGGTGGATGTCAACGCGGATTTGTTGGAAATCCCTTCACAGTTTCATCCTTTCCGAGGTCGTCGAGGCAGGGTGGTGGTCGCAACCTCTCCCAATACAAATCACGTAATCGCCTTCAAACAGAATCACGCCGAGACTTATTACATTCCCACCTGGAGATGGGCCGATCTCTATTGTCTCAGGTAAGAAAAATAACTGATTTTTGTTGGTGGTACTACCAAAATCCACAGTTCACTATGGTTCTCCTCCTTGGACCCCGAAAAACTTAGAAATGTGTACACGATATTTGGTGGAATTCCACGGAGATGCTTCCGAGCGATCTCCTTTGGTGAAGACCATGAGATGAAAGTAATCAAGCGCGCTATCAACAACATCAATGACCTCCGCCAATTTTCGCACTTGGCAGTTGGACCCATGCCATTCAACGACAATGCGAGCCATGTCCTTGTTCGAGTGGAACCAACAGATGACACATGGAAGGACTACATCACACACCTGCTGAGCGCCGATGTTGCGGAGCTTGTGTATGATAGGATCAGCCTTTATAACACCATAAGCATCCGCGATTCGATAGAATTTTTACTCCGCAACCCTAACGCACGTAGCTGGGGTGGCAAGATGTTCGAGAGGGCTGTGCACCGCGCATTTCGCAAAGGCATTAAATTTGAACCTGAAGCCGTGCACGGTGATGTGCCTTCTCTACTACGCGTAAAGATTAAGAAAGCCGAATGCGAAGCAGGGGGTTATTTCCACACGCTATCCGTCCGAGCTAGGAAGTGGTCTCAGGACGTGGGCGACGAGTTTCTGAATCAATACTTGATTCCTCTTTCATCAACCGCAGAAACCGTTGACGCTGTTTACATCTCTGAAGATGTCACAGTCTTTTTCCAAATGACCGTCTCTTCATCCCACAGCCTCAACCTCAAAGGCATCACCGAACTCACCAGCGAACTGCCTGCCTCTGCGAAGAAAAGGATATGCATTGTATTCGTCGTCCCTGATCATGACACAACTTACAGGCCTTACAAACGTCAAAAGATTGTCATCCCTCGTGGGGTACCTAGAGATGTGAGTGATCCAGTGGTGGCATACAAGCAATACGTACATTACTTTCCAATGGACCAACTCTGACTTCAATGTTTTTATCCTCTACATTGATGAATTTGAATAGACGTGTATAACTGTCCGTATTTATGACTATCCCGAAGTGCACTCAAAATCACCCGTTGTAACACTTTTTGTGACGCCTTTGTGACGCCGCGTGTGACACCCAGGATTGCCCAGGAAGAGAGAGGCTGTTCCAATAACACCTGCTCAGGTGTTGTTTAAACCATGTAGACCAGATGAACCAGATGGATCTGAGTCTGGTGATGGGGATATTTCACCATCCAAGCTAGCCTCTCAGGTAGAGGAGCTTTCCATGGATCCCTCTGCAGAGCCAGGCAAGAGAAAGGCATCAAGAGTAGCAAGATATGTCTGGGAATTTTTTGAGAAGACTGGAAGTGGAACAGGTGTGATGAGCACTTGCAAGTTATGCATATGAATATTATCATAATTTAAACTTGTTCTCATGATTAACTTTGTTTCTCAGTACTGCTTGTGCAGCTGATCAAGATCATCCAGTTGCCAAATTTTGTGGTTCAACTAGTGTTTACAACCTCAGGAATCATTTAGTCAGGGTGCACTTGGAAGAGTGGAGCAAGCTATGTGATGATAAGAATATCCCCATCACTAATCCTGCAGCATTGCAGAAATTAGGAAGTTTAAGGGACAAGATGATGATGATAAGGAGGGTAGTCAGCTTCTTTCATATTCTAAGGAGGCATTTTCCAATGCCTTGGTTGAATTTGTTGTTGCTGATGATGTGGTAGGTAATAATGTTTATAATGCCTTGCAGCCTTTCTGATTGTGAAAGGCATAAACATTGTGGAATCTCCAAGGCTCAAGAAGATATTTTTGCTCCTTAGGAAGGAGCTGAGGGAGTCTGATATCCCTGGAAGAAGTACTATTTGAAACCATATCATGAACAACTTTTCAGATCACCTTAAAACTCTAGAAGATGATATGAGGGCAAGTTTGGAGTTGTTGGTGCCTTAATTTGGCTAACTATTTAGAAGAGATCAGTGGGAAATGTCTCCTTCACCACTGATACATGGTCAGATCCAAACTTGACCTCCTTTATGGCCATAACTGCACATTGGGTTGAGGGTATTGAAGTCAAGACAACAGCAGGGACCCAGAGGAAGTTTGAATCAAGGGCTGACCTTATTGGTTTCACAGAATCCCAGGTAGACACACTGGCAAGCTCCTTGCTCAGTGTTTTCTCTTTATCCTTGACAGATTGAAGATAACCCAAAAGGTATGGGCTTCAAGTTCAAATTGTACTTCTTACTCATTCATATGTTGATAGATTGGTTGGGTAACTTGTGATAATGCAAGCAATAATGATACTATGATGACTTCACTCCAGTATACACTTCACAGGAGGGGGATTAAATTTGATGCTATTAAAAACAGGATTAGGTATGATTTTCACTGTGCTGATGCTCTTATTTAAATTTTTCTAGATGTCTCCCTCACATTGTCAACTTGGCCTGCAAGTCAGCTTTGGGTGCCATAACTGACATGAAATATATTGAGGGGGAGGCAGAATATGTACCAGGGTTTGGTTCAAGAGACTGTGTTGCAACAGTCCACTCACTCATCAATGCAGTAATTCATCCCTATCAAATTTACACCTATTACTGATTGGACCATTCTGATTTGTAACAGCACAATGTGAAAATGCAGAGATTTTCAAAATATGTGCTGGAATCCTTCAAACAGGACTACCAGCTTATTCAAGATGTCTCAACAAGATGCTCTTCTACCCTCCTGATGATTGAGAGGGTCTAGAGGTGGGTCTGAGAATAATATAACTAAGCTTTCATTAAGATTGCATAGGCAGTTATTGATGACAATGACTTTCCTGACTTAAGTGTAACATGAGTTATGGGTGAGAGAAAGAGTGGCATCAAGTTGTGTTCATGTGATGACAAACAGCCAATCATGGATCTCAGATTTCTACATACTCAACCTTTGCTTCCATAGTTGAGCAGAACATTCCTGTCTCTGAAATTGCAGTCTTATCCAAAAAAAAAAAAAAAGGTTTAGTCAACTCCTGTGTGACAACTGTGACATTCACACTTGACACAAACCTTCATCATTGATCATAATGAACACTGGTGGATCTCTTAATTCTTCACAAGGTGCAACAGTGATAGGTTGCAGATTTATAAAGTCCATGGAGATTATGTGTGTTACTATTTTCACTGTTCACATTTGTCAAATTAAACCAAGACCAAAACTCAGAAAGTTAACATGTTTGTTGGCAATTCTGTTGACCAGATTCCATCCTTGCCTCCTCCAATGAATCCTAGTCATTGCTTTACTGGACAGGAAGTATACCTGCAAAGACTCAAGGATAATTTCAGCCCTGACACTGGCAATGGAAGGAATCTTTTCCTTCTTTATGGCATGGGGGGTATTGGTAAGACACAGATATGTCTCAAATTCATCCAGCAACATGGAGAGTGGTATGTTGAATGCTTTATGACCTACAACTCTTCCATTGTCCGATGTTTGGTTCCAAGGTTCCATGAAGTATTCTGGATTGATGCTTCTTCAGAACCCATGATTGACCTGAGGCTTAAACAGATTGCAAAGGCAAACAATGTTGCTGCAGAGCCCAATATTTCAGCTCATTCTGCTTTGGCTTGGATTTCTACCAGAAATAATTGGCTTATGGTGTATGACAATGCAGATGGAGGATATGAGGTGGTGAAAAAGTTCCTTCCACAAGGCAATAGTGGAAATATCTTGATCACAAGCAAGAACCAGGCATTGATGAGAATCACATTAAAGCAAAACTCACTTGAAGTTGTGGAGATGACAGAGAATGAGGCTATCATGTTGCTCTTGCAATCTGCTATGATTGACAATGACTCTGAGGACATTGTAAAATTGGCCAGTAGTGTTGTTTCAGAGTTAGGATACATTCCACTTGCCATTGACCAAGCTGGAGCATACATCCATTCATTGAACTATGGTTTAGATGATTATTTGGAGCTGTATCATGAGAATTGCAAAGAGCTCATGTCAAGTTCCCTTTTCAAAGGTTCATCTGACTATGGCAAATCTACCTATGGGACATGGGAAATGTCAATGAAGGAGATTGAGCATAGAGCTACAAGGAATGATGGGCCAATCTTGCATCCATGAACTTGAGCTAGGGCTCATACTGAAGCAATAACTGACAGCAGTGTGACAATTGTCATCATATCCATCAGGAATTTAGGGTTGGACTTATTTTACTTATATTGCACTTGTATTGACTTAAATTGCACTTAAAATGTAAATTTAAGTAAAATAAGGCACAAGATCTGTGACTTATTTGACTTAAATCTGGCTTAAAACCATGGCATTTTGTCACTCAAATGTGTTAGGACTGTGCCTAGACAACCCCTTAAAGCCTTATTGAGGAGAGATAGATGTTAGACAAGACTGCATTGCTCAAGTAGTTGTATAGGAATAACAAACTGCCTAGAGTCTTAGGGACTCTCTACCTAAACTACAACCCCTTATATACCCCAAGGGTGGTCAGTGCACACAGTCCTCCATGAGGCATGCATGCAGTGCCCTTCCACATCCTTCCAGACCATTCCAGCAATGTCTATTCTTGACACCTCAGCCAATCCCTTGGTCTCTGATCCTAAGTCCTTGGCCTTCCATACCTGGTGCTCCTAACCCTACACTAAGGGTATCTTACTCATAGCCCTAGCACTGACTTAATCCTTCTACATCCTTCCATAGGGGCTGCAGTCCTAACATAGTAATCCATCAAGACTGTTTGATATCTTGTTGTCCTGTCCATTGTTTGACTTGAAATAAATATGAAAAATAAGAGAGAACCCATCTGAGTCCCATCATCATGTTGTAGTGATGTTATACATGTCACATGTCATTAGGGGCCTGCTTTGTGCTCATAACATGTCCTGAGAGGTCAAAGCCACTGTATTCAAGTGTTGTTCCTTCTTTGGGAAATTAAGTATGGGTTTAGACCACCCACCATGCTCCATTATCTTCCTGGAGAATGTCCCATTGGTGTCCAGTTCCTCATGGATCACCCTGCAATCTTCCTTCCATGCTCTCCATTTCCACTGTACCTGTTCAAGGTAATCTCATTCAAGCTTGCCATCCTCCTATCCAAAAAGCTGTCTTGTTAGGAGGTCCCTAAACATAACCCTTACAACGTCCCACAGTGATGGCTTGCTAGGCCAAAGACAAATCCAATTGCTCTGCTAGTATGTTATGAGCACACCTCTTATTTCAAACTTTACAGTAAGGACGTCAATGACAATCATGAAGATACGGTCACGAGGAGTCGGAGGATATTTTCCATTTCTTTTTATCTATTTTATCGCGCTCAAACGTCTATGAGCAAGACTACGCAACGGGACTCTAGGAGGATGGCCTACGTGAACTGCGGTCCCTATTAGGAAGGAGGTTAGGTCAGCATCGGCTATGGAGATAGACCGAATGCCGACAGGAGATACGGCCCGATGATGGGCCTACGCCATGAAAGGAATCATGAGTGGCACGGCACCTGAGGGGCGACATGGGAACATCGAGGAGTACCGAGTCAACGGTACGGCGTGCATGGGAATCGGCCGAAGTCCTGAACAATAGGAAGGCCGCATGCGGACAACCCAGGAGTTGGGTATGGGAGGATCTCTCCACGAAAGGTTAGATGGGCGCAGATCGGCTGCTGCGCATTGATCCCGGCATGAGGGACTTTAGCTGCGCGCTGTCTGCGCACAGACCAGGAGAAGTGGTATATAAGGGCCGTAGTTTAGCGTAGGAGACTCTTAAGTCTCTAGATAGTCTATTGTCACTAGACATAGCTCTTGAGCAACTCGTTTCATCTTTGGACTGAACAAGTCCCCACTCTGAGTCATTAGGTTGTGTCTAGGGCAGTCCTGACATAATCTAGAGACTTTACTCTCTACCCCGTTGTTATCTGTCTAGCACCGAGCACGCCGCTCGTAGTTGCAAAGGACATTCAACGGCCTAGTTTCATCTTTGACGGTTGTAATCCGATTATCCCGGAACCGTTGGCGACTTCGATTTTGACAGACCACTGTCAACGGGCACTGTTTAAGTGTCCTCAATACGCCCACAGGGGCCTGGCGACAAACCCAAGCTTGGGTAGGCTACAAACAGTAAAGGACAAGATTACTAGTTCGCCGGGAGAGCGTAGGCAGGAGACCACAGACGCGCCCCGGGTATAGTAAACCTTTATTGCGGAAAAGCTCAGGAACGAGCGAAACAACTCTATTGGTGTTGCATATCAAGGCTGAACCCAAGTTCCTCACACACTCCCTGTACTAGCACCCCTACCTGATTTCGGGGTGATAACTAGGCACAAAGATAGTGAGGCGAATTGCCGGGTGCACCTGATAGATAGCTTGCGGACCCACAACACTGCAGACAATATCTCTCTTGTTTCCCAAGAGACGTCATCAACAGGCGTGGATTTTCGACTGCTGCAAAGAACAGATCAAGTGTCAGTGGAGGGCCTGAACTTGGTTGAAGATTGTTTTTACAGGAACGACCTACCTTCCCTCATCATAAAAATGAATTGTCATTTTCAATACGTACTCCCATACGCCCAGGCAACACTCTCAGAGATCGGTCAGATCTTTGAGGCGGACTGGGACAACACTACCGAATCTGTCCTCGTTAGGACACCAACCTTTGTTGGCGACACCATTGTGCGCCGATACGACAACCACGTCAGATTGTACTGGCGATACCGCAAAGATGAGCAGAAGAGGGAACGCACCAAGGCGCAGAAATTATTACGAGAAAAGGAGCTCAGTCAGGAGCTCGAACAGAAGGAAGCATGGGAGGCCCTTCTGGCAGAATGAGCAGCAAGCAAGGCTGTACTGCGAGCCGAGCGCGCTATGCGCAAGGCGGAGCGGGAGTACCAGACTCTCATTACATTACTGGAAGACCAATATCAAGGAGATACCTCTAACCCAATCTGGCTGGCCCTTGTATCCTCGAAATATAACCAATGGTTAATGTTAATCAACAACGGGGACAAGGCCATTATGTGATATCGAGTAGCGGTTGAGCGGCTTCAATGCGCTCATCATGTTGAAGAATTGTATGCTCATGAAGGCATGACCATGTCACACAAAGACTGGAATGCCTGGATGCATGCGTTAAATGGAAACATCTTGCCAGGTTTCTGGTGGACAATTCGGATGGGCCCCATTCCTGAACAACTGGCACCTACGGTTCCAGGATTTTGCTACCTCTGTCTTATCAAGCCAAAGTACTGGAACAAGTACGAATGGCCCACATACCCAACCATCGAAGCAATTTGGCAGATGGAAATACAATTCCGAGAAGAAGGAATTAGAACCAGGTGGACTGCCACAGAACGACCCGATGTGGTACATGTAGGCCTAGAAATGGCTGATATCAATGGATGGGACATGGTGGAAAAGTTACTCACCAGCGGTCACCAAACGCTCCGAGTCGGAGCAGAACAAATGGAGAACCCCGAAGTAGGCGAAATAATAAGCCTAGGGGAGAGAAGCGATACAGGACCATTAGAGCAACCAGCGCGATCAAATGCAGCGGCAGCTCTGGTGGAAATAGATCCTTGCTTACGAAATAATCGTCCAGGTCTAACCAAACAACAACAGAACAAGTTACACCTGAAACATCCGGGATACTGTTACCTTTGGCTAGTAAAACGAAAATACTGGAATGAATACAAATGGCCAGCGTACCCAACCATCAGAGAAATTTATGGATGGGATCCGGAACTCATGGATGAGGACCGACCCATATATTGGAGACAAACCGAAGGCTGTAACAGCATGTGGCACTGCATTCGAGTATCGGGGCATTCGAGTATCGGGAGAACCAGGAGGATGGCCATGGATGAAAGCCATGATGTGGCAAGGATACAGATCTCACCGAGTTGGAGCTGGAACCTTCCGATTGACGGTTGACATGATTACTCAAACCTACCATGCACTACTCGGATGGAGAAACCATTGGGCTGATTCCGAGACATTGGAATCCCTTCCCGACACTCAACCGGCTGCAGCAGTAGCAGCACGAGAAAACGAAATTCATCGTCAGGAGGAGGATAGACAGCGAGCCATCACCAGCGCTGGACAAGCCCTTGTCACTATAATAAACGAATACCAGCGAAGTTCGCGTTCTGAACCCGGACCCCTAACTAAAGCCGAGATGCCTGATTATTACCAAGGGGATCCTAGGACAGTCGACAGCTGGTTACGGCAGATGGGAACTTACTTCATGTTGTCAAGGGAAGTAGATCCCAAACGAATGATTTCCATCTGCCTATATCGGATGAAAGGCAGGAAAGGAGATAGGGCAGCGGATTGGAGTGGTGTCAAGCTCAAAGCACTCCAAGAAGCATTACAGGAGTTCCAAGATAAAATAGACAACAGCGGATGGGATTCACAGCTCAATTGGCAGCAACTGAATGAGGGAGAATCAACCGAAGATAATCGAGCATGGATGCGAAGACCATTAGTCAACCAATTCCCGTTCACGGATTGGACCGACTTCAAAAATCAAATGCACGATTTCTTCATGTCGACAGAAACAAAAAAGAAAGCAATTGAAGCCCTATTGAAATTACGGCAAGGAACGATGATAGTCGAGGACTACATCGTAAAGTTCAACTCTCTTACATCGTTAACAGATTGGAATGATGCAGCCTTAATCTTGCAGTTCCAAAACAACCTCAATCCAGCTTTAGGAAGAGACCTCATTCAATATGGAGGATTAGCGGACAATGCCACACTCCAACAGATACAAGCAAGGGTAACCGCCCTTGCACGAGCATACAGAAAAGCCAATGAAACTTATGGCTTCTCGAAAGCACGTCAAGAGTACCGCGAACAAACCCCAAGTACAAATCCTCATCCTCAGTACCAATACAAGGCGCCAGCTCCCTTCGCATCTGGCAGCAGAGATCCGAATGCTATGGACGTTGACAGGAAACCACGAACTAAGCTGTGGTGTTATAACTGTCAGAAGGAAGGACATACTAAGTGGAGATGTCCGCAATTCAGAGAAATACCCGAATGTGCCAACTGTGGCAAGAAGGGACACCCAACGGAAAGATGTTGGGAAAGGAAAAGAATTACAGCCGGGGATAAAGGCAAACAAATTATACGAGCAACCAGCGCGATTAAACGCAGCGGCAGCTCAGGGGAAACGACCCCAGATGGATGTGCCAAAATAGAGGAGGTCTCGGATTTTGGCGAAAGCCAGTAGACAAGCGCTCTGTCTCACTGGCCTCTAATTCAGTTCCCAAAAACGATGTATTAGTACCAAAAGATTCCACAATTAACGTGCATACTTTACTTTATGAATGCAGTGGGAACATACATCGTATAAGGAATTTGGAAATGAGCGTAAAACCCGAAAAAAGATTGAAAACATGGACGCCGCCATGGGTACTGAGACGTATCTGGCAGCAGGACGAACAAATGGCAATCGAGTGTCTACGCCAATGGGTAGACGACAAACGAGTAAACGAAGTAAACGGAAAACTGGTCCAGCAGTTAAATGCCTTATCGGAAACCGATGCCCTATGGAACCTTGTACACTTGAGGGAAAAAGTAGTACAAGGAATTGGAAAACAGGAGTTAGACCTCAAAGGCACGCTGACCACCATGGACACTTACCAGTCCGCCAACATCACTATGTTACTCGACTCCAGGTGTACTGCCCCGTGTATAAGTGAGGAGTTCGTCGAAAAACACAAAATGAACAAAAAGAAGTTGCTGCGTCCTATACCAGTGTATAACGCAGATGGTACTCGAAACGGATCAGGCAGCGTAGAATACTTCGTCCAGTTCAAGTTACGAATAGGGTCTCATGAGGAAATTATGGACTGTGCTGTCGCAACGCTCAGCAAGACAGACCTATTTCTGGGACACGATTGGTTGGAGCACCACAATCCAACCATCAACTGGAAAACAAAGTCGTTGGAGTTTAATCGATGTCCTGGAACTTGCTGGAAACCATCTTCAGTACAAGAACCTGAAGACGAAATAGATGTTTCATACTGTTTACATGAAGGGGATCGCCTTCTAGCCGTTCATATCGGGGAACCCGAATTAAGGGTACGAGCCTTTACCTTGACCGCCACAAAGATAGCTGCGGAGCAGGCAAAGACGGAAAAGAAACGAACACTAGAGGAAGCCGTTTCCCACCATTACTTAAAGCACCAGAAGGTGTTCGAAAAAGAAACATTTGATGAACTCCCACTGCGACGGCGTTGGGACCATGCAATCGAACTGATACCTGGTTCGACTCCGGTAGACTGCAAAATTTACCCTTTAAACCGGGACGAGCAGCAGCAACTGGACGAGTTCCTGAAGGAGAATTTGGATTCCGGACGAATCCAACCTAGCAAATCGCCGATGGCATCACCTTTCTTCTTCGTAAAGAAGAAAGACGGAAAGCTCAGACCTGTACAGGATTACAGGAAGTTAAATGAAATGACAGTCAAGAATCGTTACCCTCTACCTCTCATAGGAGAACTTGTAGACCAATTGTCCCAAGCCAAGGTATTCTCGAAAATGGACATACGATGGGGCTACAACAATGTTCGCATAAAAGAGGGAGACGAATGGAAGGCCGCTTTCAGAACAAATCGAGGGCTATTCGAACCACTCGTTATGTTCTTTGGTTTAACTAACTCACCCGCTACCTTCCAAACCATGATGAACGACATATTCCGAGTCGAAATTGCAGAAGGATGGGTAGTGATTTACATGGACGATATCCTGGTATTCTCAAAGAACCAGGAGGAGCATACGAAACATGTCAACAAGATACTCGAGAAACTGGGGGAACATAAACTCTCACTAAAACCGGAAAAATGTTTCTTTGATAGAAACGAAATTGACTTCTTAGGTGTCATCATTGGAAAGGACACTGTTCGCATGGATCCTGCAAAAGTCAAAGCAGTATCCGAGTGGCCAAAACCGAAATGCAAAAAGGAAGTCCAGCAGTTTCTGGGCTTCGTCAACTTCTATCGGAGATTCGTAAAAGACTTCGCCAAATTAGCAAAGCCATTGACGCGGCTCACAGGAAAAGAAGAGTGGCTGTGGACACAGCTACAGGATGAAGCTTTTGAAAAGCTCAAGGAAACCATAGCAGAAGAAGTGGTACTTCGGATCCCCAGTGAAGAAGGGCAATTCCGAGTGGAGGTGGACGCCTCAGATTTCGCCATAGGAGGGATCCTATCTCAGCAAAGAGAAGACGGATTATGGAAACCAGTGGCCTTCATTTCAAAGTCGCTCAACGATGCTGAGCGCAATTATGAAATATACGATAAAGAAATGCTCGCAGTAATGCACGCCTTTTATGAATGGGCGCATTACCTCAAGGGAGCAAAACAAACCATCGAAGTTCTAACAGATCACCAGAACTTAACGTATTTCAGAAAAGCGCAAAACCTAAATCGGCGGCAGGCAAGATGGGTTACAGACCTACAGGACTACAATTTCATAATAAAACACAGGAGTGGCAAATCGAACACCAAAGCAGACCTATTATCTCGACGAGCGGGACATAGTAAAGGCGAAAATGACAACGAAGGTGTTATTCTACTCAAAGAACACCTATTCGTCAGGGTCTTCGATGATGACAGAGCGATAGATGCCATCATGGACGATATAAGGGAAGTCCCTTGCCGGCAATGGGAACCTCAGGTAGTAAAGGGATTGGAAATCGCTGGAGGAGAGTATAAAATCAACAAAGGACTAGTCACTTGGCAGGAATGTATCTATGTGCTGGCGGTGCCAGCACTACGAGAAGACATTATTGCTATCCACCACTCATGGGGACACTCTGGAGTAGCCAAAACATTGGAGTCGCTCACCAGAAACTTCTGGTGGCCTAATATGCGCAAAGATATCGAGCGCTACATTCCTGGTTGCGAAATATGTCAAAAAGCAAAACCGGACAGGAGTGCCCGAGTGGCTCCTTTACGACCAAATGAGATCCCCACAGAGCCTTGGGAAATCATCTCAGTGGATTTTGTTGGACCACTACCCGAGTCTAAAGGGAACAACATGGTACTAGTGATCGTCGATAGGTTCACCAAGAAAACCTACTTTATACCCACTATGTCAGACATCACTTCACAAGGAACAGCGGTGCTATTCCGGGACAACATATTTAGGGAGCACGGACTCCCACGGAAAGTTATTAGCGACCGAGGCCCTCAATTCGCCTCGAAATTCATGACAGATCTATACAGAATGCTGGGAATCAAGGCCAATCGATCCACGGCCTACCACCCACAAACAGATGGACAGACAGAACGGGTTAATCAGGAGTTGAAAGAGTTCCTGACCATCTTTGTTAATAACCGACAAGATAACTGGTCGGATTGGTTATCTGTGGCTCAATTCTGCCACAATGATCAAGTACACTCAGCCATGGGGTTCACCCCCTTTTACATGAATTACAAACGGCATCCAAACAAAGGTCTTGACCCTACTTACGCACCAAAGGCGGTAGCAGTTGAACAGCTAGCAAAAGAATTAGAGGATGTACATGCCAAAGCAAAGTTGGCACTGGAGAAAGCAGCGCAAGTTATGAAAGAGCGCTACGATACTCACCGAAAAAAGGCTGTCGAGTATAAACCTGGCGACAAGGTTTATCTCAGCACAGAGAATTTACCAGTCATTCGGGCAACTAAGAAACTAGATGGGAAGTTCATTGGCCCACTAGAAGTACTCGCCAAAGTTGGCGAATCCTCATACAAATTAAAAATTCCGGCCTCATGGAAGGTCTACAACATCTTCAACGAAGTCCTCTTGAAGCCGTATAGGGAACCGGTTTTCCCAAAGCAACAGGCAAAGGCGGCAGCGCGCAAGGATGTGCAAATGATAGAAGAATCGCAGGAGAAGGAATACGAAGTTGAAGAAATTCTGGAAAGCCGAGTCAGCGGCAGAGGAGGAGCGAGGCTGGAGTACCTCGTTAAATGGAAAAACTACCCGGTGGAGGAGGCCACCTGGGAACCGGTAAAAAATGTCGTCAATGCACCAGCCATAGTCAAAAAATTCCATAAGGCAAACCCTGATGCTCCCAAACTCGTCAGAAACATTCGAGATGGGATATTGTACATCCAGTACACGGAAACAGAGCCAAAAAGGGGTCCCAATACACCAAAGCAACCTATTAGTGCGACAAGGCACAAGAAGGGTCGAGGGACTCATTGGAAAGATAGGCAACGACTATTTGGATGGGAAGATGGCCGTTTTGGGCCAAAGTACCTAGAAAACATGGAGCGCAGATGGCGCAACTGGAAGGGCGACAGGGCAGCGATCATGGAGCTGCCTGACGACACCGATGGGACGTTCTCCAGAGACCTGGAGCATGGCGGGCGGTCTAAACCCGTGCTTAATTTCCCTCAGACGACAGAAGCAGAGGAGCTAGCGGAGGAGAAAAAAGCTCAAGAAAAAGACATGGCGGTACTTGCCAAGAAAATCTTAAAAAAGGAAACAGTAGCGGCTGCTAAGGAGAGCAGTGAGTCGGAAGAAGACCGACAGAGGAGGATTAAAGGCGCAAAACGCCCAGACAAACCATTGGTCAACTACAGGACCACCATTGAAGACGTCGAGGACGTCGACTCAGAACAAACCGGGCTGTCGCCCAACGAACAACAAGACGCTTGGCCGCGTTTTATGCACGAATGAGGGAGGATCCAAGATATGTGGACTCCGCCACGTCAGCCTCTCGGGACGCGAGGCCTTGAGGGGGGGGTGATGTTATGAGCACACCTCTTATTTCAAACTTTACAGTAACGATGTCAATGACAATCATGAAGATACGGTCACGAGGAGTCGGAGGATATTTTCCATTTCTTTTTATCTATTTTATCGCGCTCAAATGTCTATGAGCAAGACTACGCAACGGGACTCTAGGAGGATGGCCTACGTGAACTGCGGTCCCTATTAGGAAGGAGGTTAGGTCAGCATCGGCTATGGAGATAGACCGAGTGCCAACAGGAGTTGCGGCCCGATGATGGGCCTACGCCATGAAAGGAATCATGAGTGGCACGGCGCCTGAGGGGCAACATGGGAACGCCGAGGAGTACCGAGTCAACGGTACGGCGTGCATGGGAATCGGCCGAAGTCCTGAACAATAGGAAGGCCGCATGCGGACAACCCAGGAGTTGGGTATGGGAGGATCTCTCCATGAAAGGTTAGATGGGCGCAGATCGGCTGCTGCGCATTGATCCCGGCATGAGGGACTTTAGCTGCGCGCTGTCTGCGCACAGACCAGGAGAAGTGGTATATAAGGGCCGTAGTTTAGCGTAGGAGACTCTTAAGTCTCTAGATAGTCTATTGTCACTAGACATAGCTCTTGAGCAACTCGTTTCATCTTTGGACTGAACAAGTCCCCACTCTGAGTCATTAGGTTGTGTCTAGGGCAGTCCTGACATAGTATGTCTAGGTGACAAAAACTATCTAGAGACTTAAGGGGTGTCTATGCTAAACTACAGCCCTTATAAAGTCTTTTCCTGGTCTGTGCGCCACTCATGTGCAGCTATAATCCTTCACAATAAGAGGAGAAGCGCAGCTGCCAAGTCTGTGCCCATATGACCATACCCAGCCCAATCTCTCCATATATGGCAGCGCTTTATTGTATAATGCTATCAGCCATTCCCGCCGATGCCAGTACCGAGTCTTTGGTACCTCTAGGCATTCCCATGTCAGCCCTCAGGCACTGTACCACTCATGTATCCTTCCATGGCATAGGCCCATCATTGGGCCGTCTCCTAAGTCAGCACTCAGTCTAGTTCCATAACCGGTGCTGACCTAACCACCTTCCATGTAAAGACTGCAGCTTTCGCATAGGCTTCCCATCCTAGTGGCATCTCGTCTCTGTCCTTGTATCTAAACGTTTGAATCCAATAAAGAAGGTAAAAAGAAAAGAAAAATAAAACCTGACTCTCCATGTTTGTGTCTTCATAAGTGTCTTTGATGTCATTACTGTAAAAATTGAATAGGATGAGTTATGCTCATAACATGTCTAGGCACCATGACTGTTGTATTGCCAGACAATAGGAAGACTGTGGAGCTGAGGATTGGCATGCACAGGATATGGGCAGTGCACATATGTAGATGGTTAGATGCAAGGGGAGTCTGTTGCTGTGCATCTCTTATGGATGAGGGTGTTATGAGCTGGAGAGGAGCCCCTGAGTCACATAACAGGGACCATACAGGAGTCAACAAATTCTGTTGACAGGATAACTCTGGGAAGGCTTCAATACCCTTGACAGCACTTAGAAAACCACATATTCAGTAATGACAGCATGAAGACTATGTGCTTGGACTTATTTATGCACAGGATGGGTTGAAGAAGGACTCATGGGATTTATCCCTATTTTATTGGATTTACTGGAAGGCAGGATGAGCCTTAAACTCAAGGTGACTATGAAGAGTCAGGAATTACTTTAAGTGGAAACTATGGCCTGATGTTGGTGGCCTCTATGTGTGTGTGAATGGATTAGGTCAGCAAGATGCTGAGCTGGGACACTGGGTCCCTGACAGGAATAGAATGGATGCCACAGTCATGGGATGGCTGGTGGAGTAGCAGCACATGTTAGGTTGCTGAACAATAAGAAGACTGCAGAGCTGAAGGTCAGCATATGGGCATGCATGTAGATGGATAGATGCAGGGGGAGTCTGTTACTGCACCCCCTTAGTGATGAGGAGTTTAGCTGTGCATGGACCAGGATCTTTGGTATAAGTAGGGAGGAGTTTTGTGCTTAGTGTCAAGACAATGCTCAACACAACACTCAAGGTTGGAGAAGAGAGAGAAGAGTAGATTGAGCACAGAGTAGCTGTGTAGGCAACACAGACTATCTTAAGGCTACAGAATATGGCTCTGAAGGCCCTACTTATATACTACTAGCCTCATGTAAACCTCATGCCCTTCCCATATGTATCTGCTTATGTAACTAAAGAAAAGAAAAGAAAATAGAAATCATATGTTCTTAACACTTAGGGCCTTTAAGGCTCTAGGTGGTTTATATGCTACAACATCATTGTCTAGCTATACCCCTTGAGTATAGAATCAGTTTCTCATCTCTGCCCTAACAAGGCATCACTCTAAGGTTGTTTGGTGGTGTTTAGGCATGTCCTAACATTACCTAGAGCCTTTACTCTTTACCCCTTGATGGATGGTCATAGTACTTGAGAGCACATCTTGCTCTGAGTTGCCATTGTTCTCAAGGCCTATTGACTTCAACATCTGAGAGGTAGTAATTGTGTAGCCCACAACCTCTCCAGTCTGACAGCTAGGCAACATTGACTAACTGTCAACAATCTCTGTTTAAGAGATCTGACAAGCCCTTAACTTGGGTGGTGACAGAACAGTTCTAGATGAGAACTGGTGTGTAGTGTAGGCAGGAGACCATAGATGTGCCCTGGGTAACCAGTACTAGAATTGCAGAAAAACCCATGGAATGGGAGAAGAAACATTGATTGTGTTATCTATCAAGGCTATTAAAGTCTCATCATACCCATCTGTACTAGCAGTCCCTCACCACATCTTGAGGTAACTGATAACTAGGCACAAGGACATTCAAGTGAACTGCCAGGGATACACTTTCAGCTAGCTTGTGGACTTCCAACCAAATTGAAGACTCAAGTGCAGGTAGGGTTGTGACTGCTGATGAGTGTGCTACCTGGCTGGACTGGATCTCAAGCAAAATCTGGGACCATTTCAAGAAGTGCAATATTAAATGAGGCAGTTCGAGCTCTCAGTTTCATCAAAAGTGCACAATACTGATACTTCAAGCTCAGTGTGAGCACTTGTGAGACATTGGGTAGCCTCAAAGTGGCCATTTGAAATTGCTTTTAAATTGCATAACCTGCAACCTGGATCCCAGGCACAAGAATGAATAGGATGATCAGGAGTAAATTCAAGAGCAGGTATAGCTGCACATGGACCAGGACCTTTGGTATAAGTAGGGAGGAGTTTTGCCTACAAGCCCTTAAGGCTCTAGGTAGTTTGTACACTACAACTACTCTGAGTATAGAATTGGTTTTGTCTCTGACTGAACAAGTCACCACTATAAGGTGTTTAGGGGTTGTTTAGGCATGTCCTTAGCATAACCTAGAGCCTTCCTTCTATACCCCTCTGTGGACAGTCATATCACATGAGAGCATGTCTTGCTCTGTTTTGCCATAGTTCTGGAGGCCTATATCAACTTTGACATCTGAGAGGTAGTAATCATGCAGCCTGCAACCTCTCTAGGTGACTCCAACAAACCACTGTCAATGGGTTCTGTTTAAGAATCCTCAATACACCCATTGGGCCTAGGTGACAAACCCATCTGGGTGGCAACAAACAGTTTCAGATGAGAGTAAGAGCTTGCCAGGGTGAAGTGTTGGCAGGAGACCATAGACATGCCCTGGGTATCTTACACTGAAATTGTGGAAGAGCTCAAGGAACAAGTGAAGAAACACCTATTGTGTGTGTATCAAGGCTATTAAAGTCCCATTATACCCATCTGTACTAGCAGTACCCCACCACATCTTGGGGATACTGATGACTAGGCACAAGGACACTTGGGTGAACTGCTGGGCACACACTATGGGTTAAGCTTGCAGACCAACCAACCTGATTGAAGACTTGAGTGCAGGTAGGGCTGAGACCACATTGAGCTGTGACTGTAGGAAGGAGACTACAGTTACTGAAGAAGAAGAGGCAACATGACATCCCTCCTATCCCTTAAGGAGGCATCTTTGCTAGGCATGGCCATATTAGTGGAACTAGGATGGTTCATTTTATGGGAGCTATACCAAAGATTTAGCAAGTGAAGAAAATTACGAGTGGGACTGGGATGGTCCAGTACTGGAGCTATACAAGAAATTTAGCAGCAGGAGAACCAGCTGCTTCAACAAGTTGGTGAGATGGATTGAGATCTTGAACATTGGCAGGGAAAACCCTGAGTCAAGAAATATGTGGAGAGTGAACCAGGGGGGAAGGACGAGTCTAAGTCCTCACCTGGGGGGAAGGATGTGTAGGAGTTTGGGGTGAAGGAAATGAATTGGGTTGCCTGGACAATCAGCAGGAACTGAACAGTACACACTGTTGAGGAGGAGAGTGGTACAACCAGTGCAATAATAACACAGTGGCAGTACAGGCTAGAAATGTGGAACCCAGTAATGTGCTGGGTAATCAAAAGCAACATCCAAAGAATGTGGAGTCACAAGTGGTGACACTCTCTCAGTTAGAAGAGATGTAATGACTGTGGAAGCAGTAGTGGGCTGCTTGGTTAAAACATGCCGAAATTTCTCAAGATCTACAAGTACACAGATCTGAGGAGGAGGAATTATTGGAGGATGATTGATAGACACCTTCAGGATCCACCATTGAGCTTGGGTTAAAGAAGGATGCAACAACTTCAGAACACTGGAGGAGTGTTTACAATTGGATGGGGAAAAGTAGTCAGCAGGTCAAGACTGATGAGAGGATGAGTGTGGCAGCAAAAACCACCAAAATCAATGAAAAATGGGAAATTGTTTTTTAGGAAACACACTGTTGGTGTTTCCTCAACAAATTGGCTCTGTTGCCTGATTCAGGAAACACACTGTTGGTGTTTTCCTGGGGCTCTGTTGCCATTGGGGTGAAGGACAAGAGGGGAAAAAGGAGTGACCTCAAATGAAGAGGAATGACTGCATGACCCTCAACAGGAGGGCATACCCCAACCCATGGATAGAGGAGAGCAAGTAACAGGGTGAAGGACAAAAAGAAAAGAGAAATTTAAAATTTTGGGCCATTTTATTTTTTATGAAAACATTGATCCCAGTAAGGTGCTGGGTCATCAAAGCATGAAGGAAGGCACTGGATCAGCAGGGATGACAGTGCAGATACCCCAGTAAGGCACTGGGTTACAAAAAGCATGGATACACCAGGGGGGCAGGAACTGTAACATAATCAAGTTACCTGGTGCAAGATTAAAGTCATAACGGATGGGAGTTCTAAGCATGGACATCCAAAGAAGTCTAGGAGGGAGGCCAGTTACAAGGTCTAACAGTATTGGATGAAGTCAGAGCCAGAAGAGACAAGGATGGATTGAAGTTGTGGATGTCCAGTAGAGGGCTGGAAAATCAAAACTCAAATAGGCTGTTGAGGTGGATGAAATACAGGGGGGCACATAGTGATATGGACCACTTAAAAGGAAGCCAACAGACAGCAGATCATCATTGGGGGATGGCCAACATAAAGGAGGATCAGTCAGGGGAGTTGTGCATTCATGACTTAAAAGAAAGAAGTTGAGGATAGAAGACAGGCAGGACATGCTTCCTGGTTCTCGGGACAAGAACCTTTGAGGAAAGGGTGATGTTAGGACTGGATCCTAGCAGGCACTTTTTATTTTTTCAATCTAGGGGTTGGGGACCACCATGGGAAGGTAGGAGATAGTTGGGGACTGTTATAGGAAACCAGGGGAACACTTTGCATGCATCAAGGCATGGGAGCATTCAGGAGACTATGAGACAATGGCCAGTCAAGGAGCCATCAGTATATCAGGAAGGAGGGTGACACCCCTATGGTTATGGGCATGTTACATCAGCGTCATGAGTCACTACAAGGATATGGCATGGGTATAGCCACAGGGCCAGATAGGGCTGAGAGCATGCAGGCATAGGAGGCCAAAGTCTTTAAGGACACAGCCACAGGAGCCCCTATGTAGGATTAGCTCAGCACCTGCCATACGAGGACTCAAGGGAAAGGATTAGTCAAGGAGCACAGCCACTAGGACACATATGGAAAGATACATCACAGGACCAAGACCTTGGATCGTTTAACCATACAGAGAGCATGCAGCAATGGTGGCTCTTGGAAACAGGTCTATGAAGAGTCCAAACAAGTCCAGACACAGGCACAGCTCAGACAAACCCAGGACAATGGTAGAGGGAGGAAGGTCACTAGACCAATGGCAGAAATGCTGCATGATGACAAACACAAGGCAGCACTCATACTTAGTGCTCACAGCATATGCTGGGAAGGTACATGCCAGCTTAGGGATATCAGACATGGACACCAACAGCAGACTCAATAGCCAGGGGAAGGCATGAGTACAGAATAGGCCAAGTGGCATATGATCCTATACATGGATATATGTGTGCTGATGGGCACCAAAAGTCAGGACAGTCTAGGGTGGTCCATGAAGATCCAGGTTTGGCTAAAGGCAGCTGGTAAAGGAATAGAGTTGTTGTGGGAGGATCGCACTCATATGCGCTCACATGAAACATGCACCAGACAATAGGGATGGGTGCTGAAACATGAAGGGAGTGTTGTTGGTCTAAGGGAGGTACCAGGGGGGACTCCCTAGAGGTATATAAAGGTCGGACAGTCATAGTCTTGAGTCCTTAAGACTCAAGATGGTTTCTCTCTCACTAGGAGTTAGTTCTCTCTAGTAGGGCCATTCTTGTAGTAGTGTAAGGCTTGCAATACAGCCTTGGTTTCGTCTCTGGAGTAACACTCCACCTCTGCAAGGCTGTGGGGTTTTGTTTACGAAGTGAGAGCTTGTAACATTGAGCATACTGGAGTTGACGGGAATTCATTCACAACCTCACACCTTCCTCTCCTCCCTATTTCTAATAGCAGAGTGAGCTTATCATCATTGATTATTATTCGATTTTACTATTACAGAGTTGAGTGTGAACTGTCCATAATCATTCTTGGAGGTTCCAACCACTTCTGGTTCCTCTGTTTTAAAAACCCTCTGTCTCAAGGTCAGTGATGAGAATGTCTCATTCCTCAGTGCTGAGTGCTGCAATCATTGCATGAATTTTCTTGGCATCATTATCCTCAGTGATTGTTCTGGTGAATCATCCTGGAAGAGGCAGATTTTTGGTGGTGTCTTTCTTCAGGCAGTTTTGGAATAAGTGACCAATGGTTCCACATCTGAAACACTTCCCAGAGCACATGCATTCTTCTCATTGTCCATCAGTTAAACATCCAGTTGTCATGGCATGAACTGTTTTAGATCCTCCTGCCTTATTTGTCAGGACTGTCCTGAACACAACCTAATGACTCGAGCAGTGACTTGTTAGGTCTAAGATGATTCTATTGCTCTATAGCTATGTCCAGTGACAATAGACTATCTAGAGACTTAAGAGTCTCTCTACGCTAACTACGGCCCTTATATACCGCTCTCCTGGTCTGTGCGCAGACAGCGCGCAGCTAAAGTCCCTCACTGGGGATCAATGCGCAGCAGCTAAGTCTGCGCCCATCTAACTGTCTGTGGAGAGTTCCTCCCACACCCAACTCCTGGGTTGTCCGCATGCGGCCTTCCTATTGTTCAGGTCTTCAGCCGATTCCCATGCTCGCCATACCGTTGACTCGGTTCCTTTCGGCGTTCCCATGTCGCCCCTCAGGCGCCGTGCCGCTCATGATTCCTTTCATAGTGTAGGCCCATCATTGGGCCGTGTTTCCTGTCGGCACTCAGTCTATATCCATAGCCGATGCTGACCTAACCTCCTTCCTTATAGGGACCGCAGTTCTCGTAGGCCATCCTCCTAAGTCCTGTTGCATAGTCTTGTTCATAGACGTTTGAGCTTGATAAAATAGATAAAATGAGAAGAAAAATATCCTCCAACCCCTCGTGATCGTATCTTCATTATTGTCATCAATGTCGTTACTGTAAGGTTTTGAAAATAGGGAGTATAGGGAGTATGCTTATAACATCACCCCCCCCTCAAGGCCTTGCATCCCGAGAGGCTGACGTGGCAGGAGTCCACATATTGTGGGTCCTTCCTCATTCTAGCGTAAAACGTGGCCAAGCACGCCTGTTGTTCATTGGGCGATAACCCAGTTTTTTCTAAGTCAACGTCCTCGACTTCTTCAACAGTGGTCTTGTAGCTGACCAACGGTTTGTTCTGGCGACTCGCGCCTGCGATCCTCCTCTGTCAGTCCTCTTCCGACTCGCTGCTTTCCGTAGCAGCCACTGCTGCCTTCTTCCTTTTTAAGATTTTCTTGGCGAGTATCGCCATATCTTTTTCCTGAGCTCTCTGTTCTTCCACTAGCTCCTCCTCTTCTGTCTTCTGAGGGAAATTAAGCACGGGTTTAGACCGCCCACCACGCTCCAGATCTCTGGAGAACGTCCCATCGGTGTCGTCAGGCAACTCCATTATTGCCACTCGTTCTCCTTTCCAATTTCGCCACCTTCGTTCCATATTTGCTAGATACTTTGGCCCAAAATGGCCATCGTCCCATCCAAATAGCTTTTGACAGGTCCTTCCAATGAGTTCCCCTTGTCTGTTTGTGCCTTGGTGCCTTAGTGGGCTGTTTTGGGGTTTCCTGTGTTGGTTTTACTTCCGTGTATTGGATGTATCGTTTTCCGTCCCGTAGGTTTCGAACAAGTTTGGGGGTGTCTGGGTTTGCTTTATGGAATTTTTTAACGATAGCGGGTGCATTAACAACGTTCTTGACTGGTTCCCAAGTGGCCTCCTCCACCAGGGTAATTTTTCCATTTGACGAGGTACTCCAACCTCGCTCCTCCTCTTCCGCTTACTCAGCTTTCCAAGATTTCTTCAACTTCGTATTCCCCTTCTTGGGATTCTTCCACCATTTGCACGTCCTTGCGCGCTGCTGCCTTTGCCTGTTGCTTTGGGAAAACCGGTTCCCTATACAGCTTCAAGAGGACTTCATTGAAGACGTTGTAGACCTTCCATGAGGCCGGAATTTTTAGTTTGTACGAGGATTCACCTACTTTGGCGAGTACTTCAAGTGGTCCGACAAATTTTCCATCGAGTTTCTTTGTTGCTCGAATTACTGGTAGGTTCTCTGTACTTAAGTAGACCTTGTCACTGGGTTTGTATTCGATAGCTTGTTTCCGGTGCATGTCATAGCGCTGTTTCATGACCTGCGCTGCTTTCTCCAATGCCAATTTTGCTTTGGCGTGTACATCCTCCAATTCTTTTGCCAACTGTTCGACCGCTACTGCCTTGGGTGCGTAAGTAGGGTCGAGACCTTTATTCGGATGTCGTCCATAATTCATGTAAAACGGAGTGAATCCTGTAGCCGAATGGACTCTGTCATTGTGACAGAACTGTGCCACCGACAGCCAATCTGACCAGTTGTCCTGTCAGGTTATTCACGAAGATTGTTAGGAATTCTTTCAACTCCTGGTTGACTCGCTCCGTCTGTCCATCCGTCTGTGGGTGGTAGGCCGTGGATCGGTTGGCCTTGATTCCCAACATTCCGTATAGGTCCGTCATGAACTTTGAGGCGAATTGTGGTCCTCTGTCACTAATTACTTTTCTGGGGAGTCCTGTGCTCCCTGAAGACGTTATCCCGAAACAGCACCTGCTGTTCCTTGCGAGGTAATTTCCGATGTGGTGGGGAGGAAGTAGGTCTTCTTTGTAAACCTATCTACAATGACTAAAACCATATTGTTCCCTTTTGACTCAGGAAGTGGTCTGACGAAGTCAACTGAAATGATCTCCCAAGGTTCTGTAGGGATTTCATTGGGTCGTAATGGTGCAGTTCTGGAAGTCCTGTCTGGTTTTGCCTTTTGACAGGTCTCGCATCCGGGGATGTACCGTTCTATATCTTTTCGCATGTTAGGCCACCAAAAGTTCCTGGTGAGCAACTCTAATGTTTTAGCCACTCCAGAATGCCCCCATGAGTGGTGAATGGCAATGATGTCTTCCCGTAGTGCTGGTACAGCTGGTACATAAACGCGCCCTTGCCAGGTGATCAATCCCTTGTTGATTTTGTATTCTCCCCCTGCGGTTTCTAGCCCTTTTATTACCTGGGTTTCCCATTGTCGTTGAGGAACTTCTCGGATATCTTTGATGATGTCATCTATTGCTTGATCATCATCAAAGACATTAATGAAAAGGTGTTCCTTAAGGAGGATGACGCCTTCATTGTCATTTTCTCCTTTATCGTGTCCTGCTTGTCGGGACAGTAGGTCCGCTTTAGTATTCGACTTTCCACTTCGGTGCTTGATTGTGAAATTATAGTCTTGCAGGTCAGTAACCCATCTCGCCTGTCGCCTATTTAGATTCTGCACTTTTCTGAAATACGTTAAGTTCTGATGATCTGTCAGAACTTCAATGATTTGTTTTGCTCCTTTGAGATAGTGCGCCCATTCATAAAAGGCGTGCATTACCGCGAGCATTTCCTTGTCGTAAATCTCGTAGTTTTGTTCGGCAGTCATTTAGGGATTTGGAAATAAAAGCCACAGGTTTCCAAAGGCCGTCCTCTCGTTGTTGCGATAATATTCCTCCGATCGCAAAATCCGAGGCATCCACCTCTACTCAGAATTGTCCTTCCTCGTTCGGAATCCTAAGAACTACTTCTTCTGCTATGGTTTCTTTTAGCCTATCAAAGGCTTCATCTTGTAACTGCGTCCACAACCACTCTTCTTTTCCAGTAAGCCGTGTCAACGGCTTTGCTAATTTAGCGAAATCTTTTACAAATCTTTGGTAGAAATTGACGAAGCCTAAGAACTGTTGAACCTCCTTCTTACACTTTGGCTTCGGCCATTCGGATACAGCCTTGACTTTGGCGGGGTCCATGCGGACAGTGTCTTTCCCTGATGATTACTCCTAAAAAGTCGATCTCGTTTTTGTCAAAGAAACACTTTTCCGGTTTTAGGGATAGCTTATGTTGTCCTAACTTCTCCAGAATGCGATTTACATGCTTGATATGCTCTTCCTGGTTCTTGGAGAACACCAAGATATCGTCCATATAAATAACCACCCATCCTTCAGCTATCTCGACTCGAAAGATGTCGTTCATCATAGTTTGGAAGGTAGCAGGGCGAGTTAGTTAGACCAAAGAACATAACCAGTGGTTCAAACAATCCTCGATTGGTTCTGAAAGTGGCCTTCCATTCGTCTCCTTCCTTTATACGAACATTATTGTAGCCCCATCGTATGTCCATTTTCGAGAATACTTTGGCTTGAGACAATTGATCCACTAGTTCTCCAATTAGAGGCAAAGGGTAACGATTTTTGACTGTCATTTCATTTAACTTCCTGTAGTCCTGTACAGGTCTGAGCTTTCTGTCCTTCTTTTTTACAAAGAAAAAAGGTGACGCCATTGGCGATTTGCTGGGTTGAATTCATCCAGAATGCAAGTTTTCTTTCAGGAATTTGTCAAGTTGTTCCTGTTCATGCCGGTTTAGTGGATAGATTTTACAATCCACTGGAGTGGATCCAGGAATTAGTTCTATGGCATGGTCCCAGCGCCGCCTGGGTGGTAATTCATCAAAAGTTTCTTTTTCGAAAACTTTTCGATGTTTTAGATAGTGATGGGGAACTGCCTCTTCAAGGGTTCGCTTCTTTTCTTTTCCTGCCTGTTCTGCTGCTATCTTTGTTGCAGTTGAGGCAAAGGCTCTGACCCGCAACTCGGGTTCCCCAATATGGACAGCTAAGAGGCGTTCCCCTTCTTGTAGTCGGTAAGATACCTCAATTTCATCTTCTGGTTCTTGAACTGAGGATGGTTTCCAGCAAGTTCCCAGGCAACGGTTAAATTCTAAGGATTTCTTCTTCCAATTGATGGTTGGGTTGTGATGTTCTAGCCAATTGTGTCCTAGGAATAAATCCGTTTTACTAAGGGTGGCAACAGCACAATCCATGATTTCTTCATGAGATCCTATGCGTAATTTGAATTGCACGAAGTATTCCACACTTCCTGAGCCGTTTCGAGTGCCGTCTGCGTTATACACTGGTATTGGACGCAGCAACTTCTTTCTGTTCATTTTGTGCTTTTCTATGAACTCCTCAGCTTATACACAAGGCAGTACATCCGGAGTCGAGTAGCATAGTGATGTTTGCGGACTGACAAGTGTCCATAGTGGTGAGTGTTCCTTTCAGGTCTAACTCTTGCTTCCCAATTCCCTGTACTACTTTTTCTCTTAAGTGTACTAAGTTCCATAGGGCATCGGTTTCTGATAGGGCGTTCAACTGTTGAACCAGTTGTCCATTTACTTCTTGGACCCTTTTTTCGTCTACCCACTGTCTTAGGCATTCAATTGCCGTTTGTTCATCTTGCTGCCAGATACGTCTCAGTACCCATGGCAGCAGTCCATGTTTTCAATCTTTTTCCAGGTTGTGCGCTCATTTTCAAGTTTCTTATTTGGTGTACTTTCCCTCTGCATTCATAGAGTAAATCCTGTACGTTTATTGCGGAATCTCTAGGTACTCATACACTTTTACACGAAACTTGTTCCGAAGCCAGTATGACAGAGCATTTATCTACTGGCTGTCTCCAAAATCCGAGACTTCTTCGATTTTGGCGCATCCTTCTGGGGTCGTTTCCCCGTTATCTATCATTCTCATTACTCATTTCCCCTTGTCCCTTGCTGGTTCCTTCTTCCAACATCTTTCTTCTGTGTGACCCTTTCTTCTGCAATTACTGCACTCTGGAATGGGTTTCCTTCCTCGAGGTAGCGGACAGCGTTTACTGTAGTGACCTTCCTTCTCGCAATTGTAACACCAGGGCTTGTTCCCCTTTTTCTTATCTACATCCATGGCATTTGGGTCTCGACTACTTGATGCAAACAGAGTGGGTGCCTTATATTGATATTGAGGATGTGGATTCGCATTCTGCTCCCGATATTCCTGACGTGTTTTAGGGAATCTGTATGCTTTCGTTTGCTTTTCGGTATGCTCGAGCAAGCGCCGTTACCCTTGTCTGGATTTGTTGGAGCAGTGGCAGTGTCCTGGAAGTCCTCCATATCGAATAAGATCTCAGTCCCAGAGCTGGATTTAGGTTACTCTGGAATTGGGAAATCAACGCTTGATCATTCCAATCTGTTAAGGAGGTAAGGGAGTTGAATTTGACAATGTAATCTTCCACTATCATAGTTCCTTGTCGTAACTTCAATAATGCTTCGATTGCTTTTTCTTTTGTTTCTGTAGACATAAAGAAATCGTGCATTTGATTTTTGAAGTCAGCCCAGTCTGTGACATGGAACTGATTATGTAGTGGTCGTCGAATCCAGGCTCAGGTCATCGTCTGTTGATTCTCCCGTATTTAACTGTGCCCAATCGAGTTGTGGGTTCCAGCCATTATGGTCGATTTTATCCTGGTATTCCTGAAGGGCGTCTTGGTGTGCCTTGAGCTTGACACCACTCCAGTCCGCCGCTCGATCTCCTTTCCCTCCTTTCATTCGAATAAAGGCATATGGGAATTTTCCTTTTTATGTCTGTTTCTCGTGCCAACATAAAATAGGTTTCCATTTGTCTTAACCACCCATCAACCTGTTCTGGGATCTCCCTGGTAGTAATCGGGCATCTCTGCTTTTGTAAGGGGTCCAGGTTCTGTCCTGTTGCTTTGCTGGTACTCGTTTATTATGGCGACAAGGGCCTGCCCAGCGTTGGTAATTGCTCGCTGTCGATCCTGTTCTTGATGGTGGATCTCGTTCTCTCGAGTGGCCACTGCTGCGGCTGGTTGGGAGTCAGGAAGGGGTTCTATGGTTTCCGAATCCATCCAGGTGTTTCTCCATCCCAATATGGCATGATAAGCATGGGTGACCATGTCCACAGTAAGTCGAAATGTTCCTACACCGACTCTGTGTGATCCATAACCTTGCCACATCATCACCTTCATCCATGGCCAACCGTTCGGTTCTCCGGTTACCCGAGCACAATGCCACATACGATTACACCCTTTGGTCCGCCTCCAGTATATGGGTCGTTCTTCGTCCATAAGTTCTGGGTCCCACCCATAAATTTCTCGGATGGTTGGATATGCAGGCCACTTATAAGTGTTCCAATATTCCTTTTTTACCAACCAAAGGTAACAATATCCTGGGTACTTCGGGTGTAGTTTGTTTTGCTGATGTGTGGTTAATTCTGGTCGATCAAGGCGTAAACAGGGGTTTATTTCTACCAGAGCTGCCGCTGCGTCTGATCACGCTGGTTGCTCTGGTATCCCAAAATCACTTCCTTCTCCTGAGGCTGACTTCCCCTTCCTCTGTTGGGGTTCCTTGGTCTGCTCCGACTTTATAGTGTCCCATTCCTTCCCGATTTAGACATTCAATGTGAAACCATCCCCTTGTATTACTGTTGTATTTTTCGATATGGAGCGTGGTTTTGTCTCCATAGGATCTTCGAATGATTGTGGTCACATTTTCATTGCGAAGGTTTTTATCCCAGTTACATATTTCTTGTAACTGTGGGTAAGCTGGCCATTGGAACTCGCTCCAAAATTCCTCTTTTATCAGTACCAAGTAACAGTATCCTGGTACGTCTGGATTGAGTCCGCTGTCGGTCCAAGACATTTTTGGGTAGGGATAGGGAAGCCAGGATTCCTTTTCAACAATCCTTCTCCACTCCTCAATCTGTCGTTTTTTGTGGGCATTATTGGCCCCTTGAGGATATTCTGTGGTGGATAACCAGTCTGCCATGGTAGGAACTCCTCCACTCCAGTGCGCTGCATCTCCTCCCACGGTGATGACTTTTGCCTTATTTTCTCCTCCAGCTAGTGCTGCCGCTGCATATGATCGCGCTGGTTGCACTGCTGGTTTGGGTGGAATTACGGCTGGGTAAGATTGTCCTGCCACTTGTTTTACTGCTTCCTGAACTGTTACCGTTGAATGAAGATCCACTCTTTTGACCGATGTGGTAGTGAGAGGGTGATTCTTCAGTCGACGTTTTGATTTTGATTGCCCTCCAAATCGTGCGGTCCAAGTGTAGTGAGAAACTTTATGGAGGTCAACGAGCTCGTCCCAAGTGTATTCGATATCGTCTTGTCGTATAGCAGATTCTTCAATAATATGGTAACGACCTGGTCGAATACTTTCTTGGATGGCGAAGACTACCGTGTCATCCCTGAGCTCCGGTTCCCAATTGAGGATGTCATAGAGTGTTGGCCAGGTGGGCCAATTGAATTTATCGTAATATTCGGCTTTAAACAAGTACATGTAACAATACCCATTTTGCCTCCATTGATCCGGCGCAATTGGTCCTTGTGCAACTGGTCCCGGTAGGTATGCTTTGACGCGAGCACGCCATCCTAATAGTCTGGCTTTGTGGTCATTCCAAGTATCTTCTCCTACCTCGGACAAGAAGTGATCCAGTCCAAGGGAGAGTTTGACTAGTGGTTCCATTAAGAGTCTTTCCGGTGTGGTAGGAAGAATTTGACCTGGAGGTTTGGTAACTAGTAGAGGATCGTATCGAATTCCCTGACGGCGCTCTTCCTCTTCTTTTTCTTTCTTCCATTTGGCATAACGGGTGGCTTGTATGTTCCCATTAATGGCGTGCATCCATGCGTTCCAGTCTTCGTGACTCATGACCATCCCCTCATGTTCATATAATTCTTGAACATGATGAGCATGATGCAACCGTTCTAATGCCACCTTGTATTTCCTAATTGCCTTGTTGCCGTTGTTGATCAGCATTAACCACTGATTATATTTTGATGACATGAGAGCAAGCCAAATGGGGTTAGAGGTATCGCCTCTATATTCGTCCTCTAATAATTGTACGAGGGTTTGGTATTCTTTCTCCACCTTGTGCATTGCACGTTCCGCACGTAGTACTGCTTTCGTAGCGGCGCATTCCATCAGAAGAGCCTCCCAGGCTTCCTTCTGTTCAAGCTCTTGCTGGAGCTCTCTTTCTCATAATAATTTTTGCGCCTCGGCGCGTTCTTGTTTCCTCTCCTCCTTGCAGTATCGCCAGTATAATCTGACATGGTTATCGTAGCGATGAACAATGGTGTCGCCGATGAAAGTTGGTGTTCTTGTAAGAACCGGTTCGATATGCCTGACCCAGTCTGCCTCAAAGATTTGTCCTATCTCCGAGAGTGTCACCTGGGCAGTATGGTAAAACGTATTGAAAGGTGCAATTCATTTGTGCGAGGAGGAGTGATGATAGGTTTGTCCTGTAAAAACAATCTTCAATCAAGATCAGGCCCTCCACTGACTCTTGATCTGTTCTTTGCGGCAGTCGAAAAAATCCACGCCTGTCGATGACGTCTCTTGGGAAACAAGAGAGATATTGTCTGCAGTGTTGTGGGTCCGCAAGCTATCAGTTGGGCACACCCAGCAGTTCGCCTCAATGTCCTTGTGCTCAGTTATCAGCCCTGAAGTCAGGTAGGGCTGCTGATACAGAGGGTATGAGAGGACTTTATATCAGCCTTGATATGTGACACCAAATGAGTTTTTTCGCTTGTTCCTTGAGCTTTTCCGCAATAAAGGTATACTGAACCTAGGGCGCATTCTATGGTCTCCTGCCTACACTTCACCCCAGCGAACCAGTATTCTCGTCCTTTACTGTTTTGTAGCCAGGCCCAATGGGCGTATTGAGGATCTCTCGTTCGAGACCCATTGACAGTGTGTGTGTTGGTGTCGATGTCGCCAACGGTTCTGGGATAATTGGATTACAACCGTCAAAGAGAAACTAGGCTTCTGATCATTGAAAACAACTACGAGTGGCAGTGCTCGGTGCTGGACTGGCACAGAAGGGTAGAGTAGAAAGTCTCTAGATTATGTCAGGACTGTCCTGAACACAACCTAATGACTCGAGCAGGTGACTTGTTAGGTCTAAGATGATTCTATTGCTCTATAGCTATGTCCAGTGACAATAGACTATCTAGAGACTTAAGAGTCTCTCTACACTAACTACGGCCCTTATATACCGCTCTCCTGGTCTGTGCGCAGACAGCGTGCAGCTAAAGTCCCTCACTGGGGATCAATGCACAGCAGCTAAGTCTGCGCCCATCTAACTGTCTGTGGAGAGTTCCTCCCACACCCAACTCCTGGGTTGTCCGCATGCGGCCTTCCTATTGTTCAGGTCTTCGGCCGATTCCCATGCTCGCCATACCGTTGACTCGGTTCCTTTTGGTGTTCCCATGTCGCCCCTCAGGTGCCATGCCGCTCATGATTCCTTTCATAGCATAGGCCCATCATTGGGCCGTGTTTCCTGTCGGCACTCGGTCTATATCCATAGCTGATGCTGACCTAACCTCCTTCCTTATAGGGACCACAGTTCTCGTAGGCCATCCTCCTAAGTCCCGTTGCGTAGTCTTGTTCATAGACGTTTGAGCTTGATAAAATAGATAAAATGAGAAGAAAAATATCCTCCAACCCCTCGTGATCGTATCTTCGTTATTGTCATCGATGTCGTTACTGTAAGGTTTTGAAAATAGGGAGTATAGGGAGTATGCTTATAACATTATTGAACTGGAGCATACACTATGCAAAGAGACCTCAACAACTCTGCCAGATGAATACCAGGAATGGAAATCTACCTTCAAAAAAGCACCCTCAGAATGATTCCCAATTAGGCATACATGGGACCATGCAATAGATCTTAAAACCAGATTCACCCCAAAAGTCAGCAAGATCTACCCACTATCAATAAAAGAACAATCATCCCTTGATGAATGGATTGCTGAACAATTGGCTAAGGGATATATTAGACTGTCCAAATCCCCACAGGCCTTGCCATTCTTCTTCATTGCAAAAAAGGAAAGCGGAGCACTCCAACCATGTCAGGATTACTGATACCTAAATGAATGGACAATAAAGAATGCATACCCACTACCACTGATCTAATGACTAAACTATCTGGTGCTCAATATTTTACAAAGCTAGATCTCTGATGGGGATACAATAATGTCTGAATAAAAGAGGGAGATGAATGGAAGGCAGCCTTCATAACTAACAAAGGGTTATATAAACCAACTGTCATGTTCTTTGGCCTATGCAATTCCTCATCCACCTTCCAGACAGTGGTGAACAAATACTTCCAAGATATGATCAACAAAGGATGGTTGATCATCTACATGGATGACATCCTAATATGTGGAACAACAACCAAAGACTCAGAAACCTGGACAAAACATGTCCTAACATGGCTAAAGGAGAACAACTTGTTTCTCAAACTCGAAAAATGCAAATTTTGCACTCAGGAAATTGAATTCCTCAGAATGATAATCAGACCTGGGGAAATAACAATGGATCCAATCAAACTGTCAGGAATAGCAGACTGGCCAATGCCAACAATGGTCAAGCAAGTGCAATCCTTAGGATTCAGAAACTTCTACCAGTGATTCATCAGAAACTTTGCAACTCTGGCTTGGCCACTCACTGATCTCACAAAGAAGGATGAAGCATTCCTTTGGACACCAGAAAGGCAGATGGCATTTGACAATCTGAAACACTGATTTACCACTGCCCCAGTACTTTGAATGCCAGATATCACCTGACCTTTCATCTTACAAACTGATGCATCAAATAAAGCAATAGGAGCAGTCTTGAAACAAGCTGATGAAGCAGGACTCCTTACACCCCTGTAGCTTCATCTTGCATGCCCTAACCACAACAGAGCAAAATTATCAAATCTATGACAGAGAACTACTGGCAATTGTTAAAGGACTTTGCAGCTTGGCGACATTTCTTACATGGATCACCACACACCACCATTGTCCATTGTGATCATAAGAACTTATTCTTTTACTGAACCCCACAGTGGCTTACCCCCAGACAAGCACAATGGTCCTCCTTTCTGAGCAAATTTGACCTTCAAATCGAACATGTCCCAGGAACCAGAATGTTCAAAGTAGATGCTCTGTCCTGACAACCAGACCACATAGGAACCAATGACATTCCAGAAGAAATCACTGTCCTACCCCCTGAACGATTCATCAGAATTATTGCAAATGACCTAGCTGATAAATTATGCAAAGGCATGACCAAGGATGACTTTGGACAAATACTAGTCAAAGTAATTCAGAATCATCATGCACCACCAATAAAATCTAAGCTCCAAGATTGGACATACTCTGACCACATTGTACACTATAAAGGGAAAGTCTATGTCCCAGATCAGGACAGATTATGCACCCAGCTCATCAAGCTCACACATGAATCACTCACATCCAGACACCCAGGATGATTCAAAACCTTGGAATTACTTAAACAGAATTACTGGTGGCCTGGAATGAACAAACACACTTTAGAATGGATTGAAGGATGTGCACTCTGCCAACAAATGAAAGTGAACACTCATCCAGATACTCCTGCCTTACACCCAATCAAATCTAATGTGACCTGACCTTTCCAGCAAGTTACAATCAACTTTATCACAGATTTACCAATCACTGATGGCTTTGACTCAATCATGGTCATGGTGGACCATGGCCTTACAAAGGGGGTAACCCTTTCCCCTTGCAACAAGACAATTGATGCACTAGAAACTGTGAATTTATACATAAATGGGAACTTCAAATGATTTGGTCTGCCTGACATCCTCATATCTGACAGAGGACCACAGTTCACATCTAAAGTATTCCAAGAAATAGGAATGGCATTGGGAATCAACCATAGAATGAACACAGCCTATCACCCTCAGATGGATGGTGAAACAGAATGAGTCAACCAGGAACTAGAAATCTACCTCCAAATGTTCTGTACAAATGAACCACACAAATGGAAATTGCTATTGCCAATTGCAGAATTTGCTCACAACAATCAACACCATGATACCATCAAGGTGTTGCTGTTTCAGCTAATGTATGGAACAAACCCTGTTGCCATTCCCACAGCTGCATGCCCTATGACAACCCCTGCAGCTGAAGATCGACTACAAATGCTACAGAAGGCCAGAGAAGAGGCACTTGCCACACATGAACTTTCCAGGCAGATGATAGCACTCAGAACAAAGGACATGAGCATCAGGTTCAAAAAAGGAGACAAAGTCTGGCTTGACAACCAGAACCTTCAAATACCCTATGAATCAAGGAAACTGGCATCAAAAAGAGAAGGACCCTTCATGATTGAACAAGTACTAGGCCCTGTTACTTACAAACTGAAACTCCCAAAACAATGGCACATCCACCCTGTGTTTCATGCCATACTACTAACCCCATATAAGGAAACAATGGCACATGGACCAAACTTTACAAAACCACCCCCTGATCTTGTAAACAGACAAGAAGAATTCAAAATAGAAGTGATTGTTACACACAGGAAACGAGGGACCAGCTATCAATACCTAGTCAAATGGAAGGGGTACAGACCAAATGAGAACTTGTGGGAACCCAAAACAAATCTCAAAAACACTGTGGACATCCTCAGAGCATATAAAAACCATTGAAACTTGCTATGAAAACCATGGTTCGATATTGCAACAAACAGATTCTCAAACAGAATATCAGACACACCAAAAGTATTGCTTCCCCCTACTCTCAATTCTCCCCTAGACAATCTATCCCAAGACTCAAACATCTACTCATTCAACTCCCTAATCAAACTCACCCCCACCAAGGATGGTGCGCTATAGGAATGGCTTTTCTTGAATGAAGCATGATCTTGCTCTACCAAGTGAAAGTACCATCACTACACCCTGTATACAGACAACAAACCAGCTCCGACTTTCAAACAGCAGCCAAAGTGATTGTCAGAAATCACTATGCCAGAGAAGTGTGAAGAGCACTAAACTTATGGACCATCAACCAAACAAGGGACCTGGAAGCAGCAGGAGTGGCCTGCCTACATCACACAGCAGTGCTATTTCCTGATAAGATCAACTTCCCATCCAGTGGACCACCAGACTTCAACCTCCCTCTGAACTACCTATACATCCCACATGAGGGAATACCACCCCCATATCCAAACCCACCATTACCACCTCCTTACCAAGACTTCAAGTGGGAACCCAGATACCCAATAATCACTGCCATCATTCATCACACAAACTATGGAACAATTACACACCAAATCACACCTAGACCACTACATGAACCATATCTGGCAGAAGGGGCTCCCACACAACCTAATACTCCCAGACCAGAAATGTTGGCCAATCAACTCTTACAAGACATCCTTTCTATCAACACAGATAGCTCATTCTGGGAAGTGGAATACATTGATGAAAACACTCCCACACACAACCTATGAAAGAAGTGACTCCCACTTCCTAGCCTTCCAACCACTGTCACATACACAGAAATGTTCTCTTTCATCACCATCCTCGTTGCCCTTGTCTCCACCTTCTTTCCTCCATCATTGTCAGAGGACTTGTCCTTGCCACCTTGCTGGCTGTACTCACCCTTGCCTACTCATTCCCCAAAATGCTCCCTGAATTCAACATCCTTACTCCCCACCTCTTTAGAAGCTTCATACATTGCAGCCAATCTCTGAGACCTTTCAGCCCCACTTGGAGCCCTCACAGGACTTGCCCTCACCACCAACCCAAATGTCATGACATATGCAGAACAAGATCTGGTGCTTTGGGAGCTTTGCCAATTGAAAGTCACCCTCAACTCTGTGTGATGGCACATAGATATGGCATACAAAGATGTCAAGAACATCCTACACTGGTACAAGTCCAGAGTGGATCATGCCTGGACAGCCCAAGGTTGGCCTTGAGAAGTTGGCAACTTCTTGCATAGAAGGGGGGTAATGACTGATGCAAAACAGATGGCAACCACTACTGAAACTGCCAATACCTTGAGGGAAGATCTCAAACCAGTTTCAGCACAAATCTTCACAGGAGATCTGACTGAAGCTAGATCATTCATCAATTGGTTTAGCAACTTCTTTGCCATAAACACCCACAATTATGAAGGGAAACATGAAAAGAAGATAAGATATGTCCTACAGTGCCTAGGAAAAGAACTCAATGACTGGAAAGAAATAATCCATGAGCAGCTAGATGAAAAAGATGGACTCACTTGGGAAAACTATGACACCTTCATCAAATGATTCCTTGAGGATTGGGGAGAAGTAAACACTGCAGTCAGAGCACTGAATGAGCTTACCAAACTACGAGTTGGAAGGGAGATCACTGTCCTGATTTATGTCTGAAAATTCAGGATGCTCATAGGGTCCTCTGGATTAACTGGAATCACTGCCCAACTTCAGGCCTTTGTCTGAGGTCTACCAACCACCATTGCTGCTAAAATTCTCGAAGGACAAGGCAACTTTAAAGCTATCACAGATGCCTGACAGAAAAGCTGAACAACTCAATGCAGCATGGGAAATGATGAAAGCATTGGGAAAAACTGCTGAAGCAGGGTGCCAGTTCAATAAGGCAGGAGGATCTAAAACAGTTCATGCCATGACAACTGGATGTTTAACTGATGGACAATGAGAAGAATGCATGTGCTCTGGGAAGTGTTTCAGATGTGGAACCATTGGTCACTTATTCCAAAACTGCCTGAAGAAAGACACCACCAAAAATCTGCCTCTTCCAGGATGATTCACCAGAACAATCACTGAGGATAATGATGCCAAGAAAATTCATGCAATGATTGCAGCACTCAGCACTGAGGAATGAGACATTCTCATCACTGACCTTGAGACAGAGGGTTTTTAAAACAGAGGAACCAGAAGTGGTTGGAACCTCCAAGAATGATTATGGACAGTTCACACTCAACTCTGTAATAGTAAAATCGAATAATAATCAATGATGATAAGCTCACTCTGCTATTAGAAATAGGGAGGAGAGGAAGGTGTGAGGTTGTGAATGAATTCCCGTCAACTCCAGTATGCTCAATGTTACAAGCTCTCACTTCGTAAACAAAACCCCACAGCCTTGCAGAGGTGGAGTGTTACTCCAGAGACGAAACCAAGGCTGTATTGCAAGCCTTACACTACTACAAGAATGGCCCTACTAGAGAGAACTAACTCCTAGTGAGAGAGAAACCATCTTGAGTCTTAAGGACTCAAGACTATGACTGTCCGACCTTTATATACCTCTAGGGAGTCCCCCCTGGTACCTCCCTTAGACCAACAACACTCCCTTCATGTTTCAGCACCCATCCCTATTGTCTGGTGCATGTTTCATGTGAGCGCATATGAGTGCGATCCTCCCACAACAACTCTATTCCTTTACCAGCTGCCTTTAGCCAAACCTGGATCTTCATGGACCACCCTAGACTGTCCTGACTTTTGGTGCCCATCAGCACACATATATCCATGTATAGGATCATATGCCACTTGGCCTATTCTGTACTCATGCCTTCCCCTGGCTATTGAGTCTGCTGTTGGTGTCCATGTCTGATATCCCTAAGCTGGCATGTACCTTCCCAGCATATGCTGTGAGCACTAAGTATGAGTGCTGCCTTGTGTTTGTCATCATGCAGCATTTCTGCCATTGGTCTAGTGACCTTCCTCCCTCTACCATTGTCCTGGGTTTGTCTGAGCTGTGCCTGTGTCTGGACTTGTTTGGACTCTTCATAGACCTGTTTCCAAGAGCCACCATTGCTGCATGCTCTCTGTATGGTTAAACGATCCAAGGTCTTGGTCCTGTGATGTATCTTTCCATATGTGTCCTAGTGGCTGTGCTCCTTGACTAATCCTTTCCCTTGAGTCCTCGTATGGCAGGTGCTGAGCTAATCCTACATAGGGGCTCCTGTGGCTGTGTCCTTAAAGACTTTGGCCTCCTATGCCTGCATGCTCTCAGCCCTATCTGGCCCTGTGGCTATACCCATGCCATATCCTTGTAGTGACTCATGACGCTGATGTAACATGCCCATAACCATAGGGGTGTCACCCTCCTTCCTGATATACTGATGGCTCCTTGACTGGCCATTGTCTCATAGTCTCCTGAATGCTCCCATGCCTTGATGCATGCAAAGTGTTCCCCTGGTTTCCTATAACAGTCCCCAACTATCTCCTACCTTCCCATGGTGGTCCCCAACCCCTAGATTGAAAAAATAAAAAGTGCCTGCTAGGATCCAGTCCTAACATCACCCTTTCCTCAAAGGTTCTTGTCCCGAGAACCAGGAAGCATGTCCTGCCTGTCTTCTATCCTCAACTTCTTTCTTTTAAGTCATGAATGCACAACTCCCCTGACTGATCCTCCTTTATGTTGGCCATCCCCCAATGATGATCTGCTGTCTGTTGGCTTCCTTTTAAGTGGTCCATATCACTATGTGCCCCCCTGTATTTCATCCACCTCAACAGCCTATTTGAGTTTTGATTTTCCAGCCCTCTACTGGACATCCACAACTTCAATCCATCCTTGTCTCTTCTGGCTCTGACTTCATCCAATACTGTTAGACCTTGTAACTGGCCTCCCTCCTAGACTTCTTTGGATGTCCATGCTTAGAACTCCCATCCGTTATGACTTTAATCTTGCACCAGGTAACTTGATTATGTTACAGTTCCTGCCCCCCTGGTGTATCCATGCTTTTTGTAACCCAGTGCCTTACTGGGGTATCTGCACTGTCATCCCTGCTGATCCAGTGCCTTCCTTCATGCTTTGATGACCCAGCACCTTACTGGGATCGATGTTTTCATAAAAAATAAAATGGCCCAAAATTTTAAATTTCTCTTTTCTTTTTGTCCTTCACCCTGTTACTTGCTCTCCTCTATCCATGGGTTGGGGTATGCCCTCCTGTTGAGGGTCATGCAGTCATTCCTCTTCATTTGAGGTCACTCCTTTTTCCCCTCTTGTCCTTCACCCCAATGGCAACAGAGCCCCAGGAAAACACCAACAGTGTGTTTCCTGGATCAGGCAACAGAGCCAATTTGTTGAGGAAACACCAACAGTGTGTTTCCTAAAAAACAATTTCCCATTTTTCATTGATTTTGGTGGTTTTTGCTGCCACACTCATCCTCTCATCAGTCTTGACCTGCTGACTACTTTCCCCATCCAATTGTAAACACTCCTCCAGTGTTCTGAAGTTGTTGCATCCTTCTTTAATCCAAGCTCAATGGTGGATCCTGAAGGTGTCTATCAATCATCCTCCAATAATTCCTCCTCCTCAGATCTGTGTACTTGTAGATCTTGAGAAATTTCGGCATGTTTTAACCAAGCAGCCCACTACTGCTTCCACAGTCATTACATCTCTTCTAACTGAGAGAGTGTCACCACTTGTGACTCCACATTCTTTGGATGTTGCTTTTGATTACCCAGCACATTACTGGGTTCCACATTTCTAGCCTGTACTGCCACTGTGTTATTATTGCACTGGTTGTACCACTCTCCTCCTCAACAGTGTGTACTGTTCAGTTCCTGCTGATTGTCCAGGCAACCCAATTCATTTCCTTCACCCCAAACTCCTACACATCCTTCCCCCCAGGTGAGGACTTAGACTCGTCCTTCCCCCCTGGTTCACTCTCCACATATTTCTTGACTCAGGGTTTTCCCTGCCAATGTTCAAGATCTCAATCCATCTCACCAACTTGTTGAAGCAGCTGGTTCTCCTGCTGCTAAATTTCTTGTATAGCTCCAGTACTGGACCATCCCAGTCCCACTCGTAATTTTCTTCACTTGCTAAATCTTTGGTATAGCTCCCATAAAATGAACCATCCTAGTTCCACTAATATGGCCATGCCTAGCAAAGATGCCTCCTTAAGGGATAGGAGGGATGTCATGTTGCCTCTTCTTCTTCAGTAACTGTAGTCTCCTTCCTACAGTCACAGCTCAATGTGGTCTCAGCCCTACCTGCACTCAAGTCTTCAATCAGGTTGGTTGGTCTGCAAGCTTAACCCATAGTGTGTGCCCAGCAGTTCACCCAAGTGTCCTTGTGCCTAGTTATCAGTATCCCCAAGATGTGGTGGGGTACTGCTAGTACAGATGGGTATAATGGGACTTTAATAGCCTTGATACACACACAATAGGTGTTTCTTCACTTGTTCCTTGAGCTCTTCCACAATTTCAGTGTAAGATACCCAGGGCATGTCTATGGTCTCCTGCCAACACTTTACCCTGGCAAGCTCTTACTCTCATCTGAAACTGTTTGTTGCCACCCAGATGGGTTTGTCACCTAGGCCCAATGGGTGTATTGAGGATTCTTAAACAGAACCCATTGACAGTGGTTTGTTGGAGTCACCTAGAGAGGTTGCAGGCTGCATGATTACTACCTCTCAGATGTCAAAGTTGATATAGGCCTCCAGAACTATGGCAAAACAGAGCAAGACATGCTCTCATGTGATATGACTGTCCACAGAGGGGTATAGAAGGAAGGCTCTAGGTTATGCTAAGGACATGCCTAAACAACCCCTAAACACCTTATAGTGGTGACTTGTTCAGTCAGAGACAAAACCAATTCTATACTCAGAGTAGTTGTAGTGTACAAACTACCTAGAGCCTTAAGGGCTCATAGGCAAAACTCCTCCCTACTTATACCAAAGGTCCTGGTCCATGTGCAGCTATACCTGCTCTTGAATTTACTCCTGATCATCCTATTCATTCTTGTGCCTGGGATCCAGGTTGCAGGTTATGCAATTTAAAAGCAATTTCAAATGGCCACTTTGAGGCTACCCAATGTCTCACAAGTGCTCACACTGAGCTTGAAGTATCAGTATTGTGCACTTTTGATGAAACTGAGAGCTCAAACTGCCTCATTTAATATTGCACTTCTTGAAATGGTCCCAGATTTTGCTTGAGATCCAGTCCAGCCAGGTAGCACACTCATCAGCAGTCACAACCCTACCTGCACTTGAGTCTTCAATTTGGTTGGAGGTCCACAAGCTAGCTGAAAGTGTATCCCTGGCAGTTCACTTGAATGTCCTTGTGCCTAGTTATCAGTTACCTCAAGATGTGGTGAGGGACTGCTAGTACAGATGGGTATGATGAGACTTTAATAGCCTTGATAGATAACACAATCAATGTTTCTTCTCCCATTCCATGGGTTTTTCTGCAATTCTAGTACTGGTTACCCAGGGCACATCTATGGTCTCCTGCCTACACTACACACCAGTTCTCATCTAGAACTGTTCTGTCACCACCCAAGTTAAGGGCTTGTCAGATCTCTTAAACAGAGATTGTTGACAGTTAGTCAATGTTGCCTAGCTGTCAGACTGGAGAGGTTGTGGGCTACACAATTACTACCTCTCAGATGTTGAAGTCAATAGGCCTTGAGAACAATGGCAACTCAGAGCAAGATGTGCTCTCAAGTACTATGACCATCCATCAAGGGGTAAAGAGTAAAGGCTCTAGGTAATGTTAGGACATGCCTAAACACCACCAAACAACCTTAGAGTGATGCCTTGTTAGGGCAGAGATGAGAAACTGATTCTATACTCAAGGGGTATAGCTAGACAATGATGTTGTAGCATATAAACCACCTAGAGCCTTAAAGGCCCTAAGTGTTAAGAACATATGATTTCTATTTTCTTTTCTTTTCTTTAGTTACATAAGCAGATACATATGGGAAGGGCATGAGGTTTACATGAGGCTAGTAGTATATAAGTAGGGCCTTCAGAGCCATATTCTGTAGCCTTAAGATAGTCTGTGTTGCCTACACAGCTACTCTGTGCTCAATCTACTCTTCTCTCTCTTCTCCAACCTTGAGTGTTGTGTTGAGCATTGTCTTGACACTAAGCACAAAACTCCTCCCTACTTATACCAAAGATCCTGGTCCATGCACAGCTAAACTCCTCATCACTAAGGGGGTGCAGTAACAGACTCCCCCTGCATCTATCCATCTACATGCATGCCCATATGCTGACCTTCAGCTCTGCAGTCTTCTTATTGTTCAGCAACCTAACATGTGCTGCTACTCCACCAGCCATCCCATGACTGTGGCATCCATTCTATTCCTGTCAGGGACCCAGTGTCCCAGCTCAGCATCTTGCTGACCTAATCCATTCACACACACATAGAGGCCACCAACATCAGGCCATAGTTTCCACTTAAAGTAATTCCTGACTCTTCATAGTCACCTTGAGTTTAAGGCTCATCCTGCCTTCCAGTAAATCCAATAAAATAGGGATAAATCCCATGAGTCCTTCTTCGACCCATCCTGTGCATAAATAAGTCCAAGCACATAGTCTTCATGCTGTCATTACTGAATATGTGGTTTTCTAAGTGCTGTCAAGGGTATTGAAGCCTTCCCAGAGTTATCCTGTCAACAGAATTTGTTGACTCCTGTATGGTCCCTGTTATGTGACTCAGGGGCTCCTCTCCAGCTCATAACACCCTCATCCATAAGAGATGCACAGCAACAGACTCCCCTTGCATCTAACCATCTACATATGTGCACTGCCCATATCCTGTGCATGCCAATCCTCAGCTCCACAGTCTTCCTATTGTCTGGCAATACAACAGTCATGGTGCCTAGACATGTTATGAGCATAACTCATCCTATTCAATTTTTACAGTAATGACGTCAAAGACACTTATGAAGACACAAACATGGAGAGTCGGGTTTTATTTTTCTTTTCTTTTTACCTTCTTTATTGGACTCAAACGTTTAGATACAAGGACAGAGACAAGATGCCACTAGGATGGGAAGCCTATGCAAAAGCTGCAGCCTTTACATGGAAGGTGGTTAGGTCAGCACCGGTTATGGAACTAGACCGAGTGCCGACTTAGGAGATGGCCCAATGATGGGCCTATGCCATGGAAGGATACATGAGTGGTACAGTGCCTGAGGGCTGACATGGGAATGCCTAGAGGTACCAAAGACTCGGTACTGGCATCGGCGGGAATGGCTGATAGCATTATACAATAAAGCGCTGCCATATATGGAGAGATTGGGCTGGGTATGGTCATATGGGCGCAGACTTGGCAGCTGCGCTTCTCCTCTTATTGTGAAGGATTATAGCTGCGCATGAGTGGCGCACAGACCAGGAAAAGACTTTATAAGGGCTGTAGTTTAGCATAGACACCCCTTAAGTCTCTAGATAGTTTTTGTCACCTAGACATACTAGCAGAGCAATTGGATTTGTCTTTGGCCTAGCAAGCCATCACTGTGGGACATTGTAAGGGTTATGTTTAGGGACCTCCTAACAAGACAGCTTTTTGGATAGGAGGATGGCAAGCTTGAATGAGATTACCTTGAACAGGTACAGTGGAAATGGAGAGCATGGAAGGAAGATTGCAGGGTGATCCATGAGGAACTGGACACCAATGGGACATTCTCCAGGAAGATAATGGAGCATGGTGGGTGGTCTAAACCCATACTTAATTTCCCAAAGAAGGAACAACACTTGAATACAGTGGCTTTGACCTCTCAGGACATGTTATGAGCACAAAGCAGGCCCCTAATGACATGTGACATGTATAACATCACTACAACATGATGATGGGACTCAAATGGGTTCTCTCTTATTTTTCATATTTATTTCAAGTCAAACAATGGACAGGACAACAAGATATCAAACAGTCTTGATGGATTACTATGTTAGGACTGCAGCCCCTATGGAAGGATGTAGAAGGATTAAGTCAGTGCTAGGGCTATGAGTAAGATACCCTTAGTGTAGGGTTAGGAGCACCAGGTATGGAAGGCCAAGGACTTAGGATCAGAGACCAAGGGATTGGCTGAGGTGTCAAGAATAGACATTGCTGGAATGGTCTGGAAGGATGTGGAAGGGCACTGCATGCATGCCTCATGGAGGACTGTGTGCACTGACCACCCTTGGGGTATATAAGGGGTTGTAGTTTAGGTAGAGAGTCCCTAAGACTCTAGGCAGTTTGTTATTCCTATACAACTACTTGAGCAATGCAGTCTTGTCTAACATCTATCTCTCCTCAATAAGGCTTTAAGGGGTTGTCTAGGCACAGTCCTAACACATTTGAGTGACAAAATGCCATGGTTTTAAGCCAGATTTAAGTCAAATAAGTCACAGATCTTGTGCCTTATTTTACTTAAATTTACATTTTAAGTGCAATTTAAGTCAATACAAGTGCAATATAAGTAAAATAAGTCCAACCCTAAATTCCTGATGGATATGATGACAATTGTCACACTGCTGTCAGTTATTGCTTCAGTATGAGCCCTAGCTCAAGTTCATGGATGCAAGATTGGCCCATCATTCCTTGTAGCTCTATGCTCAATCTCCTTCATTGACATTTCCCATGTCCCATAGGTAGATTTGCCATAGTCAGATGAACCTTTGAAAAGGGAACTTGACATGAGCTCTTTGCAATTCTCATGATACAGCTCCAAATAATCATCTAAACCATAGTTCAATGAATGGATGTATGCTCCAGCTTGGTCAATGGCAAGTGGAATGTATCCTAACTCTGAAACAACACTACTGGCCAATTTTACAATGTCCTCAGAGTCATTGTCAATCATAGCAGATTGCAAGAGCAACATGATAGCCTCATTCTCTGTCATCTCCACAACTTCAAGTGAGTTTTGCTTTAATGTGATTCTCATCAATGCCTGGTTCTTGCTTGTGATCAAGATATTTCCACTATTGCCTTGTGGAAGGAACTTTTTCACCACCTCATATCCTCCATCTGCATTGTCATACACCATAAGCCAATTATTTCTGGTAGAAATCCAAGCCAAAGCAGAATGAGCTGAAATATTGGGCTCTGCAGCAACATTGTTTGCCTTTGCAATCTGTTTAAGCCTCAGGTCAATCATGGGTTCTGAAGAAGCATCAATCCAGAATACTTCATGGAACCTTGGAACCAAACATCGGACAATGGAAGAGTTGTAGGTCATAAAGCATTCAACATACCACTCTCCATGTTGCTGGATGAATTTGAGACATATCTGTGTCTTACCAATACCCCCCATGCCATAAAGAAGGAAAAGATTCCTTCCATTGCCAGTGTCAGGGCTGAAATTATCCTTGAGTCTTTGCAGGTATACTTCCTGTCCAGTAAAGCAATGACTAGGATTCATTGGAGGAGGCAAGGATGGAATCTGGTCAACAGAATTGCCAACAAACATGTTAACTTTCTGAGTTTTGGTCTTGGTTTAATTTGACAAATGTGAACAGTGAAAATAGTAACACACATAATCTCCATGGACTTTATAAATCTGCAACCTATCACTGTTGCACCTTGTGAAGAATTAAGAGATCCACCAGTGTTCATTATGATCAATGATGAAGGTTTGTGTCAAGTGTGAATGTCACAGTTGTCACACAGGAGTTGACTAAACCTTTTTTTTTTTTTTTGGATAAGACTGCAATTTCAGAGACAGGAATGTTCTGCTCAACTATGGAAGCAAAGGTTGAGTATGTAGAAATCTGAGATCCATGATTGGCTGTTTGTCATCACATGAACACAACTTGATGCCACTCTTTCTCTCACCCATAACTCATGTTACACTTAAGTCAGGAAAGTCATTGTCATCAATAACTGCCTATGCAATCTTAATGAAAGCTTAGTTATATTATTCTCAGACCCACCTCTAGACCCTCTCAATCATCAGGAGGGTAGAAGAGCATCTTGTTGAGACATCTTGAATAAGCTGGTAGTCCTGTTTGAAGGATTCCAGCACATATTTTGAAAATCTCTGCATTTTCACATTGTGCTGTTACAAATCAGAATGGTCCAATCAGTAATAGGTGTAAATTTGATAGGGATGAATTACTGCATTGATGAGTGAGTGGACTGTTGCAACACAGTCTCTTGAACCAAACCCTGGTACATATTCTGCCTCCCCCTCAATATATTTCATGTCAGTTATGGCACCCAAAGCTGACTTGCAGGCCAAGTTGACAATGTGAGGGAGACATCTAGAAAAATTTAAATAAGAGCATCAGCACAGTGAAAATCATACCTAATCCTGTTTTTAATAGCATCAAATTTAATCCCCCTCCTGTGAAGTGTATACTGGAGTGAAGTCATCATAGTATCATTATTGCTTGCATTATCACAAGTTACCCAACCAATCTATCAACATATGAATGAGTAAGAAGTACAATTTGAACTTGAAGCCCATACCTTTTGGGTTATCTTCAATCTGTCAAGGATAAAGAGAAAACACTGAGCAAGGAGCTTGCCAGTGTGTCTACCTGGGATTCTGTGAAACCAATAAGGTCAGCCCTTGATTCAAACTTCCTCTGGGTCCCTGCTGTTGTCTTGACTTCAATACCCTCAACCCAATGTGCAGTTATGGCCATAAAGGAGGTCAAGTTTGGATCTGACCATGTATCAGTGGTGAAGGAGACATTTCCCACTGATCTCTTCTAAATAGTTAGCCAAATTAAGGCACCAACAACTCCAAACTTGCCCTCATATCATCTTCTAGAGTTTTAAGGTGATCTGAAAAGTTGTTCATGATATGGTTTCAAATAGTACTTCTTCCAGGGATATCAGACTCCCTCAGCTCCTTCCTAAGGAGCAAAAATATCTTCTTGAGCCTTGGAGATTCCACAATGTTTATGCCTTTCACAATCAGAAAGGCTGCAAGGCATTATAAACATTATTACCTACCACATCATCAGCAACAACAAATTCAACCAAGGCATTGGAAAATGCCTCCTTAGAATATGAAAGAAGCTGACTACCCTCCTTATCATCATCATCTTGTCCCTTAAACTTCCTAATTTCTGCAATGCTGCAGGATTAGTGATGGGGATATTCTTATCATCACATAGCTTGCTCCACTCTTCCAAGTGCACCCTGACTAAATGATTCCTGAGGTTGTAAACACTAGTTGAACCACAAAATTTGGCAACTGGATGATCTTGATCAGCTGCACAAGCAGTACTGAGAAACAAAGTTAATCATGAGAACAAGTTTAAATTATGATAATATTCATATGCATAACTTGCAAGTGCTCATCACACCTGTTCCACTTCCAGTCTTCTCAAAAAATTCCCAGACATATCTTGCTACTCTTGATGTCTTTCTCTTGCCTGGCTCTGCAGAGGGATCCATGGAAAGCTCCTCTACCTGAGAGGCTAGCTTGGATGGTGAAATATCCCCATCACCAGACTCAGATCCATCTGGTTCATCTGGTCTACATGGTTTAAACAACACCTGAGCAGGTGTTATTGGAACAGCCTCTCTCTTCCTGGGCAATCCTGGGTGTCACACGCGGCGTCACAAAGGCGTCACAAAAAGTGTTACAACGGGTGATTTTGAGTGCACTTCGGGATAGTCATAAATACGGACAGTTATACACGTCTATTCAAATTCATCAATGTAGAGGATAAAAACATTGAAGTCAGAGTTGGTCCATTGGAAAGTAATGTACGTATTGCTTGTATGCCACCACTGGATCACTCACATCTCTAGGTACCCCACGAGGGATGACAATCTTTTGACGTTTGTAAGGCCTGTAAGTTGTGTCATGATCAGGGACGACGAATACAATGCATATCCTTTTCTTTCGCAGAGGCAGGCAGTTCGCTGGTGAGTTCGGTGATGCCTTTGAGGTTGAGGCTGTGGGATGAAGAGACGGTCATTTGGAAAAAGACTGTGACATCTTCAGAGATGTAAACAGCGTCAACGGTTTCTGCGGTTGATGAAAGAGGAATCAAGTATTGATTCAGAAACTCGTCGCCCACGTCCTGAGACCACTTCCTAGCTCGGACGGATAGCGTGTGGAAATAACCCCCTGCTTCGCATTCGGCTTTCTTAATCTTTACGCGTAGTAGAGAAGGCACATCACCGTGCACGGCTTCAGGTTCAAATTTAATGCCTTTGCGAAATGCGCGGTGCACAGCCCTCTCGAACATCTTGCCACCCCAGCTACGTGCGTTAGGGTTGCGGAGTAAAAATTCTATCGAATCGCGGATGCTTATGGTGTTATAAAGGCTGATCCTATCATACACAAGCTCCGCAACATCGGCGCTCAGCAGGTGTGTGATGTAGTCCTTCCATGTGTCATCTGTTGGTTCCACTCGAACAAGGACATGGCTCGCATTGTCGTTGAATGGCATGGGTCCAACTGCCAAGTGCGAAAATTGGCGGAGGTCATTGATGTTGTTGATAGCGCGCTTGATTACTTTCATCTCATGGTCTTCACCAAAGGAGATCGCTCGGAAGCATCTCCGTGGAATTCCACCAAATATCGTGTACACATTTCTAAGTTTTTCGGGGTCCAAGGAGGAGAACCATAGTGAACTGTGGATTTTGGTAGTACCACCAACAAAAATCAGTTATTTTTCTTACCTGAGACAATAGAGATCGGCCCATCTCCAGGTGGGAATGTAATAAGTCTCGGCGTGATTCTGTTTGAAGGCGATTACGTGATTTGTATTGGGAGAGGTTGCGACCACCACCCTGCCTCGACGACCTCGGAAAGGATGAAACTGTGAAGGGATTTCCAACAAATCCGCGTTGACATCCACCAACGCGCAGCAGTGAATGGATTTATCAAGCGCTTCAATGCGTTTTCCATCCTTTAGTGACACTCGCCGAACCCCAGTATCGGCGAACACGAATGCATGTGTCTTATTGCTACAGTAGACAGTTGGCTTCTTCTTCTGAAGCCGCCACACTAGAATGCAAGAGAGGCCGACAGTCTTCCCTAGAATTTCGTATCATTTGTTCAGCACGAGAAATACAAAAAGCGGTCAAACGCTCACCTATACCGGGCTGGCCCGTTATAACTGTCGAATGCGTTAGGGTGGTACGTTTCAACGGCGACACTTCGGTGTAGAGTCTATCCTGTTCGCACAACTTTGCATAAAGGGACTTGTAAGTTTCGGTGATAAGTATTCGGGACAAATCACACGGGAATACATCGTCATCGTTGGGGTGTTTGAGATACTCGTAGTTCGTTTCCTCAGTTTCCATTTCCAGTGTCCTCGAATCGGGAATTCGGGTAGAGGCTTTAATGAAATGTTCAGTGGCTTGCTTGCCCCAAAACGTGTTCCAAAGCAGATTCCAATTGGCAAGGTCAAGCTCAGAAACCTCCGGCTCGGGACTGTCCAGGCGAGGATTTCTTGGAACGGCGCTGACCTACAAAGTTGAAAACGAACGGTAGGCGAACGAGTGGGAGAGGCGTCAGCGGAAGGCGTGCAAGAGCAACATTCAAATATTAAATTGGGTGTAACGGGGGCAGTTCGGAATGAAGAAAGGTTATCAGTCCCGCATATACAAATGACGATGCATTTGCTTACCACGTAGTGTCACAAGGATATGAAGATGGCCCTCAGGAGGACCTGGAAAGGCATCCAACAGTTTCTGCGTACGTCTTTCCAACTTGACAGAGGAATCAGTGATTGATTTAGGAAGACGTTCGAGAAGAGTATCCTCCGGGTCAACTGGAATGGGTTCATTCAGCTGCAACAGCAGGTGAGCACGAAAGTTTATGTCGATAAGTAGAACAGCCTCACTTTCCAAAGGACTATATCTATGACGCCGCTATCCCGAAGAACGCGCCCTTTCTGCTGGATTGCATTCGTCAAATTGTCCACGTCCCATTCGAGGTCTGCTTCAACTGAGAACGGTATCGGCGTCTCTTCGCCATAAATCAAACACCAAAATCTGAAGGATCGGTGGTTTCCCGGCATGGCGCGTGGTGGAAGTCGGGAAGATGGGTAATAAAAGAGAGTATAGGGGCGGTTGGTTTGAAAATCGTTTTCTTCGCTCATTGCAAGACAATGGCTTGATTCTGAAACTAACAGGCGCTCCTTGAACTCCGACCACCATCATCCTCCCTGCAGTTTTTGCATCCAGCCCCTCCCCTCCCCTTGGGCTGGTTTTATCGACATCTGACCCTCGCCTCGGGTCGTCCGTTCATTTGCTCATCAGCAGATCCTGTTTCCGCTCTGTTCTAGGGCCCGATGTCCTATCGATCGCCATCGATCTGTTGTTTTGCTTAGCTGGCTTTCAGCACCAGCTGTCTTAGCTTCGTTACCAGCTTTGGTATGGCCGCATTTGTGGATATTGCCTTGATAAATCCTCGTGATGTTTGGGGTGAATGGTGAAAACCCCAGCTGTTTGCAAGTTAGCAACCCAGGTAAACTTGTCATGTAAGCTATGATATAGCTGTCAAGATTGCAGGGAATGCTGATGAACTCTGGGAACATGCGGTAACCCAGTCCTGCATGGTAGTTGCGACTCCAACCTTCGGTATGGCCGCATTTGTGGATAATGCCTCAACAAATCCTCATGACAGTTTGGGGTGAATAGTGAAAACCCTGGCTCTTTGCAAGCTACAGCACCTAGTGTAACTTGTCGTCTAAGCTATGATACAGCTGTCAAGATTGCAGGGAACTGCTGATGAACTCTGGGAACATGTGGTAACCCAGTCCTGCATGGTAGTTGCAACTCCGTCCTCCGGTATGGCCGCATTTGTGGATATCACCTCAAGAAATCCTCCCCCTGTATAGCATCATGTCAAGAGCTTTAGGTTTCGCTTACATCGCCGATTAAGCACCGGCGGGTATTGTTTTCACTAGGGTAACTGATTTTTTTTAGGCAGGCTTGAGACACCTGTCGCTTTTTGACATAACAAACTTAGGTCATGAAAGATGTACGTATTGTAGGGCTTGGTTTCCCTTGTTATCAACAGCTGGGTCTCTGTTGGTAGTTACAGTATCTTGTAGGTACTTGTTTCCAAATAGTATATTTCCATGCGGAAAAAAAAAAAAAAAAAAAAAGATTCTGAAACTAACCATTACAAGTGACATCACTCATGGCATGTGGCAGGGCTGTGCATCATTGGTCACTAGTCACAGTCACCACACAGCCACACCACTTCCCACCAGTGGTTAACAATCCTCAAGGCTTTAAGAGCCAAAATGAAAACTATGTTTGAAGTCACAGACTTAGGAATCCCCAAGAAAATCATTGGTATCAAAATCAACTACAACCAAGCTAATGGAAAACTGAAAATTAATCAGCCACAATATATTGATAAATTATTGAAGCAATATGGCATGCAGGATGCATATACTGTCATCATCCCTATAGAATCAAGTATTAATCTCAACAACTCTCCTGCTGAACCAGAAAACTCACTGATTCGAAAACATTACCCTTCCCTTATCAGATCATTGATGTATCTTGCAGTGGCAACATGGCCAGACATAGCTTATGCTGTATGAACACTTGCCACTTACAGTTCTTGACCAGGACAAGTACATTGGGCTGCAGTGAAGCAAATTTTGCAATATCTTAAAGGAATAATATATCAGCAAGAGCAAGGCTTTGAAGCAGCCAATGCTATTCAAGCTTACTCCAATGCAAGTCATAACACACTTACCAATGCCAAATTGATAAATGGCTATGTCATCAAATGTGCAAATGGTGCCATCACATGGGGATCCTACAAGCAAACTGTCACAGCTCTTTTGAGCTTAGAAGCTGAACATATCACATTATCAGAAACCTCTTGTGAAATTGCATGGCTAAGAAACTTACTAGGAGATTTACACCTAAGGCAACAGCAGCCAACAAAGGTGTATGCAGACAACCAAGGCACAATCACACTCATGAAAAACCCTGAATTCCATAAACAAACCAAACACATCAATTGTGATTGTCAATGCATGTGTGACATGTGTGTAAATACAATCTCCATGAATACAACTACCAAATTTGACTACTACTCCTGGTTGGCTGATTGTGCAACTATGTCACACATTGCAAGAGATAGAGATGTCTTCTCTATTTATCAGTCGAAAAATATCACAGTATGAGGAGTAGGCAACACACACATCAAAGCCATTGGTCACAGAACAGTCATACTATATTCCAAAATCGATGGAGAAACATACAAAATCACGCTACATGATGTTCTACAAATCCCTACAACCACTGATAACATTCTATCAGTCAGCCATTTCACAAATAAAGGCAGGAAATTCATAGCTGAGAGAGAGACAGAGCTCTCTTCTTTTCACATACAGGTTTACTCATTGCTACAGCAAACATGAAAAATACATTGTACTATCTCAATGTGATGACAGGGAAGGATCAGACTCTGGCATCAAAGGAATCATATCCTTCCTGGACTGACTGGCATAAATACTTCAAACATATAGCTATATCAGGCTTAGAGACCCTATACAACAAGAAAGTCATCAACAGATTCAATGTCAATCCAAACTCAGAGAAATTGGAATGTGAGACATGCATTTGTGCAAAGCAAAACATGCCCCATTTCTGACTCATGTTGAAAAAACAACCACATATCCTGGAGAACTCACCCATACAGACATATGGGGACCAGCACATTTTTACACCCTTAATGGGGAACACTATTTTATGACACTCATTGATGATTACTCTCATCATACCACACTCACCTTGCTGAAGCAGAAATCTGATGTGGCATCAAATTAAAGGAATATTTATCCTTCATCAAACAACAATTGGGAAACAAGCCCAAACACATTCAAGCCAATAATGGCAAGGAATACATCAACTCCAATTTGATGTCCTGGTGTATGAGCCAAGGCTTGGTCCTTGAGCTAACAGCCCCATATTCACCACAGCAAAATGGCATGGCAGAAAGATATAATGGCACAGTGGCCAACATGATACAAGCCATGTTAATAGCTCATCAACTGCCAAAAATCCTATGGGGGGCAGCAGCACAACATGTGACATATTTACACAACCAAGTGTTTACTCAGTCTATCCACAATTCCACACCATTCAAAAAATGGTCAGGCATAAAGCATAATGTTGAACACCTATATGAATTTGGTCAACCCATATCCATTTTAAATGAGTCATTAACTCATGACAAACTTGATCCTCAAGGAGACATACAAGTCTTCCTTGGTTACAAGGATGGTCCCAAAGGAATCAGATATCTAGACATTACAACAAAACAGATCAAAGTGTCATGGAATTACTGTTTTCTACCATATGACACTAACCTCCCACATTTTGAGGGGGAGACACTAGTGTTAGGACTGCACCTAACAACCCCTAACGATCTCACAAGTGTGGCTTCTCAGGCCAAAGACAATACTATTACTCAGGAGTAGTTGTAGGAACAACAAACTACCTAGAGTCTTAAGGACTCTCCTCACTAAACTACAGCCCTTATATACCCCAAGGCTGATCTGTGTGCAGCTAAAGTCCCTCACAATAGAGACAATGCACAGCAACCACTGACCACCCATTAGACCATACCTGGCCTCCTATTCTCCCATAATGGCCATGCCATACAGTCAGCACCTCAACCATTCCCATGTTGCCCCTCAAGGCCATGATCTCTATAACAGTCTAGGCCTATCCTTGGGCTGTCCTTCCTATTGGCACTCAGTCAAAAGTTTGTTTTCAATTATCATAGCTAATATTGGATTAGAAATTTAGGGAAATTTATTTCTCAACTAGTTTATAAACCTGCCACATTCTTTAAAAACATTAACAATTCTATGTCCATAGCCAAGGCCGACCTCATCACCTTCCATATACAGTGACTCAAAAAACTGTCCCAATGTTTGGCACTTTTTGATTGTTTGTGACATAGCATCACACGAAGACCAAATAGAGCCAAAGTGTCAGTGTATGTAAAAACGTATTACCTAATGGCTACATGCCAAATCAAGAAGTATGTAATTTGATGCAGTATCTATGGAGACATAGTCAATTCAGTTTGATGACTCATTGGGACAGTTATTTGAGTGGGTATCAGAAATACAGAAAATACACAATTCAGTACTTTGTATTGCCTTCCTTGGCCTTAATAACTGCTTCCAACCTTCTAGGCATACTCTCAATCAATCCCTGACACACCTCTGGCTCTATGTCATTCCATACCTCTACCACTCTCTCCCAGATCTCCCAAACACCTTTTGCTGGTGCTTCATACTTGCACAGCTGCAGTTGAATGTGATGCCAGAGGTGTTCAATTGGATCAAGGAGACTGCAGGCCAGTCCAGAAGAGTGATATTGTTCTCTTCCATCCAGTTTTTGGAGGTGTGTTTGGGGTCATTGTTATGAGCATAACTCATTCCCTACAATTTTTACAGTAACGACGTCGATGACGATTATGAAGATATGGACTTGGAGAGTCGGGTTACATTTTTCTTTTCTTTTTATCTTTTTATCTGGACTCAAACGAATAGGTACAAGGGCTGGACAACAAGATTTCACAGAAGGATGCCTATGCAAACACTGCAGCCCTTATTAGGAAGGTGGTTAGGTCAGCATCAGTTATGAGATATACCGAGTGCCAACTAGGACAATGGCCCAATGATGGGCCTACACCATGAAGGGAATCATGGGCAGCATGGGAAGACCTGCATGTTACCAAGGTACTGGTACTGGGCTTCATGGGAATGGCTGATAGTGCTCCACAATAAGACACTGCCATATAGGGGAAGATTGGGATGGATATGGTCATATGGGTGCAGACTTGGCTGCTGCACATCGTCTCTATTGTGAGGGACTTTAAGCTGTGTGCTGACTGCGCACAGACCATGGAGGGACTATATAAGGGCTGTAGTTTAGTGTAGACATCCCTTAAGTCTCTAGATAGTTTTTGTCACCTAGACATTACTAGCAGAGCAATTGCATTCATCTTTGGCGTAACAAGCCATCACTGTGAGAGTTGAGGGTTGTGTTTAGGGACCTCCTAACAGTCATTGTCTTGCTGAACAATGCATCCCCCCTCAACAATCTCAGATTCCTCTATGCTGGGCAGTAAGTGGTTGTCCAAAATGTCCATCCTCCCCTCAACCTCAGCAAGTTCCCCCACACCATTCCACCCCATACAGCCCCCTACCATGATGTTCCCACCTCCAAATTTCACTGTTCCTTGTACCTCCCTCTCAATCAGCCCATCCCCTGCTTTCTTCCATACACACTGCTTCCCATCTGACCCAATCCTGTTTATTTTGTTCTTATCTGACCAATTTACCCTCTTCCAGTCCTCCACAGTCCACTCCTTGTGCTTCAGAGCAAAGCCAACCATTTCAATGGCTTTTTCTTCTTTGTTACAGCCTTGAATGAGTGCTGCTTGAGCACATTTCTGACTGTTTGTGGGCAGACTGGATGGGAGATGATGGTGTTGATGTGTCTGGTGACATGGGCAGCATTGGCAGCCTTTCCAGTGGTAATTTGGGTGATGACAGATCATTTATCAGTGGGAGAGAGATTGGAAGGACAGCCACCAGAAGAAAGTTGTCAACTCAGTTGAAGTTCCTGAAAGACTCTGGAGATAGTGGACCTTCCAACACCAAGGTTTGAGGCAATATGATGAGTGGAGAACCCATTAGAAGCAAGGGAGGAGATATTTTCCTTCTGAGCAGAGGAATGTTGGATTGGGGGACTCTGTGAATGCTGGCCTTTGTTAAATACATTGATTTCAGGAACCATATAAGGTACAATCATCCTGATAACCATCTGTGAAATTTCTCATGCCACAGAAACCAGCCATCATCAGATTCTGATATTTCTGATACCCACTCAAATAACTGTCCCAATGAACCATCATAATGAATTGACTATATCTCCATAGGTGCTGCATCAAATTACATACTTCTTAATGTGGCATGTAGCCATTATCTTACCCTTTCTTATATACACCAATACTTTGGCTCTGTTTGGTCTTGTTATGATGCTATGTCGCAAACAATCAATAAGTACCAAACATTGGGACAGTTTTTTGAGTCACTGTATGGGCTGCAGTCCTAACATGGTAACTCCTTCATTGCATAGTGTTGTCCTTTGCTTGTTCCTTATCATTTGAGTTAAGATAAAAAGATAAAAATGAAAGAAAATCCTCCAGTCCTCTATGCATCCTGTCTGTGTTACGATTCCTTTCTCTTTTCCTTTACTTGTTACAATAGCCTTTCTTCACTTTGTCGCTATGCTCTGACACTTGTTTCATCTGTCTGGACTCCCCCTTGTTTCGCTTCCTTTTATACTTCTTTATTGTTCCCTAAACAGTATATAAACCCTGCGCATGTACCGTAGTACTTCAGTTCCAACTTAATCGAGTATTGTCCTTTACTGAACAACCCTCTCGCTCTCGTCCTCTCTAATGCTCGAGCTACCTTCGTCGTTGCCCAGCACGACGTCGAACAGCGTTCTTGTCCAGTGATTGGGATTAGACTGAGACTCTAGTCATCGCCGTTGACCCGATAACGAACCAAGGGCATTGATCCTAACACAAGTTGGAACTCACTGAACCACTTAGTGCATTGTCACTAGCTAGACAACATAGATCCGAAACGACCCGAAACCAGACTCTCTAACCAGAGACCACCGAACGATTCCTTTCTCTTCAAAGGAACATATTATCTAGAAAGACAGGAGCTCTTTTTCTCAACACTAAATAAACGTTGGGAATTTTGAGGAGTAGGAAAGAACAAGAACACCCCAGTATCTGATGAATACTTTGAAGGGGATTACATCGAAGGAGACGAGCACTCATTACCTGGAAAGCTTTGGGTTGAGTGGAGAAACGAACAAAAAGAACCAGAAGAAGAACCAGAACTATATTTCGAAAGACCCAAAGAAACCCTTTGGTGGGAAGAGTACTGCGACGCGGAATTCGAGTTCGACGGCACTGATCCATACTACTCTCTCTCTGAAACATCCATAACAGGGTGGAACACCTTTTTGGAACAAAAACAAATCGAATACGAACTAGAAAACCCGAGACCTGAAACAGACGCCGAAACCGACACAAAACAAATGGCAACTAACACTGAAACCACCAATGCCCCTAGGGGAGACATCAAACCAGTCTCAGCACAAATTTTTACAGGAGATCGGACCGAAGCTAAATCATTCATCAACTGGTTTAGCGATTTCTTTGCAATAAACGCCCATAACTATGAAGGGAAACATGAAAAGAAAATCAGATACGTCCTCCAATGCCTAGGAAAGGAACTAGACGACTGGAAAGAAATAATCCACGACCAACTGGATGAAAAAGACGGACTGACTTGGGAAAACTATGACACCTTCGTCAAACGGTTCCTTGACGACTGGGGAGAAGTCAACACCGCAGTCAGGGCACTGAATGAGCTCACTAAATTACGAGTTGGAGGAGAGATCACTGTCCCGATCTACGTCCGAAAATTTAGAATGCTCATAGGATCCTCCGGACTAACCGGAATTACCGCCCAACTTCAGGCATTCGTCCGAGGCCTACCAACCACCATTGCTGCCAAAATCCTCGAAGGACAAAGCGACTTTAAAACTATCACCGATGCCTACAAAAAAGCGGAACAACTCAATGCAGCATGGGAAACGATGAAAGCATTAGGGAAAACTGATACAGGGCGTCGATTCAATAAAACAGGGGGATCTAAAACAATCCATACCATACAGACCAGACGCCTTACTGATGGGCAACGAGAAGAATATATGCGTTCTGGGAAATGTTTCAGATGCGGAACCATCGGTCACTTATCCTGAAACTGCCCAAAGAAAGATACTACCAGGAACCCACCCCCTTCAGGACGATTCACCAGAACAATCACTGAGGATAATGATGCTAAGAAAATTCGCACTATGATTGTGGCGCTCAGCACAGAAGAACGAGAAACTCTCCTCACTGACCTGGAAACCGAGGGTTTTTAAAGCGGAGGAACCAGAAAGCGGTTGGAACCTCCAAGAACGATTATGGACAGTTAGCACTCGACTCTGTAATAGTAAGATCGAATAATAATCAACGACTCTCAATAACTGTCCAATCACCCGAACTACCCGCTGAGATATCTGCCCTCGTTGACTGCGGAGCAGAAGGAAACTTCATTGACGAAACTATAACAAAAAACATGAACAAGAAACCACTAATTCAACCAATACGAGTTAAAAACGCCGACGGAACAGTAAACTTAAACGGAATGATCACACATAAAGTCAAAATTCCCTACCACATCGGAAAACTACTAATCGAAACAAGCTTCCTAATCACTAAACTAGGGGATCAAAAACTTATACTTGGACTCCCCTGGTTAGAAAAGCATAACCCAGCAATAAACTGGAAGGAACGGACCCTCGAGCTCGATCACCAACCCCTACACAAACCGACAGAGCAGATAGAAAGAAACCTGGATCAGGAAATCAACGAATACTGGATCAGGGTTAAAACCTCGGCATCACAAGCGCTAGAGCACACACTACGCAAAGATACCATAACAACACTACCAGACGAGTACCAAGAATGGAAATCTACCTTCGAAAAAGCACCTTCAGAACGATTCCCAGTCAGACGCACATGGGATCATGCAATCGATCTCAGAACCGGATTTACCCCAAAAGTCAGCAAAATCTATCCACTATCAATAAAAGAGCAATCATCCCTCGACGAATGGATCACAGAACAGCTAGCTAAAGGATACATTAAACCATCCAAATCCCCACAAGCCTCGCCATTCTTCTTCGTCGCAAAAAAGGAAAGCGGAGCACTCCGACCATGTCAAGACTACCGATACCTGAATGAATGGACAATAAAGAATGCATACCCATTACCATTGATCTCTGATCTAATGACCAAACTATCTGGCGCTCAATATTTCACAAAACTAGATCTCCGATGGGGATACAACAACGTTCGGATAAAAGAAGGAGATGAATGGAAAGCAGCCTTCATAACGAACAAAGGACTATACGAACCAACAGTCATGTTCTTTGGCCTATGCAATTCCCCATCTACATTCCAGACAATGATGAACGAATACTTCCAAGACATGATCAACGAAGGATGGTTAATCATTTACATGGATGACATTTTGATATGTGGAACAACACCCAAAGACTTAGAAACTCGGACAAAACGCGTCCTAGAACGACTGAAAGAAAACGACTTATTTCTCAAACTCGAAAAATGCAAGTTCTGCACTCAGGAAATCGAATTCCTCGGAATGATCATTAGACCGGGGGAGATAACAATGGACCCGATCAAACTGGCAGGAATAGCAGATTGGCCGACACCAACAACGGTCAAGCAAGTACGATCCTTCCTAGGATTTGGGAATTTCTACCGACGATTCATTGGGAACTTCGCAACCCTCGCTCGACCGCTTATTGATCTCACAAGAAAAAATGAAGTGTTCCTCTGGACACCAGAATGACAGATGGCATTCAGCAACCTAAAAAAACGCTTTACAACAGTCCCCGTACTCCGAATGCCAGATGTCACCCGACCATTCATCCTGCAAACTGACGCCTCGAATAAAGCAACAGGAGCAGTACTGAAACAAGCCGACGAAGCAGGACTCCTACACCCTTGCGGCTTCATCTCACATGCCTTAACCACGACAGAGCAAAACTATCAGATTTACGATAGGGAACTACTGGCAATCATCAAAGGACTTGCAGCATGGCGACACCTTCTTCATGGATCACCTCATACCACTATCGTCCATTGCGATCACAAGAATTTATCCTTTTATCGAACCCCACAATGCCTTACCCCCAGACAAGCCAGATGGTCCTCCTTCTTAAGCGAATTTGACCTTCGAATAGAGCACGTCCCTGGAACTAAGATGTTTGAAGCAGATGCCCTATCTCGACGACCAGACCACATTGGAATGGATGACACCCCGGAAGAAACCACAGTGTTACCACCCGAACGATTCATCAGGCTTATAGCAGACGACCTAGCAGAGAAGTTGCGCAAAGGCATGACTAAAGACGACTTTGGACAAATACTAGTTGAAGTAATCCAAAATCATCGAGCACCACCAATAAAATCAAAGCTGCAAGACTGGACATATGTCGACCACATCGTACATTACCAAGGAAAAACCTATGTACCCGATCAAGATGGATTACGCACTCAACTCATTAAACTGACGCATGAATCACCTACATCTGGGCACCCCGGACGATTTAAAACTCTAGAATTACTCAAACGAAACTACTGGTGGCCCGGAATGAACAAGCATACCAGAGAATGGATCGAAGGATGTGCGCTCTGCCAGCAAATGAAAGTAAACACTCACCCCAACACCCCTGCCCTACAACCGATCAAATCTAATGCCACCCGACCCTTCCAACAAGTCACAATTGACTTCATCACAGACCTACCAATCGCTGACGGCTTCGACTCAATCATGGTCACGGTGGACCATGGACTTACAAAGGGGGTAACCTTTTCCCCTTGTCACAAAACGATCGACGCACTAGGAACCGCGGATCTATACATAAACGAAAACTTCAAACGATTCGGTTTACCGGATATCCTCATATCTGACAGAGGACCACAGTTCGCATCTAAAGTATTCCGAGAAATAGGAAAAGCGCTGGGAATAAACCATAGAATGAGCACAGCCTACCACCCCCAGACAGATGGCGAGACAGAACGAGTCAATCAAGAACTAGAAGTCTACCTCCGAATGTTCTGCACAAACGAACCGTACAGATGGAAATCACTACTGCCAATTGCAGAATTCGCTCACAATAACCGACACCATGATACCATCAAAGCATCACCGTTTCAGCTAATGTACGGAATAGACCCCGTCGCTATTCCCACAGCTGCACCCCCCATGACGACCCCAGCAGCTGAGAACCGACTACGAATGCTACAAAAGGCTAGAGAAGAAGCACTCGCTGCACACGAACTCGCTAGACAAATGGTAGCACTCAGAACAAAAGACAAAGGTATCAGGTTCGAGAAAGGAGACAAAGTCTGGCTCGAAAATCGAAACCTCCGAATACCCTATGAGTCAAGGAAGCTAGCGCCCAAAAGAGAAGGACCCTTCACGATTGAGCAAGTACTAGGACCTGTCACCTACAAACTGAAACTCCCCAAACAATGGCGCATCCACCCCGTGTTTCATACTACGTTGTTAACTCCATATAAAGAAACAATGGTGCACGGACCGAACTTCATGAAACCACCCCCTGATCTCATCAACGGACAAGAGGAGTTTGAAATAGAAGCGATCATCACACACAGAAAACGAGGAACCGGCTATCAATACCTAGTCAAATGGAAAGGGTATGGACCGAACGAAAACTCATGGGAACCTGAAACAAATCTGAAAAACGCTGCGGACATCCTTAGAGCATATAAGAACCGCCGAAACCTGCTATGAGGACCATGGCCCAGTATCACAACAAACAGATCCTCAGACAGAACGCTAGACACACCAAAAACATCGCCTCCCCCTACTCCCGATTCTCTCCCAGACAATCTATCCCAAAACTTAGACATCTAATCATCCAACTCCCTAATCGAACCCATCCTCACCAAGGACGGCGCGCAATAGGAACAGCCTTCATTGAAATACGCAAAATCCTGCTCTATCGAACAAAAGTACCGTCACTACACCCAGTATATAAGACACAGATCAGCCCCAACTTCCAGACACCAACCAACGCCCTCAGCAGAGACCACCATGTCAGACAAGCGTGAAGAGCACTGGCCTTATGGATCACTGACCGAACAAGAGACCTGGAAGCGGCGGGAGTGACCTACCTACACCGGACAGAGGCACTATTCCCAGATAAAATCAATTTCCCATCCAGCGGACCGCTGAACTTTAACCTACCCCCACACTACCTATACATCCCACACGGAGGAATACCACCTCCATACCCGAATCCGCCGCTACCACCCCACTACTGCGATTTCGAATGGGAACCTGGATACCCAATGATCACGGGCATCATTCATCACACAAATCAAGGAACGATTACGCATCGAATCCCGCCTAGACCACTGCACGAACCATATTTGGCCGAAAGTCCTCCCACACGACCTAATACTCCCAGACCAGAAGCATTGGCCGATCAACTCTTACGAAACATCCTCTCTATTGACGCAAATGATTCATTCTGGGACGTGGAATACTTCGACGAAGTCAACCTATAAAAGAACGAGACTCCCACTTCCTAGCCTTCCAACCAACGTCGCAAATACAAAGATGTTCTCGCTCATCGCCATCCTCGTCGCCCTCGTCTCTACTCTCTTCCCCTCAATCCTCATCGGAGGACTAGTTCTCGCCACCCTCCTCGTTACCCTCGCCCTCGCCTACTCCTTCCCCGAAAAACTCCCCGAGCTCGACGTCTTCACACCACCCCTCGAAATCTTCGTCGAAACCGAAACAATAACCTACGCCGACGACGACCTACACATTCACCCGCCTGAACTCGCCGAAGAACCACCTATCGCGGAAGAAGTCATTCCCGCACCCATCCCCAGATCAAACCCCCTCGTTGCTGCCGCCTCTCTAGAAGCCTCGTACATCACAGCCAATCTCCGGGACCTCTCTGCCCCACTTGGAGCCCTCGTAGGACTCACCCTCACAACCGACCCCAACGCCATGACCTACGCTGAGCGGGATCTTGCGCTCCGTGAACTCCGACAACTGAAAGTCACCCTCGACTCCGTACGATGGCACGTTGATACAGCGCAAAAGGACGTCGAAAACATCGTCCACTGGTACGAGTCCAGAGCTGATCATGCCTGGACAACTCAAGGCTGGCCTTAAGAAGTCGGTGACTTCTCGCATAGGGAGGGGGTAATGTTACGATTCCTTTCTCTTTTCCTTTACTTGTTACAATAGCCTTTCTTCACTTCGTCGCTATGCTCTGACACTTGTTTCATCTGTCTGGACTCCCCCTTGTTTCGCTTCCTTTTATACTTCTTTATTGTTCCCTAAACAGTATATAAACCCTGCGCATGTACCGTAGTACTTCAGTTCCAACTTAATCGAGTATTGTCCTTTACTGAACAACCCTCTCGCTCTCGTCCTCTCTAATGCTCGAGCTACCTTCGTCGTTGCCCAGCACGACGTCGAACAGCGTTCTTGTCCAGTGATTGGGATTAGACCGAGACTCTAGTCATCGCCGTTGACCCGATAACGAACCAAGGGCATCGATCCTAACAGTCTGTCATTATTGTTATTGATGTCATTACTTGCTTGTGAGTTTTCTGCTCATAACATGTCCCTCTCCTCAAGACCTCACATCCCAAGAGGTCATGGCTATCTCATCCTCTGCATCACTCTCCTTTTTGATTGGGAAATCAAGCATGGGTTTACACTGCCTGCCAGCTCCAGAATGTCCCTGGAGAATGTCCCATTGGTATCAGGCAGCTCATAGATCACTGCCCAGTCACCCTTCCACTTCCTCCACCATCTTTCCATGTTTTCTAAATATTTGCACCCAAAGCGCCTCCCAACCAAAGAGTTTCTGTAGTACCCACACCATTGTAAAGTTTTTGTATGGGGTGAATTCCATCCCCCCCATGTTCCTCAAGTGCCTTGGTGCACTTGGATTCTCCCTATGAAATTTCTTTACTTTGGCTGGTGTGTTCACCACATTCTCTGCCAACTCCCAAGTGGATTCCTCAATGGGATAATTCTTCCACTTGATGAGGTACTCCAATTTCCCTCCTCCACATCCACTGATGTGACTGTCCACAATTTCCTCCACCTTGTACTCATCATCCTGTGACTCTTCCACCATCTGCACATCCTTGTGCACCACTGCCTTCTCCTTTTGTTTAGGGAACTCTGGCTCCCTGTACAGTTTCAACAGGACCTCATTGAAAACATTGTATACTCTCCACAACTTCGGGATTTTCAATCTGTATGATGATGACTCTCTGACTTTCACAACTACCTCCAGTGGACCAACAAATTTTCCATCAAGCTTTTTGGTTGCTCAGATAACCAGCAAGTTCTCTGTACTGAGATAAACCTTGTCTCCAGGTTTATACTCATGTGCCTCCTGATGATGTATATCATACTGCTCTTTCATGACTTGAGTGGCTTTCTCTAATGCCTTTTTTGCTTTGGCATGCACATCTTCAATTTCCTTCGTCAGTTGTTCCACTGCTACTGCCTTCAGCACATAAGTGGGGTCCAACCCCTTGATGGGGTGTTGTCTGTAGTTCATAAAGAATGGGGTGAAACCCATTACCAAGTGTACTCTGTCATTGTGGCAGAACTGTGCCACTGATAACCAATTGCTCCAGTTATCCTGGAGATTGTTCACAAACATGGTCAGGAACTCCTTTACTTCCTAATTCACTCACTCCATCTGTCCATCCATCTGAGGGTGGTAGGCCATTGATCTGTTGGCCTTGACCCCTAGCATCCCATATAAGTCATCCATGAACTTTGACATGGATTGGGGTCCTCTGTCACTAATCACTTTCCTTGGGAGGCCATGCTCCCAGAACACATTATCTCTGAACAGTACTTCTGTTCCTTGTGATGTAATTGATGATGTGGTTGGCAAGAAGTACAACCTCTTGGTAAATCTGTCCACTATCACCAGTATCATGTCGTTGCCCTTGGACTCTGGCAACAGTCCTATGAAGTCTACTGAGATCACCTGCCATGGTTCAGAAGGAACCTCATTTGGTTGTAGTGGTGCCATGCGCACTTGACAATCCAGTTTTGCCTTCTGGCAAACTTCACACCCCAGAATGTACCTTTCAATGTCCTTGCACATATTCAGCCACCAGAAATTTCTTGTCAAAGACTCCAAAGTCTTTGTGACACCTGAGTGACCCCATGAATGATGGATTGTGATGATGTATGCCACAACAGCTGGTATGTAGACTCTCCCTTTCCAGGTGACAAGTCCCTTCTCATTTTTATATTCTCCTCCCACCTTCTCCAGTCCTTTGACAACTTGCATCTCCCATTGCCTCTTGGGCACATCTCATATATCTTTCATGATATCATCCAATGCATGATCATCATCAAATATTCACATGAAAAGGTGTCCTTTCAACAGAATCACCCCTTCATTGTCATTTTCTCCTCGGGCATGTCCTGCTCATTGTGATAGTAAGTCTGCCTTCGCATTGGACTTCCTGCTCCTGTGCTTGATGATGAAATTGTAATCCTGCAAGTCTGTCACCCATTGTTACAATTTCTTTCCTACATCACTTACTTACTTTTGTCACTATGTTTCATTACTCATTTCACCTACCTGTTTTATCCCTCATTTCACTTACTGTTATATCTTCTCATTGTTCTCTAGACAGTATATAACCCCCCCACATGTATCACAGTTCTTTAGTTCCAACTTAGTCAAATATAGCTCTCATCTGAATGATCCCCTTGCCTTCCTCATCACTCAAACCACCTTTGTCATTGTCTAGCACAGCACCAAAGGTTATCTTTGTCCATTGACTGGGATTAGACCAAGACTCTAGTCATCATTGTTGACTCAGAAACAAACTGAGGGCATCAACCTTAACACAAGTTGGAACTCACCAAACTGCTTAGTGCATCGTCACTAGCCAGACAACATTGATCCAAAATGACCAGAAACCAGACTCTCTAGTCAGAGACCACCAAACAATTCCTTTCTCTATAAAGGAACATATTACCTAGAAAGACAGGAGCTCTTTTTCTCAACACTACATAAACATTGGGAATTTCAAGGAGTAGGAAAGAACAAGAACACCCCAGTATCCAACAAATACTTTGAGGGAAATTACACTGAAGGAAACAAACACTCACTACCCAGAAAACTTTGGGTTGAGTGGAGAAACAAACAAAAAGAACCAGAAGAAGAACTAGACCTATATTTTGACAGACCAGAAGAAACCCTCTGGTGGGAAGAATACTGTGAAAATGAACTTGATCTTGATGACTCCAACCACCTATATTACACTCTCACTGAGGAGGCCATAACTGGGTGGTATACCTTTTTGGAACAGAAACAGATTGAATATGAACTAGAGAACCCAAAACCTGAAACTGAAGCTGAAACCAATAAAAAACAGATGGCAACCTCCACTGAAACCACTGACACTTCAAAAGGAGACATCAAACCAGTTTCAGCACAGATCTTCACTGGAGATTGGACCAAAGCAAGATCATTCATCAATTGGTTTAGTGACTTCTTCATGATAAATGCCCACAACTATGAGGGGAAACATGAAAAGAAGATAAGATATGTTCTCCAGTGCCTTGGAAAGGAACTAGATGACTGGAAAGAGATAACCCATGAAGGACTAGAAAAGAAAGATGGACCTACCTGGGAAAACTATGATACCTTTGTCACCCAATTCCTTGAAGACTGGGGAGAAGTAAACACTGCAGTCAGAGTGCTGAATGAGCTTACAAAATTACGAGTCAGAGGAGAAATCACTGTTCCCATCTATGTCCAAAAATTTAGAATGCTTATTGAATCCTCTGGACTAACCAGAATCACTGCCCAACTTCAGGCCTTTGTCCAAGGTCTACCAACCACCATTGCCACTAAAATCCTTGAAGGACAAGGCGACTTTAAGGCTATCACAGATGCCTACAGAAAAGCTGAACAGCTTAATGTGGCATGGGGAATGATGAAAGCATTGGGAAAAACTGCTGAGCCAGGACAACAGTTTAACAGGACAGGAGGATCTAAAACAGTTAACACCATAACAACTGGACATTTAACTGATGGACAACAAGAAGAATGCATGTGCTCTGGGAAGTGTTTCAGATGTGGAACCATCAGTCACTTATCCCAAAACTGCCTGAAGAAAGATACCACCAGAAGTCCACCTCCTCCAGGACAATTCACCAGAGCAATCACCAAAGACAATGATGCCAAGAAAATTCGTGCAATGATCGCAGTACTCAACACAGAGGATTGAAACACTCTCCTCACCAACCTCAAAACTGAGGGTTTTTGAAACAGAGGGACCAGAAAGTGGTTGGAACCTCCAAGAACAATTATGGACAGTTAGCACTTGACTTTGTAATAGTAAGATTGAATAATAATCAGTGACTATCAATAACTGACCAATTGCCCAAATTACCCACTGAAATATCTGCCTTTGTTGACTGTGGAGCAGAAGGAAACTTTATTGATGATACAATAATGAAAACCATCAACAAAGAAACATTAACCTGACCAATACAAGTCAAAAATGCTGATGGAACAGTTAATTCCAATGGAATGATCACACACAAAGTCAGAATTCTGTACCATGTTGGAAATCAACAAATTGAAATGAACTTCTTAATCACTAAACTAGGAGACCAGAAGCTCATACTTGGACTCCCATGGTTAGAAAAATACAACCCAGTAATAAATTGGAAAGAACAAACACTTCTGTTTGATCACCTAGCTCCAGATGAAAAACTGATAAGACAGATAAAGAAAGACCTAGATCAAGAACTCGACAAGTACTGGATCAGGGTTAAAACATCAACATCACAAGCCTTGGAACATATGCTATGCAAAGAAACTACAACAACCATTCTACCAGACAAATATCAGGAATGGAAATCTACATTTGAAAAAACAGCCTCAGGATGATTCCCAATTAGGTGTACATGGGACCACACAATAGATCTTAAAACTGGATTTGCCCTGAAAGTCAGCAAAATCTACCCACTATCAATAAAGGAGCAATCATCCCTCAACAAATGGATCACCAAACAACTAGCCAAAGGATACATTAGACCATCCAAATGCCCACAAGCATTGCCATTTTTCTTGGTTGCAAAAAATGAAAGCAGAGAACTCCAGCCATGTCAGGACTACTGATACCTAAATGAATGGATGATAAAAAATGCATACCCACTGCCACTAATCTCTGATCTAATGACTAAACTATCAGGCACTCAATATTTTACAAAATTGGATCTTTGATGGGGGTATAACAACATCCAAATAAAGGAGGGAGATGAATGGAAAGTGGCCTTCATAACTAACAAAGGGCTATATGAACCAACTGTCATGTTCTTCAGTCTATGCAATTCCCCATCCACTTTCCAGATGATGATGAACGAATATTTCCAAGATATGATTAATGAAGGATGGTTAATCATTTATATGGACAACATCCTAATATGCAGAACAATGACCAAAGATTTAGAAACCTGGACAAAACATGTTTTAACACAGCTAAAAGAGAATGACCTATTCCTCAAGCTTGAAAAATGCAAATTTTGCACTCAAGAAATCAAATTCCTTGGAATGATAATCAGACCTGGAGAGATAACAATGGATCCAATCAAACTGGCTGGAATAGTGGACTGGCCAATGCTGACAACAGTCAAGCAAGTCTGATCCTTCCTAGGATTTGGAAACTTCTACCAGCAATTCATCAGAAACTTTGCAACTCTGGCTTGGCCACTCACTGATCTCACAAAGAAGGATGAAGCATTCCTATGGACACCAGACAGACAAAAGGCATTTGACAATCTAAAACAACAATTTACAACTGCTCCAGTGTTATGAGCTCTCACTCATGAACAAAACCCCAAAGCCTCGCAGAGGTGGAGTGTTACTCCAGAGACGAAACCAGGCTGTATTGCAAGCCTTACTACTACAAGGATGGCCCTACTAGAGAGAACTAACTCCTAGTGAGAGAAAAACCATCTTGAGTCTTAAGGACTCAAGACTACAACTGTCTGACCTTATATACCACCAGGGAATCCCCCCTGGTACCTCCCTCAGACCAACAACACTCCCTCCATGTCTCAGCACCCATCCCTATTGTCTGGCGCATGTTTCATGTGAGTGCATATGAGTGCGATCCTCCCATGATGACTCTACCCTTAACTGGCTGCCTTTAGCCAAGCCTGGATCTTCATGGACCACCCTAGACTGTCCCAACTCTCAGTGCCCATCAGTGTGCATATATCCATACACAGGATCATATGCTGCTGGGCCTATTATGTACTCATGCCTTCCCATGGCTATTGAGTACTCTGTTGGTGTCTGTGTCTGATATCCTTAAGCTGGCTTGTATCTTCCCAGCATATGCCGTGAGCACTGAGTATGAGTGCTGCCTCATGTCATCATAGTGTGGCCTTTCTGCCATTGGTCTAATGACCTTCCTCCTTCTACCATTGTCCCGGGTTCATCTGAGCTGTGCCTGTGTCTGGACTTTGTCTGGACCCTTTCTAGACCTGTCACCAAGAGCTGCCATTGCTGTGTGCTCTCTGTATAGTTAAATGATCCTTGGTCCTGGTCCTGCAATGTATCTATCCATGTATGTCCTAGTGGCTGTGCTCCTTGACTAATCCCTTCCCTCAAGTCCTCGTATGGCAGGTGCTGAGCTAATCCCTCATAGGGGCTTCTGTGGCTGTATCCATAATGACTTTGGACTTCTATGCCTGTGCACTCTCGGCCCTGTCCGGCCCTGTGGCTGTACCCATGCCATATCCTCATAGTGACTCGTGATGCTGATGTAATGTGCCCATAATGATAGGGGTGTCACCCTCCTTCCTGGTATACTGATGGCTCCTTGTCTGGCCATTGTCTTGTAGTCTCTTGAACGCTCCCATGCCTTGATGCACGCGAAGTGTTCCCCTGGTCTCCTATGACTGTCTCTGACTGTCTCCTGCCTTCCCATGGTGGTCCCTGACCACTAGAATAAAAATTAAAAAGTGCCTGCTAGGATCCACTCCTAACATCCAGTACTTCAAATGCCAGACATCATCCAACCATTCATCTTGCAAACTGATGCATTGAATAAAGCAATAGGAGCAGTCCTGAAACAAGCTGATGAAGCAGGAATCTTACACCCTTGTGGCTTCATCTCACATGCCCTAACCACAACAGAGCAGAATTATCAGATCTATGACAGGGAACTACTGGCAATTGTCAAAGGACTTGGTGACATTTCCTCCATGGATCACCACACACCACCATTGTTCATTGTGATCCTAAGAACCTATCCTTCTATTGAACCCCACAGCATCTTACCCCCAGACAAGCATGATGGTCCTCATTTTTGAGCAAATTTGACCTTCAAATTGAGCATGTCCCAGGCACCAGAATGTTTGAAGTAGATGCTTTGTCCCAATGACCAGACCACATAGGAACCAATGATACCCCAGAAGAAATCACCATACTACCTCCCAAATGATTCATCAGAATTGTTGCAAATGATTTAGCTGAAAAACTCCAAAAAGGCATGACCAAGGATGACTTTGGACAAATACTGGTTGATGTAATCCAGAATCACTGTGCACCACCAATAAAATCCAAACTCCAGGATTGGACATATGCTGACCACATTGTACATTGTACACTATCAAGGGAAAGTATATGTACCTGATCAAGATGGATTGCACACCCAACTCATCAAGCTCACACATGAATCACCCATGTCTGGACACCCCAGACAATTCAAAATGTTAGAATTACTTAAACAAAACTACTGGTGGCCTGGAATGAACAAACACACCCAAGAATGGATCAAAGGATGTGCACTCTGCCAACAAATGAAAGTAAACACCCATCTGAATGCTCCTGCCTTACACCCGATCAAATCCGAGGCTACTTGTCCTTTCCAACAAGTCATGATTGATTTCATCACCAATTTATCGATCTCTGACAGCTTCAACTCAATCATGGTCATGGTGGACCATGGCCTTATGAAGGGGGTAACCTTTTCCCCTTGCAACAAAACAATTGACATGCTAGAGACTGCAAGTCTGTACATAAACAAGAACTTCAAACAATTTGGCTTGCCAGACATCCTCATATCCACTCATATCCAACAGAGGACTGCAGTTTGCATCTAAAGTATTCCAAGAAATAGGAAAAGCGCTGGGAATCAATCATAGAATGAGCACAGCCTACCACCCTCAAACAGATGGTGAAACAGAGCAAGTCAATCAAGAATTAGAGATCTATCTCTGAATGTTCTGCACAAATGAACCACACAAATGGAAGTTGCTATTGCCAATTGCAGAATTCACCCATAACAACCAACATCATGATACCATCAAGGCATCCCTGTTTCAACTAATGTATGGAACAAACCCTGTCACCATCCCTACAGCTGCATGCCCAATGACAACCCCCACAGTCAAGGACTGGCTACAGATGCTACAGAAAGCTAGAGAAGAAGCACTCACAGCACATGAACTCACCAGGTGGATGGTAGTGCTTAGGACAAAGGATAGAAGCATCAGATTTGAGAAAGGAGACACAGTTTGGCTTGAAAACTGAAACCTCTGGATACCTTACAAATCAAGGAAACTCACACCCAAAAGAGAAGGACCCTTCTTGATTGAACAAGTGCTAGGCCCTGTTACTTACAAACTGAAACTCCCAAAACAATGGCACATACACCCCATGTTTCATGCCACACTGTTAACCCCATATAAGGAAACAACAGCACACAGACCAAACTTTACAAAACCACCCCCTGATCTTGTGAATGGACAAGAATTCAAAATAGAAGTGCTCATTACACACAGGAAATGAGGGACCAGCTACCAATACCTAGTCAAGTGGAAGGGGTACAGATCAAATGAGAATTCATGGGAACCCAAAACAAATCTCAAAAATGCTGTGGATATCCTCAAAGCATATAAGAACCATTGAAACATGCTATGAGAACCATGGTTCAATATTGCAACAGACAAATTCTCAAACAAAATATTAGACACACCAAAAGTATTGCCTCCCCTTATTCCCAATTCTCCCCTAGACAATCTATCCCAAAATGTCGACACCTACTCATCCAACTCCCTAATCAAACTCATCCCTACCAAGGAAGACACACCATAGGAATGGCTTTCCTCAAATGAAGCACAATCTTGCTTTACCAAGCATGAGTACCATTGTTACACCCTGTGTATAAACAACAACCCAGCACTGACTTTCCGACAGCAGCTGAAACAATTGTCAGGGACCACTATGCCAGAGAAGCACAAAGAGCATTAGTCTTATGGATAATCAATTGAGCAAGGAACCTGTGTTGCTGCTAACCAATCACTCCAGTTATCTTGTTTCTTGTTTACAAATGTAGATAATAATATCTCCACTTCTTGATTGGCTCATTCTCATTGTCCATCTGTCTGCAGATGAAATGCAGTGGATGGATTCCCTTTTATTCCCATAAGTTCAAAGAATTCCTTCATGAATTTTGAAATGAATTGGGGCCCTCTATCACTTATTACTTTCTTTGGTATCCCATGTTCCCTGAACACATGATCTCTAAATAGTGTTGCAACTCCTTTGGATGTAAGGGTGGTGTTGGCAGGTATAAAGTATGCTTTTTTTGTGAACTTGTCAATAACTGTTAATATCACATTGTACCCTTTTGATTCTGGTAGAGGTCCTATTATGTCTAATGCAATATCTTCCCATGGTTGTTTTGGTATTGCATGAGGGACTAAAGGCACTGCTCATTTTTGTCAATCAGGTTTTACTGTTTGACAAGTCCTGCACCCTTTAATATATTTCTCAATGTCTTCCCTCATGTTTGGCCACCAATAATCTTGGGTAATTAACTCCAGTGTTTTGGCTATTCCTGGATGCCCCCATCAATGATGTAAAGAGATTGCTTCTTCTCTTAACTTCATTACTGCTGGTACATATATCCTCCCTTTCCATGTCACCTGGTTCCCTTCTTTATAATATTCATATCCTTCTTTGTTGCTCTCCACTCCTTTCCATACTTGGGTATCCCATTGTCTCTTATTGGTCTTCTTAATTCCATTGATCAATATGACCCATTCCCCTGTCCAGTCATCTAATTGTACAAACATCTCTTCCTTGAGTAATAATACATCTTTGTTATCCTTTTCTCCTTTTTCATAGTCTGCCCTTTGCAATAATAAGTCCGCTTTTGAATTAGACTTTCCAGATTGGTGTTTAATGATGAAATTATATTCCTGTAGATCTATAACCCAATGAGCTTGTCTTCTGTTCAGGTTTTGTGGTTTCCTAAAATAGGTAAGATTCTGATGATCTGCCAGAATCTCTATTATTTCTTTTGCTCCTTTCAGGTATTGTGACCATTTGTATAAAGAATGCATGATGGCTAACATTTCTTTATCATATATTTTATAGTTTTGTTCAGCTGCATTCAATGCTTTAGAAATGAATGCTACAGGTCTCCATATTCCATTTTCCTAATATAGATCCCATGGTGAAGTCTGATGTATCTGTCTCAATCCAAAACTGTCCATCTTCATTGGGTATTGCCAGTACTGCTTCCTCCACTATCCTTTCCTTTAATTTATTCATGGCCTCACTTTGTGACCTTCCCCATTCCTACTCTTTCTTTCCTGTTAACTCAGTTAACAGTTTTGCTTCTTTGGCAAAACCCCTCACAAATCTTTGATAGAAGTTTACAAATCCCAGAAATTGTTGAACTTCTTGTTTACATTTTGGTTCTGGCCACTCTTTGATTGCCTTCACTTTGGCTGGATCCATTTTTATTGAGTCTTTGGTAATGATTACTCCCAGAAACTCAATTTCTTCTTCATCAAAATAACATTTTTCTGGTTTTAGTGACAACTTGTTTTGTTCCAACTTTTCCAATATTCAATTAACATGTTCCACATGCTGTTTTTTGCTATTTGAGAATACTAAAATATCATCCATGTAGATTACTACCCATCCTTCAGCAAGTTCCTCCCAGAACAAATCATTCATCATGGTTTGAAATGTAGCAGGTGAATTTGTTAATGTTACAATTTCCTTTCTGGTATTCACTTTATTGCTACATTTCATTGTTAGTTTCACTTACTTGTTTCACCCCTTGTTTCACTTCCTTTTATACCTTTCCATTGTTCTCCAGACAGTATATAAACCCACACATGTACCATAGTTCTTTAGTTCCAACTTAGTTGAATATTGCTCTCATCTGAACAATCCTCTCATTCTTGTCTTCTACAATCGCTCAAGCTACCTTTGTCATTGTCTAGTACAGTGTCAAAGCCTACTTTGTCCATTGACTGGGATTAGACCAAGACTCTAGTTGTCACTGTTGACTCTGTAATGAACTGAGGGCATTGACCTTAACAGTTAATCCAAAGAACATGACTAGTGGTTCAAATAGTCCTCTATTCATTCGGAATGCTGCTTTCCACTCACCCCTTCCTTGATTCTAATGTTATTATATCCCCATTGAATGTCCATTTTTGAGAATATATTAGCATGGCTGAGTTTATCAATTAATTCAGAGATTAAGGGTAAAGGAAATCAATTCTTGATTGTCATTTCATTCAACTTTCAATAATCTTGGACTGGTCATAATGATCCATCTTTCTTCTTTACAAAGAAGAATGGAGAAGCCATTGGTGACTTGCTTGGTTTTATTCATCCTGTGTCAAATTCTCTTTCAAGAAATCTTCTAACACCTTTTGTTCATCTCAGTTTAGTGGATATATTTTGCAATCTAATGGTTTGGATCCTGGAATTAGTTCAATGGCATGATCCCATGGTCATCTTGGTGGTAATTCATCAAATGTTGTTTTTTCAAAGACCTTTTGGTGTCCTAAATAATGTTCTGGGACTATGTCTTCAATATTTCATTTTTTGACATTTGCTGAAGCTATTTCTGTAGCTTTTGACTGATATCCCCTTGTTCTTAATTCCTCAGGACCTATATAGACTGCTAGCAGTCATTCTCCATCTTCCCAATGGATTCTATCCACTTCCTCTTCTGGTTCCAGACCTTCTGATCCTTTCCAACATGTGCCAGGACAACAAGAGAATTTTATTTTCTGAGTTCTCCAATCTATCTCCAGATTATGATATTTCAGCCAATCATGTCCTAGGAACATGTCTGTTTTTTTCCCAATGCTGAAATTCCAAATTCAAGAGATTCATAATGACCACCTATTTGTACTTTTAATTCAATCATTTCTTCTAGTTGTCCTGCTATGTTGTGAATTACATCTCCATTGAATACTGGTATAGGTCATGGTAATTTCCTAGTATTCAATTGATGTCATTCTACCCATTCCTTATTTACACAAGATCCTGTGCATCCTGAATCTATCAGGGCTTTGATCTTGAATTGTTCAACTGAGTCTACAGTTGCTGTTATTACATCCACATCCATCTGATTTCTTCCTGTTGTTCTTACAAATCTTGGTTTGTTCTTCAGATGGTTTAAATACCAGAGTGCATCTGTTTCGGACATCTTATAAATCATGGATGAGCTGTTCATTTACTTCTTCAATTCAATCATTTTTTACCCATGATTGAAGATCCCTTACAGCTATCTCCATTTGTTGGTCCCATATTCTTCTCATTATCCACAGGGTGGACCAAGTATCTTGGTTTTGTCACACTTATGGGTGCATTCCTTAGACAATTCTGTACTGATTGACATTCATATAATAATTCTGATACCTTTACACATGAATTACTATACTGTACATTGTCCTCAACTTGTAAAGGGGAATGCTCCTTTACAAGTCACTTTGAAAACCCAAAGCTCCCACCATTTCTTTCTTTTCCTCCTCTGTCATTTCTTCTGCAAATTCTTTGACCATTGACCAGGCCCTAATTACTTGTTTCCCTTAATCTTTTTTGGGAGCTCAGCAATCTCTTGCAAAGTGGCCCTTTCCACAATTGTAACATTCCACCACTCATTTTTGTTGATCAATGTCCATAGCATTTGGATCTTTCTTTGGTGCTCTACATACATTAGCAGTATGTCCCTGCTTTCCACAATTAAAACATGTGACAGGATTTTGTCCTCTTGTTGATGTGGATGCAGTGGCATTGGTGTTTTGAGCAGGATGAGGCCAGTTTGTATTTGTCAGGCAATTTTGAGGGTAGATCTGTTGTGCATCCCTCCAACTTCTTTTGACTGAAATTGCCCTGTCAAACCAGCATTGTAAATTGCCTTCTTGAGATCCATCCACTATTCTTCCTCCATTAAGGACTTGTAACTTGACCAATCATCTTCCTAGTGGTGGATATAAGCCTGCTCAGAACTGGGTTACCAGCACTATCTCATTATATCCTGTGAGAACTGCTGCACTCCAGAAATTTATTGTGTAGTCTTTGGCTTTCAATGATCCCTGTTTCATTCCCTGAATCATGTGACATATTTGATCTCTTGTTTCAGTTGTCAAGAAATATTCTTTCATTTTTTCTATCATGTCTTCAAAGTTGATGAAAGGGAATTTATGAGTCAATGGTGCTGATACCCATGCATTTCCTTCTGTGTTTCTTATTCCCTCATTCCATTGCTGTCAAGCATATACTGGCACTGGGGCTCCTCCTGCTGTTTTTTTTTTTTTTTTTTGCAAATAGAAATATACATATTGAAACTCAGGTAACTACAAGCTACTTAAGCGTCCGTACAGACCTGCTGTCGGAGTAAACTAGGGATCCAAGCCTTACATACAGTACTATCTCAATTTGACCTGTTACTATGTCTTTGTCTTTGAACATATGGTTTGTGTTATGAGCACACCTCTTATTTTCAAACCATTACAGTAACGACATAACGATAACTATGAAGGCACACATTTAGAGACAATGTTATCAATAGAAGATCAGAGGATACGGACTTGGAGAGTCAGGGGATATTTTCCTTTTCTTTTTATCTATTTTATCAAGCTCAAACGTCTATGGGCAAGACTATGCAACGGGACTCTGGGAGGATGGCCTACGTGAACTGCGGTCCCTATTAGGAAGGTGGTTAGGTCAGCATCGGCTATGGAGATAGACCGAGTGCCGACAGGAGTTGCGGCCCGATGATGGGCCTACGCCATGAAAGGAATCATGAGCGGCACGGCGCCTGAGGGGCGACATGGGAACGCCGAGGAGTACCGAGTCTACGGTACGGCGTGCATGGGAATCGGCCGAAGTCCTGAACAATAGGAAGGCCATATGCGGACAACCCAGGAGTTGGGTGTGGGAGGAACTCTCCACGAATGGTTAGATGGGCGCAGATCGGCTGCTGCGCATTGATCCCGGCATGAGGGACTTTAGCTGCGCGCTGTCTGCGCACAGACCAGGAGAAACGGTATATAAGGGCCGTAGTTTAGCGTAGGAGACTCTTAAGTCTCTAGATAGTCTATTGTCACTAGACATAGCTTCTGAGCAACTCGTTTCATCTTTGGACTGAACAAGTCCCCACTCTGAGTCATTAGGTTGTGTCTAGGGCAGTCCTGACATAATCTAGAGACTTTACTCTCTACCCCGTTGCTAGCTGTCCAGCACCGAGCACGCCGCTCGTAGCTGCAGAGGACATTCAACGGCCTAGTTTCTACTTTGACGGTTGTAATCCGATTATCCCGGAACCGTTGGCAACATCGACTTCGACACACACACTGTCAACGGGTCTCGAACGAGAGATCCTCAATACGCCCGTTGGGCCTGTCTACAAAACAGTTGCAGACGAGAGTACGAGTTCGCCCGAGAGCAGTGTAGGCAGGAGACCATAGACACGCTCGGGGTAACGTACACTGCAGTTGCGGAAAAGCTCAAGGAACGAGCGAAGAAACCTGATTGGTGTCACATATCAAGGCTGATCTCAAATTCCTCACATACTCCCTGTACTAGCACCCCTACCTGACTTCGGGGTGATAACTAGGCACAAAGATAGTGAGGTGAAGTGCCGGGTGTGCCCAATTAGTAGCTTGCGGACCCACAATGCTGCAGACAACATCTCTCTTGTTTCCCAAGAGACGTCATCGACAGGCGCGGATTTTTCGGTTGCCGCACGAACAGATCAAGTGTCAGTGGAGGGCCTGAGCTTGATTGAAGATTGCTTTACAGGAACACCACATATTCCCTCGCAATAAAAATGAATTGTTACTTCCAACACATCCTCCCCCACGCCCAGGCGACACTCTTAGAGATCGGTCAGATCTTCGAGGCGGACTGGGTCGACCTCATCAAACCTGTCCTTGTTAGGACACCAGCATTCATCGGCGATACCATCGTACGCCGATACAACAACCATGTCAGGTTATACTGGCAACATCGCAAAGCAGAGCGAAAGACGGAACGCACCGAGGCGCAACAATTACTACGCGAAAGAGAGCTTCAACAAGAGCTCGAGCAAAAGGAGGAATGGGAGGCCCTCTTAATGGAACGCGCAGCTACCAAAGCTGTATTACGGGCAGAGCGCGCGATGCGCAAAGCTGAGCGAGAGTATCAGACTCTCATGACCTTATTGGAGGACCAGTACAAAGGCGACACCTCCAACCCAATTTGGCTGGCACTTGTATCCTCCAAATATAATCAATGGTTGATGTTAATCAACAACGGAGATAAGGCAATCATGCGATATAGAGTGGCAGTAGAGCAACTACAGTGCGCTCACCATGTGGAAGAACTCTATGCTCACGAAGGCATGACCATGTCACACGAAGACTGGAATGCTTGGATGCACGCCATGAATGGAAATATATGGGCCATTGCATCTAGTAAACGAACGAAACAAGAAACCGGACAAACTTACCCGGCAATCATCGAACCAAAACAACTAGAGCAACCAGCGCGCATGGACGCAGCGGCAGCTCTGGCAGAAGCAAACTTATGGGTACATAAACAAATGGAAAAGGCCAGAAGACCTGGTCATGGGAAGAAAACTACTTTCCCAAATCCGACAGTACCCGGCTATTGCTACTTATGGTTAATAAGAAAGAAATACTGGACAGCAAGGGAATGGCCTGCCTATCCAACCATAGAAAACGTATGTCAATGGAAAACCCAATGGGGACGAAACGGAAGAAAAATTCACATAGTCAAATCCGGAATCATTCCCAAAATATGGCATATGATAGTGGCAAAAGAAGGATTCCCCGGATGGGAATACTTAGAGCAATTACAAAACAAAGGATTCGGAGAAAAACAGTTGGGAGCAGGACCTTTCCGATTGACGGTTGACATGGTCACTCAAGCCTACCATGCATTACTCGGATGGAGGAATCATTGGGCAGACTCCGAAACACTGGAATCTCTTCCGGACACTCAACCGGCTGCAGCAGTCGCAGCACGGGAAAATGAAATTCACCGTCAGGAGGAAGAAAGACAGCGAGCCATCACTAGTGCTGGACAGGCTCTCGTCGCTATTATCAATGAATATCAAAGAAGTAGTCGTCCTGAACCAGGACCCCTCACAAAGGCAGAAATGCCTGATTATTACCAGGGAGATCCCAGGACAGTTGACGCATGGTTGCGACAAATGGGAACCTATTTTATGTTGTCTAGGGAAACAGACCCTAAACGAATGATTTCCATATGCCTGTACCGAATGAAAGGAGGAAAAGGCGACAGAGCAGCGGATTGGAGTGGTGTCAAGCTCAAAGCACTCCAAGAAGCATTACAGGAGTTCCAAGACAAAATAGACAACAGCAGATGGGATTCACAACTCAACTGGCAACAATTGAATGAGGGAGAATCAACTGATGACAATCGAGCATGGATACGAAGACCATTAGTCAACCAATTCCCGTTCACGGATTGGACCGATTTTAAAAACCAAATGCACGAATTCTTCATGTCGACAGAAACGAAAGAGAAGGCAATAGAAGCCTTACTAAAGCTGCGACAAGAAACAATGTTGGTCGAAGACTACATCATAAAATTCAACTCCCTCACCTCGCTCACTGACTGGAACGATCAGGCATTGATCTCTCAGTTCCAGAGTAACCTCAATCCAGCCCTAGGAAGAGACCTGATTCGATACGGAGGACTTCCAGACAACGCTACTCTCGTCCAAATACAAACAAGAGTAACTGCACTTGCCCGGGCTTACAGAAAGGCCAATGAAGCATACGGCTTTCCAAAAAGTCGGCAGGAATATAGGGAGCAAACCCCAAGTAGTAACCCCCGCCCACAGTATCAATATAAAGCACCAGCTCCCTTCGCATCGGGTAGTCGAGACCCAAATGCCATGGACGTCGACAGGAAACCACATGCCAAGCTGTGGTGTTACAATTGTCAAAAGGAAGGACATACTAAGTGGAGATGTCCGCAGCTCAGAGAAAGAGCAATTCCCGAATGCGCCAATTGTGGCAGGAAGGGACACCTAGCAGAAAGATGTCGGGAGAGGAAAAGAATCACGGCCGGAGATAAAGGCAAACAAATTATACGAGCAACCAGCGCGATAAAACGCAGTGGCAGCTCAGGGGAAACGACCCCGGAAGGATGTGCCAAAATAGAGGAGGTCTCAGATTTTGGCGAAAGCCAGTAGACAAGCGCTCTGTCTCACTGGCCTCTAGTTCAGTTTCAAAAAACGATGTATTAGTACCCAAAGATTCTACAATAAACATGCACGACTTACTCTACGAGTGCCGTGGGAACATACATCGTATCAGAAACTTAGAAATGAGCGTAAAACCAGAAAAACGATTAAAAACATGGACGCCGCCATGGGTGCTGAGACGCATCTGGCAACAGGACGAACAGACGGCAATCGAATGTCTACGCCAGTGGGTAGACGAGAAACGAGTAAAAGAAGTGAACGGAAAATTGGTTCAACAGTTGAACGCCCTGTCAGAAACCGATGCCCTATGGAACCTTGTACACTTGAGGGAAAAAGTAGTGCAAGGAATTGGGAAGCAGGAGTTAGACCTCAAAGGCACACTCACCACCATGGACACTTATCAGTCCGCCGACATCACTATGCTGCTGGATTCCGGATGCACCTCCTTGTGTATAAGCGAGGAGTTTGTTGAAAAGCACAAAATGAACAAAAAGAAATTGTTGCGTCCTATACCGGTATATAACGCAGATGGTACTCGGAACGGATCAGGAAGTGTGGAATACTTCGTCCAGTTCAAATTAAAAATAGGATCCCATGAAGAAGTGATGGACTGTGCTGTCGCTACACTTAGCAAGACAGACCTATTCCTGGGACACGACTGGTTGGAGCATCATAATCCAACTATTAACTGGAAGAAAAAATCCTTGGAGTTTAACCGTTGCCCGGGAACCTGCTGGAAACCATCATCGGTTCAGGAACCTGAAGATGAAATGGACGTTTCATATTGTTTGCATGAAGGAGACCGCCTCCTAGCTGTTCACATCGGAGAACCCGAATTGCGAGTACGAGCCTTTGCCTCGACCGCCACAAAGATAGCTGTGGAACAGGCGAAAACGGAGAAGAAACGGACATTGGAGGAGGCAGTCCCTCACCATTATTTAAAACACAGAAAGGTCTTCGAGAAAGAAACCTTTGACGAACTCCCACCGAGACGACGATGGGACCATGCAATTGAATTGATACCTGGTTCGACTCCAGTAGACTGCAAAATTTACCCCTTAAACCGGGATGAGCAGCAACAACTGGACGAGTTCCTGAAAGAGAATTTGGATTCAGGACGAATCCAACCTAGCAAATCGCCAATGGCATCTCCCTTCTTCTTTGTCAAGAAAAAGGATGGAAAACTTAGACCTGTACAGGATTACAGGAAGTTAAATGAAATGACGGTCAAGAACCGATATCCTTTACCCCTTATAGGAGAACTTGTGGACCAGTTATCCAAAGCTAAAGTGTTTTCGAAAATGGACATATGCTGGGGATACAATAATGTCCGGATTAAAGAAGGCGACGAATGGAAGGCCGCTTTTAGAACCAATCGCGGATTATTCGAACCACTAGTTATGTTTTTCGGCTTAACAAATTCACCCGCTACCTTCCAAACTATGATGAACGACACACCTCGAGTCGAAATCGCGGAAGGATGGGTGGTCATTTACATGGATGATATCTTGGTATTTTCAAGAAACCAAGAAGAGCATACAAAACATGTTAACCGAATACTGGAAAAATTAGAGAAACACAAGCTATCGCTGAAACCTGAGAAGTGCTTCTTTGATAAAAATGAAATTGATTTCTTGGGAGTCATCATTGGAAAAGACACAGTACGAATGGATCCTGCAAAAGTTAAAGCAGTATCCGAGTGGCCAACGCCCAAATGTAAAAAGGAAGTCCAACAGTTTCTGGGCTTCGTTAATTTCTATTGACGCTTCGTCAAGGATTTCGCGAAACTAGCAAAGCCGTTGACACGGCTCACAGGAAAAGAAGAGTGGCTGTGGACACAGCTACAGGATGAGGCCTTTGAAAGGCTCAAGGAAACCATAGCGGAAGAAGTGGTACTTCGGATTCCCAGTGAAGAAGGGCAGTTTCGAGTAGAGGTGGATGCCTCAGATTTCGCCATAGGAGGAATCCTATCTCAGCAGAGGGAAGACGGATTATGGAAACCGGTGGCCTTCATTTCTAAGTCGCTTAACGATGCCGAGCGAAATTATGAAATATACGATAAAGAAATGCTCGCAGTAATGCATGCCTTTTACGAATGGGCGCATTACCTGAAAGGAGCAAAACAGACTATCGAGGTTCTAACAGATCATCAGAACCTAACATATTTCCGGAAGGCACAAAACCTCAACCGACGACAAGCGAGATGGGTTACCGACTTGCAAGATTACAACTTCGTGATCAAGCACAGAAGCGGCAAGTCTAACACCAAGGCCGACCTATTGTCCCGACGAGCGGGACACAGCAAAGGAGAAAACGATAACGAAGGCGTTATCCTTCTTAAAGAACACCTTTTTATCAACGTCCTTGACGATGATCGAGCAATAGACGACATCATCAAAGACATCAGGGAAGTCCCTCGTCGACAGTGGGAAACCCAGGTGGTAAAAGGATTAGAAGTCGCTGGAGGGGAGTATAAGATAGACAAAGGGCTAATCACTTGGCAAGGACGAGTCTACGTGCCAGCCGTACCAGCATTAAGAGAAGATATCATCGCCATTCACCACTCATGGGGACACTCCGGAATAGCTAAAACATTGGAGTCGCTCACCAGGAACTTCTGGTGGCCCAATATGCGCAAAGATATTGAGCGCTATATCCCTGGCTGTGAAACATGCCAGAAAGCAAAGCCAGACAGGACTGCCCGAGCAGCGCCCTTACGACCAAATGAGGTTCCTTCAGAACCTTGGGAAATCATATCTGTCGACTTTGTCGGACCGCTACCAGAATCCAAGGGAAATAACATGGTTCTGGTTATCGTGGATCGCTTTACGAAGAAAACATATTTTATACCAACCACTTCGGAAATCACCTCTCAAGGAACAGCGGTGCTGTTCCGAGACAACGTATTCAGGGAGCATGGACTCCCCAGAAAAGTAATCAGTGATCGAGGACCTCAATTCACCTCGAAATTTATGACGGATCTTTATGGAATGTTGGGGATCAAAGCCAACAGGTCTACCGCCTATCATCCTCAAACAGATGGGCAAACCGAACGAGTAAATCAGGAACTAAAGGAGTTCCTAACGATTTTTGTAAACAACCGACAGGATAACTGGTCGGATTGGTTGTAAGTGGCCCAGTTCTGCCACAATGATCGCATACATTCTGCCACAGGTTTTACTCCGTTCTACATGAATTACGGTAGACATCCAAACAAGGGACTCGACCCTACCTATGCACCAAAGGCGGTAGCGGTCGAACAATTAGCAAAGGAACTCGAGGACGTTCATGCCAAGGCAAAGACGGCATTAGAAAAAGCAGCACGAATCATGAAAGAGCGCTACGATGCTCACCGGAAACAAGCTGTCGAATACAAACCTGGGGACAAGGTTTATCTCAGCATGGAGAATTTACCAGTCATTCGAGCCACAAAGAACCTAGACGGCAAATTCGTCGGACCTCTGGAAGTACTTGCAAAAATAGGAGAGTCCTCATATAAGTTAAAAATTCCGGCCTCATGGAAGGTCTACAACGTTTTCAACGAAGTCCTCTTGAAGCCGTATAGGGAACCGGTTTTCCCAAAACAACAGGCAAAAGCAGCGGCGCGCAAGGACGCGCAGATGGTGGAAGAATCCCAGGAAGGGGAATATGAAGTGGAAGAAATCTTGGAAAGCCGAGTTAGCGGCAGAGGTGGAGCGAGGCTGGAATACCTCGTTAAATGGAAGAATTACCCAGTGGAAGAGGCCACTTGGGAACCAGTGAAAAATGTTGTCAATGCACCAGCCATTGTTAAGAAATTCCATAAAGCGAATCCGGATGCTCCCAAGCTCGTCAGAAACATTCGAGATGGGATCCTATACATCCAGTACACCGAGACAGAGCCAAAGAGGGAGACCCAAGAACCCAAAAAACCCATCAGTGCATCACGGCACAACAAAGGTCGGGGAACCCACTGGAAGGATCGGCAGAGATTGTTTGGATGGGAAGATGGCCGTTTTGGGCCAAAATATTTGGAAAACATGGAGCGCCGATGGCGCAATTGGAAAGGCGAAAGGGCAGCAATTATGGAGCTGCCAGACGACACCGATGGGACGTTCTCCAGAGACCTGGAGCGTGGCGGGCGGTCTGTACCCGTGCTTAATTTCCCTCAGACGATGGAAGCGGAGGAGCTAGCGGAGGAACGAAGAGCTCAGGAGAAGGACATGGCGGTACTCGCCAAGAAAATCTTAAAAAAGGAGAAGGAAGTGGCTGCTAAAGAAAGCAGCGAGTCGGAAGAAGACCGACAGAGGAGGATACAAGGCGCAAGATGCCGGGAAAAACCATTGGTCAGACATAGGACCACTATCGAGGACGTCGAGGACGTTGACTCAGAACAAATCGGACTGTCGCCCAACGAACAACAAGCGCGCTTGGCCGCGTTTTATGCAAGAATGCGGGAGGATCCAAGATATGTGGATTCCGCCATGTCAGCCTCTCGGGACACGAGGCCTTGAGGGGGGGGTGATGTTATGAGCACACCTCTTATTTTCAAACCATTACAGTAACGACATAACGATAACTATGAAGGCACACATTTAGAGACAATGTTATCAATAGAAGATCAGAGGATACGGACTTGGAGAGTCAGGGGATATTTTCCTTTTCTTTTTATCTATTTTATCAAGCTCAAACGTCTATGGGCAAGACTACGCAATGGGACTCTGGGAGGATGGCCTACGTGAACTGCGGTCCCTATTAGGAAGGTGGTTAGGTCAGCATCGGCTATGGAGATAGACCGAGTGCCGACAGGAGTTGCGGCCCGATGATGGGCCTACGCCATGAAAGGAATCATGAGCGGCACGGCGCCTGAGGGGCGACATGGGAACGCCGAGGAGTACCGAGTCTACGGTACGGCGTGCATGGGAATCGGCCGAAGTCCTGAACAATAGGAAGGCCGTATGCGGACAACCCAGGAGTTGGGTGTGGGAGGAACTCTCCACGAATGGTTAGATGGGTGCAGATCGGCTGCTGCGCATTGATCCCGGCATGAGGGACTTTAGCTGCGCGCTGTCTGCGCACAGACCAGGAGAAACGGTATATAAGGGCCGTAGTTTAGCGTAGGAGACTCTTAAGTCTCTAGATAGTCTATTGTCACTAGACATAGCTTCTGAGCAACTCGTTTCATCTTTGGACTGAACAAGTCCCCACTCTGAGTCATTAGGTTGTGTCTAGGGCAGTCCTGACAGTTTGTAAAGGGTCAACACTGGTCAGACATCTAAAGTCCAACTGCCAGTGCTTAATTGGCTCTTTAAAGTGCTACCTAAGGCTCTTGACGCGATGCCAAACAGGCTGAGGGTTGTTCAAGGCAACACCCACAAATGTGGCTCTTCCTGGACAGATTCCATGCCCCCTGGATTTCAATGCATGCTCCATAAACACTACTGGCTCTGTTTCTAAAGCACTGCTGATCATGCTGTAAAACTAAAAAACCCCATAAGGGGATTGACCTCAAGTGCTATTGAACAGTCCCAGGTTACCACATGTGCCCAGTTGTGATGGTCAAACTGTCAACTTGATCCAGAATCAACATAAAAATGGAGCAGGGCCTGCCTCCAATTTGGCGATTCTCCCGAGGGTGTCAGGCCACACCCCAAGGAAGCGTCCTCCTAAGAAGAAAACTGCAAGAAATGAACCAATGAAACAAACCATTGAAGGGGTATAGTGACAGATTGATGGATATCAATAAGGACATGTGTCCCAATGAGGGACTTTAAAACAGCTGCTGTTGAAGGATAAATGAATGGACAGCCTGAGGTGAAGGGCCAGAACAGACGAAACCAGCCAGTGGGGAAGAGAAGGGCTGGATGCGAAAACAGATGGAGGGATGGTGGTGGTTGGAGTTCAAGGAGCACCTGCTCCTCCTGCTGTTATTGCTGCTATCCTTCCATGTGCTTCTGTCCCTGCTGCCTCTATTTCTGCTGTTTTGGCTGCTGCCCAATTTCCAGCTCAATTTCACTGTCCTTTTTGCACTCTCTGCAAGACCATTTGTATCATAACTTTGTTATTGGTCACCTTGACAATCACAAAGTAGGAAGCCATCTGTCTTAACCAAGCAGCAATTTTCTTCAGGTCCCCTTCATAGTAGTCTGGCATATCCATTCATATAGTTGGATTAGGATCTCTGGGAGGGTGTATTGCAGTATTGATGGCATCTATTGCTTGTGCCAAACTGGTTCCTTGAGTGATTCGCACATTTCTTTGTGCCTCTGTGTTTGCACTCCAGGTTGCCAAATATTCTTGTGCAAATACAGTTATCCCCACTGTTATGAGTCCTATACAGCCTTGTACTACTGCTTGTGTTATTTCAAAACCAACAGAGAAATGTCTTAATACAGAGTCATCCCCTCCATAATACTCCAGAATGTCTTTTGCTTTTGGCAAGGCATTATCTTCATCCTTGTGGTGTATGATATGGTACCAACAAGTTTTTGAATTGAGTTTCACCTTGTAGCCTAAGACTGTATTTCTCATGTCTGGTTCATATTGGGCAATTGTGTGCCAGGAAGGATTCTTGGGCCAAGCATAACAGTTCCAGTTCCAGTATTATCATTTAAAAAGGGCCAAGTAACACCATCCTGCATCTTCAGGAGTGTAATTGCAGTGACTGGGAGGTGGTAGTATTACTTCTCAGTATTCCTGAACTAGTTGACTCCATCATCAAATGTTAATGACTTGCACTAGTTCAATCCTGTTGCTATCCTCAACCCAGTCCTCTGCCCTTCCTCCAAGTCCATGAAACCAAAGCATCTGCAGTTGCTCCAACCTAACAATTCCTGTGCTTCAAACACCTGTCCTTGTGACTTGAGCATAGGTTCTTGGTACTAGAACCTTGTCACTCCCTACTCAGAGATGTTCTTCTTTGTGTAATTGCAGGTCTTCCTAATTCCCACTGCTGACCAAAGTTTTGAGAATTTATGCCCCTGTGCATGTTGTATTGAGACATCTTTAATATGGATTTGTTTGTCTATAAACATTTCCATAGTATACATTCTGTCTCTTCACAATGCTTCTGGAAACATGTTGCAAACTCTTTGTAATTGATTTGCAGTTGGGTTTCTGGGAAGTTCCTCCCATATCCATGATCAATGCTCTGCTTTAATCATGGATAGCCAACAGTAATCATGTTCATGTTCTGTTGGTGTTTTGGATTCTTCTTTTTTGACTTCAACTGGTTTCCATGCAGCAATTATAGGCATTGGCTTGGTGATGATTCGAGTTTTTACTTCCCTTTCTTTTTCAGGAAGTTTTGGCATAAATGCAGCAAGGGATGGTTGAGCTCTTGGCCAATATGTCAATTGGAGTCTGGTTTTTTCATTGACTTCCTGAAGATCTTCTTCTTTGATGTTGTCTTCATAATCCGACTCATAAGCATAAGCCACAAAACTTCATTACATTCTTCTCAGTCATCATTACAGTTACAAAATTTTTCAACTCAGTTGCAGTCAACACAGAACCAGGTCAGTGTTCCTAAACATCCTGTTTTCTTAACTACTGCTTGTCTGTTGCACTGTGTACAGTGCCTACTAGAGACCATCACAGAACATGGACCTTTTTTGTCCCTTCCCTTGCCTCTGAATTGGACATGTTCCCACTTGCTGGGATCCTCTTTTCTTAATTGCACCAGGTGTTTCCAAGTAAACACCTCCTTGCCATGGTGGATGGCTGCATTCTTGACAACATGGAAATATCCAGGTTTGACATTGTCTTGAAGAGTGAAATGATAACTTTCATCTTGCAACTCCAGTTCCCAGTCAAGAATTTCTTTAACAGTAGGCCATGCTGGCCAGACATACTTGTTATGATACTCTTCCTTAAAGAGGACCATGTAGCAATACCCATCTCATCACAATGGCTTCTTTCCCATAACTGGCATCCCAACTGGACCCAGTAATTTGGTTACTCCCCTGAGAGACCACTTCCAATTCCACACCTTGTTGTGGCTTTCCCCTACATCCTTTAGAAACAGATTGAGGCTCATGTTGAGACTCAGATCTAGCATCTCCCATATGCCATTAATCAGGTCATCCGGCATGGGTGCATGCACCTTCCTCATTGGTTTAGTGGTGAGGTACAGGTCATACCAGATTCCTGACCTTTGTTCCAATTGTTCTTGTTCCCAATGTATCCAGGCATATGTGATGGCTCTGATGTTGCCATTCTCCACATGTTTGATTCAGTTCTGCTCCTCCACAGACAGGATGAGACCACAATGTTTCAATAAGGGAAGCTCCTTTCCCCTGCCAAACTGTTGTAACAACAGCAGGTTGTCGTTGATGCTGAGAAGTGCCTCTCACACCAGAGTCCCAGTCCCAAATGTCTGGAGGCATTTCAACAATGCCTTGAATGCTGCATCTTGCTTGAGCATCTCTTGCTCAACCTTCCTTTGCTTGTGGAGTTTCTTTGCCTTCTCATGCTGTAAGGCCATCCAGGCCTCCTCCTGTTCTTTGATCAAGATCTGCTCGATCTTCCATGCCTCAATTTGCAGATTCCACTCCCTTTGTCATTGTTCCTTGATGATTTGCCAATAGGTTTTGATGTGCACATCATGCTGCACATGCCTGATCAGCATTTCAATAATGGCCTTCTTAATTTCCATGGCCACAGCAACTACTTTCTTGGCACATCCTTGTGCCTAATCCAAACTGAATGTGGAGCCAATCTCCACAAGGCTCATATGCACATGGGGCAAAATGCACTTGAAAGTCAGATCCATATCTTGATCTGGCTTTATGAAACCTAGATATATCTGTAAAGTCTTCAATTAACTCCTGGCCCCCCACAGACAGTTAATCTCTTTGTGTGGCTTTTCCACCAATCCAATGACATTCCCAGATGGGAAGATACTGCTGTTGCCTGAGAGAAACAAGAATGCAACCTAGAGCATTGATGAGCATCATTCCAATGTGATGGTGTAAAAGGTATTCTGCACTAGCTACAAGCAACTCTGCAAACTCCACAATTATCTGCAATTATCTGCAATAAGGCAAGTATTGCCCTCAACCAATGACCAAGTCATATCCCACATACACCATCCAAACACCATGCTAGTTGGCCATTTGCATCCAATGTCAGTTCCACATTGGCCAATCCACATAAAATAATCAGCTGGCATAGCTTAGTTCACCAGGGAAGGGACCATCACCATCAAATCATATCTGCATTAAGGAAGATCTGCATTCTGTGGTCTGGGGGACATCCATATATGGCTGCCATGTCAGCCATAACAATGCACCGACATAGTGGATCAGGACCATAGCAGACAAGTAAACCCATTGGCTGACAACCAGCTACAGAATAGACCAGTAACCATCAGTCAGGTCTGTGGAAAATAGAGAACAGGGCCACATCGAACCAGATGAACCCTGGAGTTGCTGCTGATGGTGATCAGTCAAGTCTATTTCCATCTGACAATTCTATTAGTGTCCCATGTCAGGTCACAATATTGGTTCCCACTGCAGCACTCCTATTCCACCATTGTGTCCCTCAGCTAGCCCCATTGTGTGAAGACTTTCAAGACAGATTTGGATATATGGTTGCAAGGTGAAATTTTACAGAGTTACTTCATTATTAGTAGAGTAGAAAAACATATATAAGCTCATGTACAACACATATAAAATCAATCAAAACACAGTACACCCCAGTTCCTTCAAGTCTCAGTTTTGTCATGTCTTCCTTGTCTCATTTGCATTCTTGAAGTCTTGCTACACTCTGCATCTTGCATTTACTGCTGTTATGCACTCATGTGCCAAACATTATTATCCATGAACTCCACCAGTTCCATGCATTGTAGTGTTGTCATTGAGCACACTGGAGTTGATGGGACCTCTTTCACGACCTCACCCCTTCCTCTCCTCCCTATTCCCAATAGCAGAGTGAGCATATCAGCATGTGCCCAGCAATTCACTTGGGTGTCCTTGTGCCTAGTTATCAATGCACAGCTTAATTTGCATTGCTAGTACAGAGGGTATCCCAAGATTTAATTTCAGCCTTGATACACACTGCCCTAGATTGTCTTCACTCATTCCTGAGCTTTTCCATAACTCAAGGTGTCACCTGCCCAGGTGTGCCTGCCTGCAGCTACCACCAGCATGCAATGACTCTCATCCAAGAGTTATGTGTTGACTAGCCCACTTGACAGAGACCTCATTTGAGGGGCTATTAAGAGAATGTGACATGTGGATGCAATGCCACAGACAACAAGTCTTGATGAGAAATAGATGCACCAAAACCTTCAATGAGGGTAACAGTGGTGAGAGAGATAGACAACCTAAACCCTAGCATAGGATTTAGGTGAAACAAAACAGAAACATTCAACACATGTTACAATGAGCAAAGGCATTGCAGCATCATGTGATGATGCCAAATGGTAGGTTGTAGAAGCCTTAAGATTATGTTAAGACACTGCCTTAAACACAACCTAAGGTTTGAGAAGAAAAGAGAGAAGAGATTTGATTGAGCACAGAGTAGTTGTGTAGGTGACACAAACTATCTTAAGGCTAAGGTACTATGGCCCTAAAGGCCCTACTTATATACTACTTGCCTCATGCCCTTTCCATATGCATTCTGCTTATATAAGAAAAGAAAAGAAAAGAAAAAGAAAATAGAAATCATTGTTCTTAACACCATTGGCTAGTGTAATTAGTACTTGAGACAGTGTAAAACAAATGTATAAGGATTCTGGAATCCAACTACCTGACTTGCTCTATGAATGCAGGAGTGATGTACACTGTCTGAGGAACTTACAAATAAGCACAAAAAAGAATTGACTCAAAACCTGGATGGCTCCTTGGGTGTTAAGAAGGATTTGGCAGCAGCCTAAAGAAATAGCTGTGGAATGCCTGAAACAATGTATAAACAAAAAGAGAGTTAGTAAGGCTAACAAACAACTAGTAAATCAGCTCAATGGAATGAGCAAGAAGGATGTGCTTTGGAACCTAGCACACTTATGAGAAGGGGTGGTTCAAGGTTCAGGAAAAATGCAACTAGATCTAAACAGAGTTATAACAACCATGGACACAATGGAAAAGATGAAAGTCAAATGCTCTTAGACTTGGGGTGTACATAATCTTGCATAAATGACAAATTCATGGAAAAGCATAATCTGAGCAAACAAAGACTAGTACAAGCAGCACCAGTATGTATACAATGCAGACAGAACAGCCAACATCATGGGGAACTTAGAATATATGGTACAGTTCCAGTTGATAATAGGAGAACATACAGAAATCCTCAAATGCAGAGTGGCACAACTTGGGAAGACAGATTTATTCCTTGGACACAAGTGGCTAAAGCACCACAATCCAAAAATAAACTGGAAGATGGCCACAGTCAACTTTAATCAATGTCCAGGGTCTTGTTGGAAACTGTCAGATGCTCAGGAACCCAAAGACAAGATAGATGTATCACAAATGCTGGAACCAGGAGAAAAGCTATTGGCAGTCCATATTGGGGGACTGGAAATACATACCAGGGCATTTGCATCAAAGGCAACTGACATTGCAGTAAAGGAAGCAAGTACCACTAAAGCTCAGACAATTGAAGAAAGAGTACCCCAGCACTACTGGAAACACTGAAAGGTGTTTAAAAAGGAGACCTTCAATGAGTTACCACCTCAATGACAATGGGACCACACAATCAAATTAGTTCCAGGAAGTAACCCAGTGGACTGTAAAATCTACCCTTTGAATTGGAACAAACAGGAACAACTGGATGAGTTTCTAAAAGAAAATCTAGAGACAAAGCAGATTCAACCAAGTAAATCACCAATGGTGTCACCATTCTTCTTTGTCAAAAAGAAAGATGGGAAGCTCAGGCCAGTTCAGGATTACAGAAAGTTGAACAAGATGACCATTAAAAATCAATATCCACTCCCACTCATTGGAGAACTGGTAGACAAGCTATCCCAGGCAACTGTGTTCTCAAAAATGGACATTTGATGGGGTTATAACAACATCCAGATCAAAGAGGGTGACAAATGGAAAGCTGCCTTCAGAACCAACCAAGGATTATTCAAACAACTTGTGATGTTCTTTGGACTTACAAATTCACTGGTGACTTTCCAGACTATGATGAACAATATATTCTGGGTTGAAATTGCAGAAGGATGGGTAGTCATCTATATGGACAACATCCTGGTGTTCTTGCATAATAAGGAGGAACATGTCAAACAAGTAAACCAAATTTTAGCCAAGTTAGAGGAAAACAAGTTATCACTCAAGCCAGAGAAATGCTTCTTTGATCAAGACCAGATGGACTTCTTAGGCGTTGTCATTAGCAAAAATTCTGTTAAGATGGAAGAGGGAAAAGTCAAAGTGGTGATGGATTGGCCCAAGCCTACATGCAAGAAAGAAGTGCAACAATTCCTGGGTTCATAAACTTCTATCAGTGGTTCATTGAAGACTTTGCAAAACCAGCCAAACCATTAACAATGCTCACTGGCAAGGAGGAATGGAAATGGACTGAATTTCAAGATCAGTCTTTCCAAGTGCTAAAAGACACTGTGGCCAGAAAGTGACATTACAAATCCCTAGTGAGGAAGGACAGTTCTGAGTGGAAGTTGATGCATCAGACTTCATGATTGGAGGAATACTATCTCAGGAAGTGGAGGAAGGAACTTGGCAACCTGTGGCTCTCATCCCTAAATCCTTAAACAATGCAGAACAGAATTATGAGGTGTACAACAAAGAAATGCTTGCAGTCATGCACACATTCTACAAATGGGCCCACTATCTAAAGGGGGTGAAGAAAACAGTGGAAGTTCTGACAGATCATCAGAACTTGATGTACTTTAGGAAACCTCAGAACCTCAATAGGTGACAAGTGAGATGGATTACAGATTTGCAGGATTATAACTTTGTTATCAAACACCAAGCAGGGAAAGCAAATCAGAAAGTGGACATCCTTTCTCAAAGAGTGGATCATCAAAATGGAGAGCACAATAATGAAGGAATCATACTACTGAAGGAACACCTATTCATATGAGTCTTTGATGATGACAGGGGAATTGATGATATCATGAAGGATATCCAAGATGTATCAGAACACCAGTGGGAAGAGCAAGTTAAGACTTTGAAATGTGCTTAATTACCTGGAAAGGACAAGTTTATGTGCCAGCAGTCATGGCACTAAGAGAAGACATCATTGCAATCCATCATTCCTACATTCCAGTGTAGCCAAAACTTTGGAGTCTCTAACATGCAATTTCTGGTGGCCAAACATGAGAGTCAATATTGAAAAGTACATTCCTGGTTGCAAGACATGTCAAAAGGCAAAACCTGATAGACAAGCACATGTGGCACCATTGGTACCCAATGAAATCCCATCAGAGCCATGGGAGATTATCTCAATAGATTTCATGGGACCATTACCCAAGTCAAAGGGAAGTGATATGATCATGGTCACAGTGGATCAATTTACAAAGAAGTCTTATTTCCTACCAACAACATCAACAATTACATCTCAAGGAGTGGCAGTCTTGTACAGAGACCATATCTTTAGGGAACACAGAATACCCCATAAGGTCATCAGTGACAGGGGACCACAATTCATGTTGAAATTTATGGATGACCTTTATGGAATGCTTGGAATAAAAGTGAACCAGTCAACAGCTTATCATCCTCAAACTGATGGACAGACAGAACAAGTCAACCAGGAAGTGAAGGAGTTCCTAACAATGTTCATCAATAATTGACAGGACAATTGGTCAGACTGGTTGTTGGTGGCACAATTCTGCCACAATGATTGAGTTCATTCCACTATGGGTTTCACACCTTTCTTCATGAACTATGGACACCATCCAAATAAGGGACTGGATCTGACATATGCACCAAAATCTGTTGCTATTGAACAGCTTGCCAAGGAAATTGAAAGTGTCCATGCCATAGCCAAAAAGGTGTTGGAAAAAGTAGCACAGGTCATGAAGGATTGGTATGACAAGCATTGATCATTGGCACTTCAATACAAACCTGGCAACAAGGTCTATTTGAGTACAGCAAACATACCAGTCATTAGGGCAACAAAGAAACTCAATGGGAAGTTTGTGGGTCCACTAGAGGTTATTGCTAAAGTCAGAGAATCAGCATATTGCCTTAAAGTTCCAAAATTGTGGAAGGTCTACAATGTATTCAACAAAGTCCTGTTGAAACCATGTAAAGCACCAGAGTTTCCAAAACAACAAGAGAAAGCCACTTCACACAAGGAAGCTCAGATGACTGAGGAATCTGAAGAGGATGCCTAATATGAAGTCAAGGAAATTCTAGACAGCCAAGTCAGTGGGCACAGAGGAGGGAAACTTGAGTACCTCATCAAGTGGAAGAACTACCCTGTGGAAGAATCAACATGGGAGCCTGCAGATAATGTCACCAATGCACCAGCAATAGTTAAGAAATTCCACAGAGAAAACCCCAGCATGCCTAGGTGGCTCAGAGAAATATGATCAGCAAATTTTACCAGGTGGACTAATATGACAGAGACATGAGTGCCTCAAAAACTTTACAGATGGGAAGATGGCAAGTTTGAATGTGAATGGCTGGAATGCCTAGAATGCAAGTGGAGGACATGGAAGGGGGAACAAGCAAAAGTCTATGCATTGCTGGATGACAATGACACTGATGGGGCATTCTCCCACAACCTTAGGGAGCATGGCAGCCAGAAGCTGTGCTTGATTCCCCAAGGAAAACAGAAAAGCCAGAACCATGACAGCCAGCAACTGCAAAGTTGTAAAACTATGGTGGTTACCCCTGAGGAGAGGGAAGAGAAGTGTTGATGCTTCTTGGAGAAAATGAAAGAAGATCCACATTATGTGGATGCAGTCACATTGACTTCTCAGGACACAAAGTCTTGAGGAGAGGGACATGTTATGAGCTGGAGAGGAGCCCTTGAGTCACATGACAGGGACCATACAGGAGTCAACATTTTTCATTGATAGGATAACTCTGGGAAGGCTTCAATACCCTAGGTGATGACAGAAAACCATACATCACAGTAACAACAGCACACAACAACATATCTAGCTCCAGTTGGGTTGGATCTGACTATGGGGGATTTATTCCCATTTTACAAGATTTATTGGAAGGCAGGATGAGCCTCTACTCAAGAGTGACAACACAAGAGTCAGGAATTACTTTAAGCAGAAACTACAGCCTGATGATGGTGGCCTCTATGTGCATGGCAATGGATTAGTCAGCAAGAGCTGAGCTGGGACATTGGGTCCCTGTTATATATAGAAGGATGCCACAGTTGTGGGATGGCTGAGGGCTGTTGGCATGTGAGTGATTGCTGGACAATAGGAAGACTGTGGAGCCAAATGTTATGAGCATATCTCATGCCCTTATCATTTTACAGTAACGACGTCAATAACGATTACGAAGATACGGACTTAGAGGGTCAGGGTTATATTTTTCTTTTCTTTTTATCTTTTTCTCTGGACTCAAACGTTTAGATACGGGAGCTAGGACGAGATGCCACTAGGATGGGAAGCCTATGCGAAAGCTGTAGCCCTTATATGGAAGGAGGTTAGGTCAGCACCAGTTATAGAACTAGACCGAGTGCCAACTTAGGAGACAGCCCGATGATGGGCCTACACCATGGAAGGATACATGAGTGGCACGGCACCTAAGGGGTGACATGGGAATGCTGAGGAGTACTGATGACTTGGTACTGGCATCAGGCAGGAATGGCTGAAAGCGCTACACAATAAATGCTGCTGTATTAGGAGAGATTGGGCTGGGTATGGTCATATGGGCACAGACTTGGCTGCTGCACTTCTCCTCTTATTGTGAGGGGTTATAGCTGCACGCTGACTGCACACAGACCATAGAGAGACTTTATAAGGGCTGTGGTTTAGCGTAGACACCCCTTAAGTCTCTAGATAGTTTTTGTCACCTAGACATTACTAGTAGAGCAATAGGATTCGTCTTTGGCCTAGCAAGCCATCACTGTGGGATGTTGTAAGGGTTATGTTTAGGGACCTCCTAACATAATCTAGAGACTTACCATTCTACCCCATTGATCATATAGCACCAAGTACTATTTACTCATTGTTGCTCACTGTGTCAGCGGCCTAGTTACAGATCTGAGAGGTAGTAATTGCACAGCCTGCAACCTCTCCAGGCAACTTCGACTTCGACAGCACTATTTACTGTCAATGGGCACTGTTTAAGTGTCCTCAATACACCCCATTGGGCCTGGCAACAAACCCTACTTGGGTAGTCTACACAAAGTAGCAGGAGAGAGTACTAGTGCACTGGGAGAGCATAGGCAGGAGACCATAGATGTGCCCTGGGTATAGTACACTGGTATTTCGGAAGAGCTCAGGAATGAGTGAAGACATTTGATTTATGTTGTGTATCAAGGCTGATACAAAGTTCCTCTCACACTCCCTGTACAAGCAACCCTACCTGATTTCGGGTTGATAACTTGGCACAAAGATAGAGAGGCGAATTGCCGGGCACATGTATTTTGATAGCTTGCAGACCCACAACGCAGCAGACAGTAACTCCCTTGTTTCCCAAGGGACATCATCAACAGGTGCGGACTATTTCCGGACAGCCAGAAGAACAGACTGATTGTCAGTGGAGGGCCTGAAATCAGTTGAAGATTTTTGTTTTAGGAAACACATATACGAGAAGAGCCATGCATTGCTCGTTCAACTACATATTACCTCACGCCCAGGCGACACTTTTGAGGATTGGATGCATCTTCAAAGCGGACTGGGTTACCAATAGTGACAAGGTCTCTACTAGACCTACAGAGATAACCGGCAATACTATTTACTGCCACTATGACAACCACGTATGACTGTGGTGGGCGTTCTTAAAAGAAAGACACAGAGAGAAATGTGCAGTTGCACAAAAGATCATCTGACAGTGAGAAACCGAGGAGTCACGCATTCAGGCGGAGGCATGCAATGCCTTACTAGAACAACGGGCAGCAAATTGAGCTGCATTATGGGCAACCAAAGCCCTAGAAAGAGTGATGAGGGAATATCTTACCCTCACCAATTTACTGAATGACTCATTCAAAGGGGATGCATCCAGTCCTATATGGAAAGCCCTGATGGGCTCGGAATATAACCAATGGTTGACGATAGTCATTGACAGAGAAAAAGCCATCTGAACTTATGGAGTGGCGACATGCACAATATGATATGAGTGCCATGCCAAGGAACTGTATGAGCACGAAGGCATGACAATGAAACATGCCGACTGGAATGCGCTAATGCATGTGCTTAACGGAAACATTTTGCCAGAGCAACCAGCACGTGAGGTCGCAGCGGCAGCTCAGGCTACACCAGAGCATGAAACTCTATATGGGTGTCCAACAATTAATGAGTGGGGATGAAATAACCTACACCCACAACTAGCAGGATACTGTTACCTTTGGTTGATAAAGGAATGGTATTGGAACAAATATAAATGGCCAGCGTATCCTATGCTCCAAGAAGTATATGAATGGGATCCTGAACTCAGGAATAAATACCAACCAATATACTGGAGGCAGACCAAGGGATGTCATAACATGTGGCATCTTGTTCGAGTATCAGGAGGATCACTCAGCTGGTCATGAGTGAAAGAAATGATATGGGAAGGCAACAGGTCACATTGACTCGGAGCATTCAGATTCACAGCCCAGATGGCAGAACAGGTGTACAGAGCAATGAACGGTTGGGAACAGCACTGGAGTACTTCTAGAACAATCAGGCCATGTTCGCCAACTAGACCTGCGGCAGTCAGGGCAGCCCAAGAGGAGGCAATCGACAGACAGATAGAAAATCGACAGACAGTGGTGACAGACATAGGTCTAGCCATTGCTGATATGATAAAAGAATATCAGCAGATGAATCAGTTGGAGCCTAGTCCTCTTACAAAGGCAGAAATGCCTGACTTCTATGAAGGAGATCCATGAACAGTAGATGGATGGTTATGCCAGATGGAAACATATTTCATGCTGGCAAACGAAAAAGAAGACCACCGAAAGGTCTCAATCTGCTTATGCAGAATTAAGGGTGGAGAAGGAGACAGAGCAACCAACTGGGGTGGTGTGAAACTCAAAGCGTTCCAAAAAGCACAACAGGAGTTTCAGGGCAGGATTAACACTAGTGGATGGAGTCCTGAATTAGATTGGGCTCAGCTAAATATGGGAGAAACTATTGATGACAGAACTTGGCAGAGGCCACCCCTTGCAAACCAGTTCCCTTTCATGGACTGGACAGATTTCAAAACTCAAATGCATGAGTTCTTCATGTCAACCGAGACAAAAGAAATAGCCATTGAGGCACTCTTAAAATTACAACAGGGAATGATGATAGTAGAAGATTATATCATCAAGTTCAATTCCCTAACCTCATTGACTGACTGGAATGATCAAGCATTGATCTCACAATTCCAGAATCACTTGAACCTGGCATTGGGTAGAGAACTAATACAATATGGGGAATTACCAGATGATGCTACTTTGCATCAGATCCAGACAAGAGTAATGGCGCTTGCACAAGCTTGGCAGAAGGCTAATGAAGCTTATAGATTCCCAAAGTTGCAAAGGGAATATAAAGAGCAACTGCCAATCACTAGTAGTCATCCCCAAAATCAGTTATGGGCACAACCCCCTACAGGGCCCACTTGGGTCAAGAAAGATCCCGATGCAATGGACATCAACAGAATGAAAAAGGCAGTCATATGTTTTAACTGCAATAAAAGAGGACACTCTGGAGAAGAGTGTAGGTCACCAGAAAGGATGGTGACGTGTTATAATTGTGGAGAAGATGGCCACACAGTACTAGCTTGTACTAAGCAAAAGAAAGAGAAAGGCCAAAGGGCCGCACAAATCACTACAGGTCAGAGATGTAACGACAATGGAGTAGTGAGAGCTAGAAAGGCTTCAGGGTTTTGTGAAAAGCCAGCAGAAGAGTGCTCGGCACCATTGGCTGCTACTCGAATTCCACAAAACAATGAACCAGAAAGCAAAGATTCTGGAATCAAACTGCAGACTGTTGCTTTATGAATGCAGTGGGAGCATACATCACTTAAGGAATTTATGAGTGAGCACAAAACAGGGGGAACATTTAAAAGCTTGGACACCCCAGTGGATGTTAAGAAGGATTTGGGAACAGCCCAAACAGATAGCGGTGGAGTGCCTACAGCAATGGGTACATGAAAAATGAGTAAAAGAAGCAGACAGACAGCTGGTGGATCAGCTGAACGCCATGACAGAGGCAGACTGCCTTATGGAATTTAGTCCACTTACGAGAGAAAAGAGTGCAGGGTATGGGAAAAAATGAGTTAGATCTGAAAGGAGTCGTAACAACTCTGGATATGTTGCAAACAATCCCTGTAAAAATGTTGCTAGATTCTGGATGCACAGGATCGTGCATTAGCAAGGAATTCGTGGAAAAACATCAGATAAATAAATGACACTTAATCCGACTGGTGCCAGTATACAATGCAGATGGAACCATGAACTCGATGGGTTCCACTGGAATACATGGCAGAGATTAAACTCCAAATTGGGGAGCATGAGGAAATAATGGAATGTGCAGTCACGAACATTGGGAAAACAGACCTGTTCTTAGGATTTGACTGGTTGTGACTTCATAATCCAACAATTAACTGGAAAAAACAGTTGTTGGAGTTTAACTGATGTCCTGGAACTTGTTGGAAATCTTCGTCGGTCCAGGAGCCAGAAGACGAGATAGACATGGCATGATGCCTAGAAGATGGAGAGAGACTATTGGCAGTTCACATTGGTGAACCCAAATTACACATACAGGCGTACGCTTCCACAGCTACAAAGATAGCAGCAGAGGAGGCAGAGAAAACTAAGAAACAAACTCTGGAGGAAGCAGTCCCCAGACATTACCTGAAACATTGAAAGGTCTTTGAGAAGGAGACTTTCAATGAGTTACCACCACGGAGGCTGTCAGGACTGCCCTAGACACAACCTAAATGACTCAAGTGGTGACTTGTTAAGTCTGAAGCGATTCTGATTGCTCTGCAGCTATGTCTAGTGACAATAGACTATCTAGAGACTTAAGAGTCTCCTACTGTAAACTATGGCCCTTATATACCGCTCCCCTGGTCTGTGCGCAGGCAGCGCGCAGCTAAAGTCCCTCACTGGGGATCAATGCGCAGCAGCTAACTCTGTGCCCATCTAACCATTCATGGAGAGTTCCTCCCACACCCAACTCTTGGGTTGTCCTGCATGTGGCCTTGCTATTGTTCAAGCTTGTCGGCCGATTCCCATGCATGCCGTACCATTGACTCGGTTCTCTTCAGCGTTCCCATGTTGCCCCTCAGGCACCATGCTGCTCATGATTCCTTTCATGGCGTAGGCCCATCATCGGGCCATATCCCTAGTCGGCACTCAGGTCTATTCCCATAGCCGATGCTGATCTAACCTCCTTCCTATTAGGGACCGCAGTTCACGTAGGCCATCCTCCTAGAGTCCCGTCAAGTAGTCTTGTTCTTAGACGTTTGAGCGAAGTAAAATAGATAAAAAGAAATGAAAAATATCCTCCAACTCCTTGTGATCATATCTTCGTAAGTGTCATCGACGTCGTTACTGTAAAGTTGAAAATATGAGGTGTGCTCATAACATCACCCCCCCCTCAAGGCCTCGTGTCCCGAGAGGCTGACGTGGCAGAGTCCACATATCTTGGATCCTCCTTCATTCTAGCGTAAAACACAGCCAAGCGTGCTTGTTGATCATTGGGTGACAGCCCATTTTGCTCAGAATTGACGTCTTCAACTGTCTTCGATAGTGGTCCTGTAGCTGACCAATGGTTTTTCTTGGCGCTTTGCGCCTTTAATCCTCCTCTGTTGGTCATCTTCCGACTCGCTGCTTTCCTTAGCAGTTACTGCCTTTCCTTTTTTAAGAATTTTCTTGGTGAGTACTGCCATATCCTTCTCCTGAGCTCTTCTTTCCTCCATGAGCTCCTCCTCATCCGTCTTCTGAGGGAAATTAAGCACTGGGTTTAAACCACCTGCCGCGCTCCAGATCTCTGGAGAACAGTCCCATCGGTGTCAGTCAGGCAATTCCATAATTGCCGCTCGACCTGCCCTTCCAATTGCGCCATCTGCGCTCCATGTTTTCCAGGATATTTTGGTCCAAAACGACCGTCTTCCCATCCAAATAACCTTTGCTGATCTTTCCAATGAGTTCCTCGACCCTTCTTGTGCCTTGCTGCACTAGCAGGCTGTTTGGGTGTATTGAGACTCCTTTTTGGCTCTGTTTCCATGTATTGGATGTATAATATCCCGTCTCGAATGTTTCTAACGAGTTTGGGGGCATCAGGATTTGCTTTGTGGAATTTTTTGACTATGGTGGGTGCATTGACGACATTCTTGACCAGTTCCCAGGTGGCTTCCTCCACCAGGATAATTTTTCCATTTAACAGAGGTACTCCAGCCTCACTCCTCCTCTGCCGCTCACTTGGCTTTCCAGGATTTCTTTGACTTCATATTCATTTTCCTGCGATTCTTCAACCATTTGCGCTGTCCTTGCGCGCTGCCACCTTTGTCTGTTGTTTTGGGAAAACTGGTTCCCTATATGGCTTCAAGAGGACTTCATTGAAGACGTTATATATCTTCCAGGATGCTGGGATTTTGAGCTTATATGATGACTCACCTACTTTTGCGAGTACTTCCAAGGGGCCGACTGAACTTCCCATCTAATTTCTTTGTCGCCCGAATTACCGGTAGGTTTTCTGTACTTAGGTAGACTTTGTCACTGGGTTTATACTCGCGTGCTTCCCATCGATGCGAATTGTAGCATTCCTTCATGATCTGAGCCACTTTTTCTAGTGCCACTTTTGCCTTGGCATGAACTTCTTCGAGTTCCTTTGCTAGTTGTTCGATAGCGACTGCTTTTGGCACATACGTTGGATCGAGTCCTTTGTTCGGGTGTCTTCTGTAATTCATATAAAAGGGGGTGAAACCAGTTGCCGAAGTGAACCCTGTCGTTGTGGCAAAATTGAGCCACTGATAACCAATTGGACCAGTTGTCCTGTTGATTGTTAACGAAAATTGTAAGGAACTCTTTTAGTTCCTGGTTTACCCGTTCTGTTTGACCATCTGTTTGAGGATGATAGGCCGTTGATCGATTGGCCTTGATCCCTAATATTCCATATAGATCATTCATGAATTTAGACGCAAATTGGGGGCCCCTGTCGCTAATAACCTTTCTGGGGAGTCCGTGCTCCCTGAATACATTATCTCTGAACAGCACTGCTGTTCCTTGTGATGTGATTTCCGAGGTAGTCGGTATGAAGTAGGATTTTTTGGTAAATTGGTCTACAATGACCAGAACCATGTTATTCCCTTTTGATTCTGGTAATGGTCCTACAAAGTCGACTGAGATGATTTCCCATGGTTCAGAAGGAACCTCATTTGGTTGTAAGGGTGCTGCTCGGGCAGTCCTGTCTGGCTTGGCCTTTTGGCATGTTTCGCAGCCAGGGATGTATTGCTCTATATCCTTGTGCATGTTGGGCCACCAGAAGTTCCTAGTGAGCGACTCCAATGTTTTAGCCACTCCAGAGTGTCCCCACGAGTGATGAATGGCTATGATATCTTCCCGTAATGCTGGTACCGCCAGTACATAAATGTGTCCTTGCCAGGTGAGTAATCCTTTCTCCAATTTATACTCTCCTCCAGCAATTTCTAGTCCTTTTGACACTTGAGTTTCCCATTGACGGCGAAGGAACATCTTTTATATCTTTGATGATGTCTTCAATTGCTCTGTCATCCATCGAAGACTCTGACAAAGAGGTGTTCTTTAAGTAGAATTACTCCTTCGTTGTCATTTTCTCCTTTTTCATGTCCCGCCCAGTCGTGATAATAAATCCTGCTTTGGTATTAGACTTGCCACTTTCAGTGCTTAATTACAAAGTTGTAATCTTGCAGGTATGTTACCCATCTTGCCTGTCGCCGATTGAGGTTCTGCGCTTTTCTGAAATACAGTCAAGTTCTGATGATCTGTCAGAACTTCAATGGTTTGCTTTGCTCCCTTTAGGTAATGAGCCCATTCGTAAAAGGCATGCATTACCACAAGGCATTTCTTTATCGTATATTTCATAGTTTTGCACTGCATCGTTTAAAGATTTTGAAATAAAGGCCACTGGTTTCCATAATCTGTCCTCTCGCTGTTGCGATAATATTCCTCCAATGGCGAAATCTGAGGCGTCCACCTCCACTCGAAATTGTCCTTCCTCATTGGGGATCCAGAGTACAACTTCCTCTGCTATAGTTTTCCTAATGCCTATCAAAGGCTTTGTCCTGCAGCTGTGTCCACAGCCATTCCTCTTTCCCAGTAAGCCAGTGTTAATGGTTTTGCCAATTTCGCAAAATCTTTTACGAATCGTCAGTAAAAGTTGACGAAGCCCAGAAACTGCTGGACTTCCTTTTTACACTTTGGTTTCAGCCATTCAGGATACTGCTTGTACTTTGGCAGGATCCATCTGCACACTGTGTCTTTTCCAATGATTACTCCCAGAAAATCTATTTCGTTTCTATCAAAGAAACACTTTTCCGGTTTGAGGGACAATTTGTGTCTTTCTAATTTTTCCAAAATGTGATTGACATGTTGGGTATGCTCCTCTTGATTTTTTGAGAATACTAGGATGTCATCCATATAGATCACTACCCATCCTTCCAGCAATTTCGACCCGGAATATGTCGTTCATCATTGTTTGGAAAGTAGTGGGTGAGTTTGTTAATCCAAAAAACATGACGAGGGGTTCAAAGAGTCCACGGTTTGTTCGAAAGGCAGCTTTCCACTCATCCCCTTCTTTTATTCATACATTGTTATATCCCCAACATATATCCATCTTGGAGAAGACTTTTGCTTGGGATAACTGATCCACCAGTTCTCCTATCAAGGGTAAGGGGTAACGGTTTTTAACCATCATCTCGTTCAGTTTCCTGTAGTCCTGTACAGGTCGCAGTTTTCCATCTTTTTTCTTTACAAAGAAGAAGGGTGATGCCATGGGGGATTTGCTGGCCTGGATTTCGTCCAGAATCCAAGTTTTCCTTCAGGAATTCATCCAACTGTTGTTGTTCGTTACAATTAAGAGGGTAGATTTTACAATCTACCGGAGTCGAACCAGGGATTAATTCTATTGCGTGGTCCCAGCGTCATCATGGTGGTAACTCGTCGAAGGTTTCCTTTTCAAACACCTTCCGATGTTTTAAGTAATGGTGAGGGACTGCCTCCTCCAGTGTCCATTTTGTTTCCTTTTTGGCTTGTTCTGCAGCTATCTTTGTTGCAGTGGAGGCAAAGGCTCGTACTTGCAACTCCGGTTCCCCGATGTGAACTGGCTAGAAGGCGATCTCCTTCATGTAAGCAATAGGAGATGTCAATTTCATCTTCGGGTTCCTGTACTGAAGATGGCTTCCAACAGGTTCCAGGACAATGGTTAAACTCCAAGGATTTCTTCTTCCAGTTAATGGTTGGATTGTGATGCTCCAACCAGTCATGCCCCAGGAAAAGATCGGTTTTGCTGAGTCTGGCTACTGCACAATCCATAACCTCCTCATGAGATCCTATGCGTAATTTAAATTGAACAAAGTATTCTACACTCCCTGATCTGTTGCGGGTTCCATCCGCATTATATACCTGGGATCAGGTGTAGCAACTTTTTCTTGTTCATTTGATGTTTCTCTACGAACTCTTTGCTTATACATGAAGCAGTACAACTGGAGTCCAGTAGCATGGTAATGTTGGTGGATTGATAAGTGTCCATTGTGGTGAGCATTCCTTTTAGGTCTAATTCTTGCTTCCCAATCCCCTGTACCACCTTTTCTCTCAAGTGTACAAGGTTCCATAGGGTGTCAGTTTCTGATAGCTGTGTTCAACTGTTGGACCAGTTCCCCTGTTTACTTCTTTTATTCGTTTGGGTTCTACCCACTGCCTTAGACATTCGATTGCTGTTTGCTCTGGTTGCTGCCAGATGTGTCTTAACACCCAAGGGGTGGTCCATGTTTTTATCCTTTTTTCTGTTACAACTTCTCTTTCTTACGCTTACTTATTACAGTAACCTTTCTTCACTTCGTCACTATGCTTCGATACCTGTTTCATCTGCCTAAACTACCCCTCATTTTACTTCCTTTTATACTTCTTCATTGTTCTCCAGGCAGTATATAAACCTCCGCATGTACTGTAGTTCTTTAGTTCCAACTTAATCGAGTATTGTCCTTTACTGAACAAGCCTCTCGCTCTCGTCCTCCTCATCGCTCGAACCATCTTTGTCATCACCTAGTGTAGCGACTGACAAGCACCTCTGTCCATTGACTGGGATTAGACCGAGACTCTAGTTCGTCATTGTTGACTCAACAGGCAACCAAGGGCATCGATCCTAACATTTTCAGGTTTTACGCTCATTTCCATATTTCATATATGGTGTACGTTCCCACTGCATTTATAAAGTAAATCATGCACGTCTATTGTGGAATCTACAGGTACTAGTACACCATTACTCGAAACTTGTCTTGAAGCCAGTGAAACAGAGCATTTGTTTACTGGCTGTCTCCAAAATCCGAGACTTCCTCGATCTTGGCACATCCTTCTGGGGTCATTTCCCCATTGTCTATCATTCACACTACTCTTTTCCCTTTGTCCTTGGTTGGTTCCTTCTTCCAACACCTTTCTGCTGTGTGACCCTTTCTTCCACAGTTACTACATTCTGGTATAGGTTTCCTTCCTCGCGGTAATGGACATCGTCGGCTATAATGGCCTTCCTTTTCACAGTTGTAACACCATGGTTTATCTCATTTCTTATCTACGTCACTGAGGATGAGGGTTCATACTCGGGGTTTGTTCTCTATATTCTTGCCGAGTTTTTGGGAAGCCATATGTTTCATTGGCTTTTCTATAGGCTCGGGCAAGTGTGGTTACTCGTGTTTGTATTTGAACCAGAGTTGCATTATCCACAAGTCCTCCATATCGAATGAGATCCCTTCCAAGGGCTGGATTGAGGTTACTTTGGAACTGAGAGATTAATGCCTGATCGTTCCAATCTGTTAACGAGGTGAGGGAGTTGAATTTCATGATATAGTCTTCAACCATCATCATTCCCTGTCGTAATTTTAACAGTGCCTCAATTGCTTTCTCCTTCGTTTCTGTTGACATGAAGAAGTCATGCATCTGGTTTTTGAAGTCGGCCCAGTCTGTGAATGGAAACTGATTGTTTAATGGCCGTCGTACCCATGCCCGATTGTCATCCGTTGACTCTCCCTCGTTTAACTGTTGCCAGTTGAGTTGCGAACTCCATCCGTTGTTGTCTACTTTGTCCTGGTACTCCTGCAGTGCTTCTTGAAGCGCTTTGAGTTTAATGCCACTCCAGTCTGCTGCCCCTATCTCCTTTCCCACCTTTCATCCGGTAGAGGCATATGGAAATTCTTCGTTTTGGATCTACTTCTCTTGCCAACATGAAGTATGTTTCCATTTGTCGCAACCATCCATCAACTGTTCTGGGATCTCCTTGATAATAATCAGGCATTTCTGCCTTTGTGAGAGGTCCAAGCTCAGGTCGAGTGCTCCGCTGGTATTCGTTTATGATAGCTACAAGAGCTTGCCTGGCGTTGGTGATTGCTCGTTGCCTATCCTCCTCTTGTTGATGAATCTCATTTTCTTGTGCAGGCTACTGCTGCAGCAGGCTGACTATCCTGGGAGGGGCTCCAGTGTGTCGGAGTCCATCCAGTGGTTTCTCCATCCTAACACTGTGTGGTAAGCCTGAGTGACCATGTCTATGGTTAATCTGAACTGGTCCTGCTCCGATTTTGTAATGTCCCATCCCTTCCCGGTTTAGGCATTCAACATGGGAACCATCCCCTTGTGTTGCTGTTGTATTTCTCGACATGTAACACTGTTGGATGAGAGTAGGACTTTCGAATGATAGTGGTAACATTTTCCTCTCAGAGGTTCTTGTCCCAGTTGCAAATTTCTTGCAATTGCGGGTAGGCCGGCCACATAAATTCATCCCAGAATTCTTTTTTAATTAATACCAGGTAACAATATCCTGGTATATCTGGGTTTAATCCACTGTCTGCCCATGACATTTTTGGGTAGGGATAAGGAAGCCAGGATTCTTTGTCAACAACCCTTCTCCACTCATCAATTTGTCAGTTTCTTATGGGCATTATTTGCCCCCTGAGGATATTCCTCTGCTGATAACCAGTCTGCCAGTGGTGGGAACCCTGCCATTCCAATGTGCTGCATCCCCTCCAGCATTAATGACTTTGGCCTTGTTCTCCTTTCCAGCTAGTGCTGCCGCTGCGTATGATCATGCTGGTTGCACTAGCAGTTTTGGTTGAACTACTGCCGGATATGTTCGTCCAGGCTGCTTGGTTTACTGCCTCTTGAACCAGTCACTGTTGATCGCAGATCGACCCATTTAATAGATGTAGTAGCGAGGGGTCGATTTTTCAATCGACTGTTTAGATTTCGACTGTCCCCCAAAATGCATGGTCCAGGTATAGTGAGTTACTTTATTGAGGTCGACCAATTCGTCCCAGGTATATTCGATATCATCCTGACATATTGCTGACTCTTCTATAATGTGACATTGTCCAGGTCAGATGCTATCCTGAATGGCGAATACCACCGTGTCATCTCTGTTATGAGCATACCTCCTATTTCAAAACTATTTCAGACTTTACAGTAATGACGTCGATGACAATTACGAAGATACGATCACGAGGAGTCGAAGAATATTTTTCTTTTCATTTTATCTATTTTATCAAGCTCAAACGTCTATGATGAAGACTACGCAACAGGGACTTAGGAGGATGGCCTACGAGAACTGCGGTCCCTATAAGGAAGGAGGTTAGGTCAGCATCGGCTATGGGAATAGACCGAGTGCCGACAGGAAACATGGCCCGATGATGGGCCTACAGCCATGAAAGGAATCATGAGCGGCACGGCACCTGAGGGGCGACATGGGAACGCCGAAGAGAACCGAGTCAACGGTACGGCGAGCATGGGAATCGGCCTGAAGACCTGAACAATAGGAAGGCCTGCATGCGGATAACCCAAGAGTTGGGTGTGGGAGGAACTCTCCATAGATGGTTAGATGGGCGCAGACTTAGCTGCTGCGCATTGATCCCCAGTGAGGGACTTTAGCTGCGTGCTGTCTGCGCACAGACCAGGGGAGTGGTATATAAGGGCCGTAGTTAGCGTAGAGAGACTCTTAAGTCTCTAGATAGTCTATTGTCACTGGACATAGCTACTGAGCAATTGAATCATCTTTGGTCTAACAAACCACCGCTCTAGTCTGTAAGGTTGTGTTCAGGGCAGTCCTGACATAATCTAGAGACTTTCTACTCTACCCCTCTGTGCCGTCCAGCACTGAGCACGCTGCTCGTAGTTGCTCCTGACGATCAGAGGCCTAGTTTGATCTTTTGGGAGGTAGTAATCCGCTAGAGTCCTGGAACCTCTCGTCGACCGCGACATACTTTGACGGTAGTAATCCGATTATCCCGGAACTGTTGGCGACTCCGACTCCAACAAAACACACTGTCAACGGGCACTGTCTAAGTGTCCTCAATACGCCTGTTGGGCCTGACAACAAACCCAAGCTTGGGTGGCTACAAACAGTAAAGGACGAGAATACTAGTTCACTGGGGTGAAGTGTAGGCAGGAGACCATAGACGCGCCCTGGGTATAGTATACCTTTATTGCGGAAAAGCTCAGGAACGAGCGAAACAAATCAATTTGAGTTGTGTATCAAGGCTGATACAAAGTCCCTTCATACCCTCTGTACAAGCAACCCTACCTGATTTCGGGTTGATAACTTGGCACAAGGACATTAGGGCGAACTGCCAGGCACACTCATCTTGAAAGCTTGCAGGACCCACGACACTGCAGACAGTATCTCTCTTGTTTCCCAAGAGACGTCATCGACAGGCGCAGATTTTTATCGACTGCCGCAAAGAACAGATCAAGAGTCAGTGGAGGGCCTGATCTTGATTGAAGATTGTTTTACAGGAAAAAGACCTATACCAGCTATCACTCCTCCTCGCACAAATGAATTGCACTTTTCAATACGTTTTACCATACGCCCAGGCGACACTCTCAGAGATAGGCCAAATCTTTGAGGCGGACTGGGTCAACCATATCGAACCGGTTCTTACTAGAACCCCAGCTTTTATCAGCGACACCATCGTACGCCGATACAACAACCATGTCAGACTTTACTGGCGATACCGTAAGGAGGAGCGGAAACAAGAGCGCGCCGAAGCGCAAAAACTACTACAAGAAAGGGAGCTCCAACAAGAGCTTGAACAGAAGGAAGCTTGGGAAGCCCTTCTAATGGAACACGCCACCACTAAAGCGGTATTACGCACATTACGCACAATGCACAAGGCTGAGAGGGAGTACCAGACCCTCATGACACTACTGGAAGACGAATATCGAGGCGATACTTCCAACCCCATCTGGCTAGCTCTCATATCGTCAAAATATAACCAATGGTTGATGTTGATCAACAACGGCGATAAAGCAATAAGGAAATACAAGGTGGCTTTGGGGAGATTGAACCATGCTCATCATGTTCAAGAGTTATACGAACATGAGGGAATGGTTATGAGTCACAAGGACTGGAACACGTGGATGCATGCCATTAATGGAAATATACGAGCCACCCGTTATGCCAAGTGGAAAAAGGAAAAAGAAGAAGAGGAACGGCGACAAGGAATTCAATACGATCCCTTGCTTGTCACCAAACCACCTGGTTGCATTCTTCCTACTACACCAGAGCGCCTCTTAACTGAACCACTTATTAAACTTCGAATTGGACTCGACCATTTCCTACCAGAGATAGGGGAAGACAGCTGGAATGACCACAAAGCCAGACTATTAGGATGGCGCGCCAGCGTCAAAGCACATCTGCCTGGGCCAGTTGCACGAGGACCAATCGCACCAGATCAATGGAGGCAAAATGGGTATTGTTACATGTACCTGTTTAAGGCTGAGTATTACGATAAATTCAATTGGCCCGCCTGGCCAACACTCTATAATATCCTCAATTGGGAACCAGAGCTCAGAGACGACGCGGTGGTCTTTGCTATCCAAGATAGTATTCGACCAGGTCGATGCCATATCATTGAGGAATCTGCTATACGACGAGATGATATCGAATACACTTGGGACGAGCTCGTCGACCTCCATAAAGTTTCCCATTACACCTGGACGGTACGATTTGGAGGACAATCAAAGTCAAAATGTCGACTTAAAAATCGCCCTCTTGCTACCACATCGATCAAACGAGTTGATCTTTGTTCAACAGTTACGGTCCAGGAAGCAGTAAAACAGGCAGCAGGATTATCCTATCCGGCTATAGCCCAACCCAAATGAGTAGTGCAACCAGCGCAGTCATACGCAGCAGCAGCTCTGGTAGAAATAAACCCTTGTCTACGCCTCAACCGGCCAGAGTTAACCAAACGACAACAAAACAAGTTGCACCCGAAGTATCCAGGATACTGTTACTTTTGGTTGGTAAAAAAGGAATACTGGAACACCTACAAATGGCCAGCATACCCAACCATCAGAGAAATTTATGGATGGGATCCGGAACTCATGGATGAGGACCGACCCATATACTGGAGGCGGACCAAGGGTTGCAATCGCATGTGGCACTGTGTTCGGGTAACCGGAGAACCCAATGGTTGGCCATGGATGAAGGCTATGATGTGGCAGGGATATGGATCGCACAGAGTTGGTGTGGGAACATTCCGACTCACTGTCGATATGGTAACTCATGCCTACCATGCCATATTGGGATGGAGAAATACCTGGATGGACTCAGAAACCATAGAACCGCTTCCTGACTCCCAACCTGCTGCAGCTGTAGCTGCAAGGGAAAATGAAATCCATCGCCAAGAGCAAGACAGACAGCGGGCCATCACCAATGCCGGACAAGCCCTTGTTGCCATAATAAACGAATACCAGCGAAGCAACAGGACTGAACCAGGACCCCTTACCAAAGCGGAAATGCCTGACTACTACCAGGGAGACCCACGAACGGTTGACGGATGGCTACGACAGATGGAAATGTACTTCATGCTGGCACGAGAAACAGATGTCAAAAGGAGGATTCCAATATGCCTATATTGGATAAAAGGTGGAAAAGGAGACCGAGCCGCTGACTGGAGTGGCGTCAAACTCAAAGCACACCAGGAAGCACTCCAGGAGTACCAGGACAAAATTGACAACAGTGGCTGGAACCCACAACTTGATTGGGCCCAGTTGAATGCGGGAGAATCCATGGAAGACGACCGAGCCTGGATACGACGACCACTCCATAATCAATTCCCGTTTACAGATTGGACCGACTTCAAAAATCAAATGCATGATTTCTTTATGTCCACAGAAACAAAGGAAAAAGCAATCGAAGCATTATTGAAGTTGCGGCAGGGAACAATGATAGTGGAAGATTACATTATCAAATTCAACTCCCTCACCTCCTTAATGGATTGGAATGACCAGGCACTGATCTCTCAATTCCAGAGTAATCTCAATCCAGCTCTTGGACAAGATCTTATTCGATACGGAGGACTTCCAGACACAGCTACTCTCCAACAAATTCAAACAAGAGTTACAGCATTAGCACGGGCATACCGAAAGGCAAATGAAGCATACAGTTTCCCCAAAACATGACAGGAATACCGAGAACAAAATGCAAATCCCCGTCCTCAGTATCAGTATAAAGCACCCGCTCCATTTGTGTCAAGTAGTCGGGACCCAAACGCTATGGACATAGACAAAAGAAGGAGAACAAGCCCTGGTGTTATAATTGCGAAAAAGAAGGCCACTATAGTCAACGCTGTCCACTATCTAGAGGAAGGAAGCCTATCCCTGAATGTAGAAATTGTGGAAGAAAGGGTCACATGGTAGAAAGATGTTGGAAGAAGGAACCAACAAGGGACAGAGGAAAACAAGTAATAAGGATGATAGATAACAGGGAAACGACCCCAGAAGGATGCACCAAAATCGAAGAAATCTCGGATTTTGGAGACAGCCAGTAGACAAACACTCTGTCCCACTGGCTCGAAAACAGGTTTCTTGTAACAATGTACTAGTACCTAGAGATTCGCAAATCAACTTGCATGAATTACTCTACGAATGCAGAGGGAACTTACATCAAATAAGAAACCTGGAAATGAGCGTTAAACCCGAAAAAAGACTGAAAACATGGATGCCGCCATGGGTACTGAGACGCATCTGGCAGCAAGACAAGCAAACGGCAATTGAATGTCTGAGGCAGTGGGTAGACAAAAAAAGGGTCCAAGAAGTGGACGAACGACTAGTTCAACAGTTGAACGCCTTATCAGAAACCAATGCCCTATGGAACCTAGTACACTTAAGGGAGAAAATGGTACAAGGAATCGGGAAGCAGGAGTTGGATCTGAAAGGGACACTCACTACTATGGACACTTGCCAATCCGCTAACATCACTATGTTACTTGATTCCGGATGCACGGCCTCATGTATAAGCGAGGAGTTCGTAGAAAAGCACAAAATGAACAGAAAGAAGTTGCTGCGTCCAATACTGGTGTATAACGCAGATGGCACTTGGAATGGCTCAGGGAGTGTGGAATATTTTGTGCAATTCAAATTACACATAGGATCTCACAAGGAGATCATGGATTGTGCTGTTGCCACCCTTAGTAAAACGGATTTGTTCCTAGGACACGATTGGTTAGAACATCACAACCCGACCATCAACTGGAAAAAGAAGTCCTTGGAATTTAATCAATGCCCTGGCACCTGCTGGAAACCATCCTCAGTACAGGAACCGGAAGATGAAATTGAGGTATCTTACCAATTACAAGAAGGAGAACGTCTCTTAGCCGTTCATATTGGAGAACCCGAGTTGCGGGTCAGAGCCTTTGCCTCGACGGCAACAAAGATAGCCACAGAGCAAGCAGGAAAGGAGAAAAAGCGAACCCTTGAAGAGGCGGTTCCCCATCACTATCTAAAACATCGAAAGGTTTTCGAAAAAGAAACTTTCGATGAACTTCCGCCTAGGCGACGCTGGGACCATGCCATAGAACTAATTCCTGGATCCACTCCAGTGGATTGTAAAATCTATCCACTAAATCGAAATGAACAGGAACAACTTGACGAATTCCTGAAGGAAAATTTGGATTCTGGATGAATTCAACCTAGCAAATTGCCCATGGCATCGCCCTTCTTCTTTGTCAAAAAGAAAGACAGAAAACTCCGACCTGTACAGGATTACAGGAAGCTAAATGAAATGACAGTCAAAAACCGGTACCCTCTGCCCCTGATTGGAGAACTGGTGGATCAACTATCTCAAGCTAAAGTCTTTTCGAAAATGGATATTCGCTGGGGGTACAATAACGTCCGAATAAAAGAAGGGGACGAATGGAAGGCAGCCTTCAGGACCAACAGAGGGTTGTTTGAGCCACTAGTCATGTTCTTCGGACTCACTAACTCGCCCGCTACCTTCCAAACCATGATGAATGACATCTTTCGAGTTGAGATAGCTGAAGGATGGGTGGTTATTTACATGGACGATATCTTGGTATTCTCAAGAAACCAAGAGGAGCATACAAAACATGTAAACAGAATCCTGGAAAAATTAGGACAACACAAGCTTTCTTTAAAGCCGGAGAAATGCTTCTTTGACAGAAACGAAATCGATTTCCTAGGAGTTATCATCGGAAAAGATACTGTTCGCATGGATCCTGCCAAGGTCAAGGCAGTATCCGAGTGGCCAAAACCAGAATGCAAAAAAGAGGTTCAACAGTTTCTAGGTTTTGTCAACTTCTACCGACGATTTGTAAAAGATTTCGCAAAATTAGCAAAACCGCTAACACGGCTTACGGGAAAAGAAGAATGGTCATGGACACAAATGCAAGATGAAGCCTTTGACAGGCTTAAAGAAACAATAGCACAAGAAGTAGTACTTCGAATCCCCAATGAGGACAGACAATTCCGAGTTGAAGTGGACGCTTCAGACTTTGCCATAGGGGGAATCTTGTCTCAACAAACAGAGGAGGGCTTATGGAAACCAGTCGCCTTTATCTCGAAATCTTTAAACAACGCCGAGCGTAACTACGAAATATACGATAAAGAAATGCTTGCGGTAATGCATGCCTTTTACAAATGGGCGCACTACCTCAAAGGAGCAAAACAAACCATTGAGGTTCTAACAGATCATCAGAACCTAATGTATTTTCGAAAAGCGCAGAATCTTAATAGGCGGCAGGTGAGATGGGTGACCGACTTGCAAGATTACAACTTCATAATAAAGCACCGAAGTGGCAAGTCTAACACCAAGGCTGACTTGTTGTCCAGACAAGCAGGACACAACAGGGGAGAAAATGATAATGAGGGAGTTATCCTGTTAAAAGAACATCTCTTCGTCAGAGTTTTCGACGATGATAGGGCCATAGAAGACATTATCAAAGACATACGGGAAGTCCCTCGCCGACAATGGGAGACTCAAGTAATAAAAGGATTGGAAGTCACCGGAGGGGAATACAAAATGGATAAAGGACTAGTAACCTGGCAAGGACGAGTATATGTACCAGCAGTACCAGCACTTCGGGAAGATATCATCGCTATTCACCACTCATGGGGACATTCTGGAGTGGCCAAAACATTGGAATTGCTCACCCGGAACTTCTGGTGGCCCAATATGCGAAAAGATATTGAGTGCTACATCCCTGGCTGTGAAACGTGCCAGAAAGCGAAACCAGACAGGACTGCCTGAGCAGCACCATTACGACCTAACGAGGTTCCAACCGAACCCTGGGAAATTATCTCAGTCGACTTTGTCAGGCCACTTCCCGAGTCCAAGGGAAACAATATGGTACTAGTTATTGTAGACCGTTTTACGAAAAAATCCTATTTCCTACCCACCAATTCGGAAATCACTTCGCAGGGAACAGCAGTGCTATTCCAAGACAACGTATTCAGGGAACATGGACTCCCCCGAAAAGTGATTAGCGATCGAGGACCACAGTTTGCCTCAAAATTTATGAGCGACTTATATGGGATGCTAGGGATCAAAGCTAATAGATCCATGGCCTATCACCCTCAAACGGATGGGCAAACGGAAAGGGTCAATCAAGAGTTGAAGGAGTTCTTAACTATCTTTGTCAATAACCGACAGGACGATTGGTCAGATTGGCTGTTGGTAGCACAGTTCTGTCACAATGACAGAGTCCATTCAGCAACAGGATTTACTCCGTTTTACATGAATTACGGACGGTGATGAGCATCGTTCCGATGTGACGGTGTATAGGTATCGAACGGACTAGTCTCAGCACTAGACGTTAGAAACCTTACCCTCACTAGGATTACACATGCCTGACCCCGTCGCTTAGCATCTGCACCCATCCAAAGTCTTCCGCAAGTCTTCCGCGCTAGTTACGCGCAACTCCGCCAACTCCGCGATTATCCGCTATAGGGCAAGCGTCGCCCACGCCCAACGACCAAGTCGTCTCCCGCGTACGCCATCCAAAACCCGCGCTAGTCGGTCGTTCGCATCCGATAAAGCACCCGGTCGGCCGACCCACATAAAATTGTCAGCCGGCACAGCTTAGGTCACCGGAGAAGGGACTGCCGCCATCAATACCATATCCGCGTTAGGAAGGATCTACAGTCTACGATCCAAGGGTCACCCATATACGGACGCCACGTCAGCCCTAGCGACGCACCGACATAGCGGATCAGGCCCCTAGCGGACGAGTAAACCCATCGGCCGACGACCAACTACGGTATAGACCAGTCAGGTCCGCGGAAAATAGAGAACAGGGACGCGTCAAGCCAGATGAATCCCGGCGTTGCCGCGCGCGGCGATCAGCAACGTCTATTTCAAGTATACGACTCTATTAGCGTCCCGCGTCGGGTCGCGATACTGGTTCTCACCGCGGCGCTCCTATGCCACCATCGCGTTCCTCAGCTAGCCCCATTGCGCGAAGACTTTCAAGACGGATTTGGATATACGGTTGCAAGGTGAAAATTTGCAGAGTCACTTCGTCATTAGTAGGGTAGAAAAACGTATATAAGCTCATGTACAACACTTAGAAGAAATAACATAGTACACCCCAGCCTTCGAGTCTCGTCCTTTCAGCTACGCCCTCTTCGTCTCGTTCGCGCCTCTGAGTTTTGTCGTACTCCGCGTCCCGCGTTCACCGCTGTTACGCCTTGTGTGACCAACGTTATTATCCGCGGAGTTGCCAGTTCCGCGCAGCGTACCGTTGTCATCGAGCGCACCGGAGTTGACGGGAACTCTTTCGCGACCTCACCCCTTCCTGATCCTCGCTATTTCCAATAGCGGGGTGAACTTATCATATTGGCTGCCCCAGTGAGGCATTGAAAGAATTACGCCGTCAACACCGCCCGAATCACCCCGGGACCAGCAATTCCCCGGTCATTACGCCCCATCCCCGTCGTCCGCCAGCGTCTTCTCCGATTGGTACAACTCGCTTAAACGAAGAGCCGAGAACGCGCAGCAACTTTTGCAGCAGGATCCCAGCGAAGCACTAAGCGAAATATTCAAAGGTACCAACACGTTCCAACGTCAATCCCGCCGACGACTAGGCCTCGCCCCGGAATTCCAAGCCATCGACGACATCGACAGAGCCTTCCGCCAACCCTCAACATCCTCTCGTAGCCCGCCAGATCAATCCGAGACATTCCATTCCTTCGACGTTTCCACCAGCACCCCGCCAGCCAACCCGCCAGGACAACCCCGCTCCAACGAATCAAGCCCGCTCACCTCGTCACCATCAGAACTTCCGCAACCGTCGCCAAGCCCGCCGCCAGTTTCCTCAAGCTCAAGCAGTTCCAGTTCCAGTTCTTCACATCCCGACGACCTAGTTCCACCAACAGTCAAGATGGCCGACCACGCACAAACCAAGCCCATGCCCGCTCGATACGCCTCCGCCGCACCCCGCTTCGATTCAAATCAACCCCGCCGCCTTCCGCGCTACTTCGATGAACTCGAACTGCTGTTTAGCGAAGCTGGCGTCACTTCCGCGCAACAGAAAAAGGTATACGCGCTGCGCTACCTCCACGACACGGAATACGATCTATGGGGAGGTGTAGACACCTTCGACGCCGCCTCAACATACGAGGCTTTCAAGGCATCGGTAACCGCGCTGTACACCGGAGTAATCAACGAGCGCGAACACACGCAGGCGGATTTGGACCGCCTAATCGAAGAAACTCTCCGCCTCGGAATCCAAACCGCGGAAGACCTCTGCAGCTATTACCAGCGCTTTCTGGTAATAACAAAGTATCTCATCAAAAATGGACGGCTCTCGACGCGCCAACAGAGCGAGTACTTCTTCAAAGGGTTCCAGGTCCACGTCGGCACGGAAATGTATAGGTACATGCGCAGCCAGTACCCGAACGTACACCGCGACGACCCCTACTCCCTCGAGCAAACGTTAGCGGCCGCGCAAGAGGTCATCCAGGGTGCGTCGTTTTACGATAAACTAATCAACAAGCCCGCCGCGCCCCATACCGCTAGACCAGAGTACCCCGTCGCCTGCCCCGCCAACCCCGCGTCAACCCCGCCAGCCAAACTCGAGCCAGCAGCAACGCCTGGCGTGAAGACTGAAGACATGTTCAGTCTTATGGAGAAAATGGTGCAAAGTTCGCTACAGACGCAAACGATGCTGCAATCCCTCACGCAATCGCTCGCAACCACCCAGACGCGTGCGCCAGCTCCGCGGAATTGGTCGCAGACGACGCCAGCTACCGGCTCCAACGCAGTTCCGCTAGGCGCTAGTGCCGGTACACGCCCCGCCATCCCGGGTTGCACGTTCTGTGGCAACTTGGCCCACTTTATAGGTCGATGCCCAGACGTTGACAGCTACATCGCGAACGGGAAAATTACAAGGAACCTCGAGGGACGAATAGTGTTGCCAACCGGCAACTACGTATCAAGATACTTACCCGGCAACAACATGAAGGAACGCGTCGACGAGTACCACCGGCAAGTCAACGCCCAGCCAACTCAACAGTCCGGAATCCGCCCCGCTATGTTTTACTCGCCCCGCGACAACCACCAAGAGCTGGCAACGTCAAGCACCGCGCCGATTTTAAGTTACGAGACAGCAGCAAACCCCGCGGACGACGTCGACGAGGAGATTGAACGGATGCAGAGGGCTCTTATAGCGTTGCAAGCAGCCAAAAAGAGCAAGGTAGTATTTGACGGGGTAGAAATTCCGCTACGCGCAAAAGGAAAGGAACCGCGCCCACCAGCACCACCAGCAGCACCAGCCCCGCCACCCGAAGAAATCACCTCGCCAGGAGTCGCCAAAGCCCGCGACCAGCCGTCTACGCACCCTTTTTCCAACGCTCGCGACGCCAATTACCAGCCGCCGACAGATCAGCCGTTTGGGGCACTACCCAAGAGCAAGGACCCCTCGTACACCACCGCTACTCCCGCGCAAAACCCGCAGGCCGTCGATCAAATCTTCAAACGCGTCCTCACGAGTCCCGCCGCCAACCTTAGCTTCGAGGAGCTGCTAGCAGCTTCGCCCGACGTCCGCCACAAGATGCGCGAGTTCTTGACTCCGCGTCGAGTCCCTGTCGCCAACTCCGCCAATCCCGCTACCAACCCCGCCAACCCCGCGGACATGCGCAACGTCTTCGTCCTGCCAGACATAGCCGAAGCGTACTACGCGGCAGACCCCCAATACAAGGCTCGTCTCAAGGTCGGCAAGGAGTCCCACGCGCTGCGGTGCATACAGGCTAGAGTCGACGACCGCGCAATAGTCGACTGCGTCGTGGACCCTGGATGCTCCATCATATGCATGTCCGACGCCGTCAGCCACCAGCTAGGGATCGCCTACAACCCCGCGATAAAAATCGACATGGAAGCGGCGAACGGCGAAGTCGACACATCGCTCGGATTAGCCAAGGACGTACCATTCAAGGTGGGCAATATCGAGCTATATTTCCAAGTCCACGTCATCCGCTCCCCCGCCTACGACATCCTCCTCGGCCGCCCCTTCGACGTGTTAGCACAATCGGTAGTCAAAAACTACCAAAACGAAGAGCAGACCATTACGATCCACGACCCCAACAGCGAAGCCGTTGTTACAATCCCGACTATACCCCGCGGACCACCGCGTTTCGTCAAAATGCGCGAGGAGAAGGAGGGTTTTCAAGTAGCCTCGAGGAACTGATTCAAAATCACGGAGAGGTAGCCTGTATCATCACGATTGACGGAGCTCAGAAACCTATAGAAATAGAAGCCTATACCCCCGTCCCCTCGATACAGCGCGCCCCCGATGTACATAGCAGTAGAAAGAATAATCACAATCTTGCTCGCTTGTACCTCGGAGCCGCGCTAAGTCTTAACGAATTCGACACGACCAAATGCGATCCGACCACCCGCGCCTTCCTTCACAAAACCATACGATCCCCTAGCAAGTCCAACTCCGCGGAACCATCCCGCTCCAAGTCCCGCAACCCTCGCCGCGATAACGTTTCACCAGTGTTTTTATCCCCGCAAAAGAAAAAGTACAAGCCAGTCGATAAGAAAGTCAAGCCCGTCATTAGTCAGTTACCTCAAGAATTTAGAATCGTCCGAGACATCAAAGGCGACCCGCTAGCCAGCCTACCGGAACTCAGCGCAAACCCGCCGGACTTCGCGCCCGTTGGGAGGTATACGCAGGAACGTATGGAAAACCTAGACCAAGAACACGACAAGGACTTCCTGTGGCCCGAGGAACGGAAGCTAATGCACCATTTCATGACCAAGCACGACCAAGCGTTCGCCTGGGACGACAGTGAACGCGGACAGTTTAAAACGGAGTATTTCCCGCCTATTGACATTCCGACAGTTCCGCATACGCCATGGGTACAACGCAATATCCCAATTCCGCCGGGACTGTACGACCAAATCTGCGAGATCATCCGTACCAAGATCGACGCCGGTGTTTACGAGCCGTCCAACTCCTCGTACCGATCCCGCTGGTTCTGCGTATTAAAGAAAAATGGCAAGTTGCGGTTAGTACACTCGCTCGAGCCCCTCAACGCCGTCACCATCCGCCACTCCGGTGTCACGCCCATCCCGGAACACATCGCGGAGAATTTCGCTGGTAGGGCCTGCGGGGCAATGCTGGACCTCTACGTCGGATATGATGAACGCCCGCTTGCAGAAGGTTCTCGCGATTTGACGACTTTTCAGACGCCCTTTGGAGCTATGCGCTTGACGACCCTGCCCATGGGTTGGACGAACTCCGTCCCTATTTTCCACGACGACGTCACCTCTATCCTACAGCCTGAGATCCCGGATCTCACCATTCCGTACATCGACGACGTCCCAGTGAAAGGCCCTCCAACCCGCTACCAACAACTCGACGGGACATACGAGACTATCCCCGCTAATCCCGGAATTCGACGTTTCGTATGGGAACACTTCCAGGGACTCAACCGCGTCGTTCAACGCATGAAGTACGCCGGCGGAACATTCTCGGGGAAGAAGCTCGTCCTCTGCGCGCCAGAAATCACGGTAGTCGGTCACCTATGCACCTATGAAGGCCGCAAACCCGAGAAGGACTTGGTAGCCGCCATCACCAACTGGGGACCCTGCAAGTCGTTGTCGGAAGTCCGCGCCTTCCTTGGCACCATTGGGGTTGGCCGGATCTTCATCAAAAACTTCGCCAAGCGCGCGCACCCACTCGTAACGTTAACCAGGAAGGCCACGCCGTTCACATTTGGTCCCGCGGAAGTAGCGGCACAAGAGGACCTCAAACAGGCACTCATCGCGTCACCAGCTCTGCGCCCTATCGACTACAAATCCGACGCTCCCGTGATATTATCCGTCGACACATCCTATATCGCGGTTGGCTTTTTCTTGTGTCAGTGCGACCCCGACAGGCCCGCGGTTCGCTATTACAATCGTTTTGGGTCAATCACGCTGAACGAACGAGAAGCCCGCTTTTCACAACCCAAGCTCGAGATTTATGGACTCTACCGCGCCCTGAAAGCATTGAAATTGTACCTCATTGGAGTACGGAATCTCATCGTCGAAGTGGACGCTCGTTACATCAAGGACATGCTCAAGAACCCGGATATCGCACCCTCCGCTTCCATAAACCGCTGGATCCTATCGATTCTGACTTTCCACTTCGAACTGGTTCATGTTCCCGGAAAATTGCACGCTCCCGACGGATTGTCAAGACGCCCACCACAGCCACTCGATGAGCCGCTAAACAAGGACGAGGACGAGGAGTTTGATGATTGGATCGATAAGTTATATGGGTTCATGCATCAGATTAACGAAGTTCCTAGAGACTGTGCATTAAACTTGCCCCGCGGACGCGAAAAGATCAACCCCGACCTTCAGAAGACCCTCCCGCTCTATGAAACCAACAGGGAACACCGCGATTGTCGCCCGGCCGCCACCTTCACTTCCGACTCAGTTCCGCCCAACTCCGCTAACCCCGCGCTACTGCCCGCTGAAGATATAATAGACAGGACGTACGAAGAAGTCTTCCCGTGGCGCGTCAACACCTCCGGAAAAGACGAGGCACGACTCTTACTCGTCAAGCAGTTTTTAACGGAGTTGGAACGACCCGCGGAGGTATCGGATGAGGAGTGGCCTAGCTTCACGCGGTATTGTGTCAAGTTTTTCGTTCACGCTGAACGATTATGGTATAGGGACAAGGACGGAGCCCATAAGGTGGTAGTAGAAACGCAGAAACGACTTGGCGTGCTATTCGACTGCCACGACGGTTTGGGACATCGCGGATATTACGCCACTCGTGCAGCGATCATGGAACGATTCTGGTGGCCACAGATGCAGGACGACATCAAATGGTACATCAAGTCCTGTCACGCATGTCAAGAGCGGCAACTACAACAGTTCCGCATCCCGCCTGTCGTCGCCATCCCCGCTCCAATATTCGCCAAGGTGTACATGGATACGATGCACCTCCCGCCGTCTAATCAGTACAAGTACCTGATTCAAGCCCGCTGCTCTCTGACGCATTACCCAGAATACCGCGCTTTACGTCGAGAGACCGCCAACGCCATTGGGGACTGGATCTTCGAAAATTTGATATGTCGTTGGGGAAGCTTGGTCGAGATCGTTACGGACAACGGAGCGCCAATACTGAGAGCCGCGGAGTACCTCGCTAACAAATACCACATCCGCCACATCCGCATCTCCGGTTACAACTCCCGCGCGAATGGAATTGTCGAACGCAGTCACTACGATGTCCGACAGGCGCTATACAAAGCAACCGACGGCAACGAATCCCAATGGTCCACAGCGTTACACTCGGTATTCTGGTCAGAACGCGTCACAGCTAGGCGTCGCATGGGAGTATCGCCTTACTTTGCAGTTACCGGGACACAGCCGCTACTCCCGCTGGATATCACGGAAGCTACCTACCTGCTTCCTCCACCCTCTGCGTTCTTATCAACCACGGAGTTAATAGCCCGCCGCGCCACGGAGTTGCAGAAGCGCCGTGCCCAAACAGAGGCTCTCAAGGACAAGGTCTATCAAGCCCGCGTAGCCGCAGCAAAACGGTTCGAGCAAGAGCACCCGACGGTCATCAGGGACTTCGATTTCCAGCGCGGGGACTTGGTCTTAGTCCGCAACACGGCAATAGAGAAGTCGCTCAACAAGAAGATGCGCCCCCGCTATATTGGCCCCTACGTTGTTCTATCCCGTAACCGCGGAGGAGCTTACATTATTTGCGAACTTGATGGCACCGTACTTGACAGACCATACGCGGCATACCGCGTAATTCCATACTTTGCCCGCAAGCAGTTAACCATACCAGAGAATGTGCTCGACACCTCCGAGGAAAACGTTCGGGAGATGTCCAACTCCAGCTCATTAGGTGACGATGACCCAACCAACACGGCGCCAGCAAACGATGAAGACGATGAAGATTCGACTGGCCATCTTTCCGACATAGAAGAAAACGAAGACATGTACGATACTTAGATAACAACTCCTAATCCCGCGCAAATTCCGCCAACTCCGCGCTGTTTAAATTTTTGAATACATACCCAGGACCACTAGTAAAATTCTTCTTCATTCCTCGCCTACTTTTACCTACAGTTGTCTCATCCATAATTTCTATACAGACTCCCAGACAGCTATAGATTCCGACTAACGATTATTAATCATCACAGCGCAAGAAAGGTGGTATTAGGCCAAGATACAAGATAATGAAGTACAAAGAGGCCCGCGGAGCACCAAGACTAGTTGAAACGAGCTGGCGGCTCCATAGCGGAGTCACCAGCCTTGTCCGTCACCTCCACCTCCGCTACTGCCACCGTCACCCCTGCCCCCGCGCTTGAGGAAGACCCCGCGCGTTCCGCTACCTCCTGTTCCTCGTCGACATACTCTAGCTCCTCGCTAGGCGGCACAGGACTCCAGCACACATCCGAAGTGCTATCGTAATCCGCGCCGCCCGCGTTATCATACGGCGTGGGCGAGCGCCCCAGCGACCTCTCGAGAAGATCTTCGACACGCCCAGACGACCCGCGGAGGGAGCTCAACTCCCGGAGTATTTCGGTCTGTACGTTGGAAGACCCGATGAAGGTTTGCGAAAGGACGGCGAGAAGGCGAGTCTGGTCGTGCAACCGTTGATTTTGCTCGCGGAGGAGCCGATTTTGTTCTTGGAGTAGGGAAATGGTCTCCCTCGTCGAACCCGTTGTTGGGCCATCTTCAGAAGTGGAGGCCCTGGCGCTCGTGTCCCGCGGAATGGCCTCTTCCGCGACCCGGATGTCGTCTTCTTCGTCGCTTACCACGATAGCCTTCGACTTGATGATCTTCTTGTCCCGCCTGAATACGGGAACGCCGCTCACGACACACCTTTGACGGAGGCGCTGGCACTCTGCGCAAACCTTGCTTCTAGGCCCTGGGGACGGGTAGCAGGTTATACCTGCCAATGAGCACCTAGTAGAGGATCAGGAAAGACGTGGAAAGGAAAGAGAAGAAAACGCACCGGTCGCAAGGCGGCTCGTTTGGCGACCTCGACTTGGCCCGCTTGGACGGACCAGCTTCCACCCCCGCGCTCGCAGCGCGCGCCCGCTTCTGCTTCCGCTGAGCCCGCGCGGCCTCCTTCTTATTCACGGCAACCAGTGCCGCCAACGTCGCTTCATCCGCCTCCGCCATCGTCGCTTCCTCCGCCTCGACCTGCGCCCAAACCGTAGCGACGTCCAAAGAGGAGCCTGGTTGACGCTCAGGCAAGCGGAGTCGTACTCGAGGCAACGACACTTGTTGACTACGCGTCTCGGTTTCCTGTCGTCGCCGCTCGACTTCCGCGGCTTCTTCCTCGTGAGCTCGCCGCTCCGCTTCCTCCCGTTCCTCACGCGCCTGCCGCTCTGCCGTTTCACGTTCCTCCCGAGCCCTGCGTTCAGCGGCTTCTTCAGCAGCCCTCCTCCGCGCCTCCTCCTCTCGAGCCCTCTCCTCCGCAGCCTCTCTCTCTTCGCGTAACTTCCGCTCCGCCTCTTCCGCAGCCCTGCGCCGTGCTTCTTCCTCTTCTCGAGCTTTTCGTTCCGCGGCCTCCCGCTCTTCTCGAGCCTTCCGCTCAGCTGCTTCTTGTTGCTTGCGGGCCCGCTCAGCCTTCAATAAAGCCAACCGAGCCGCAGTCTCCTCGCGGGCTCTTCGCTCCGCCTCCTCCCGCGCGCGTCGCTCCTCCTCTTCCCGTTCCAGCTGCGCCTCCATGCGCGCGATCTCCTCGTCAGAATTATATTCGGGCGTTTGTTTGGAGGATGACATGGTGGCGGGGAAAATAGAGAACTGGAAGGATGAAGTTTAAGCTAATTCAACGAAGGCCGCAATCGCACGATCCCGTGACCGGAAGTCGACATACCCGAGTAGCGCGCACAGTCAAGGCCCAATCCCGCGGACCTCGCTTTTCCGAATATGAAGAAGACGTCTGCACGCAGCCGGACCAAGACGTATCGCAGGTTATAAGCCCGCCAGGCATCCACGCATGTTTCATTTATATTTCAGTCTTATTCGTAGTATAGTTTCTTTTCATTTCATTTCATAGGTCATACCACACGAAGAGCACTGCAGCCGACCACCAGCAATCTACTATCCAATCCCTTCGCGCGACTGACTGAGGACAGTCAGATTTTTAAGTGGGGGGGAGATGATGAGCATCGTTCCGATGTGACGGTGTATAGGTATCGAACGGACTAGTCTCAGCACTAGACGTTAGAAACCTTACCCTCACTAGGATTACACATGCCTGACCCCGTCGCTTAGCATCTGCACCCATCCAAAGTCTTCCGCAAGTCTTCCGCGCTAGTTACGCGCAACTCCGCCAACTCCGCGATTATCCGCTATAGGGCAAGCGTCGCCCACGCCCAACGACCAAGTCGTCTCCCGCGTACGCCATCCAAAACCCGCGCTAGTCGGTCGTTCGCATCCGATAAAGCACCCGGTCGGCCGACCCACATAAAATTGTCAGCCGGCACAGCTTAGGTCACCGGAGAAGGGACTGCCGCCATCAATACCATATCCGCGTTAGGAAGGATCTACAGTCTACGATCCAAGGGTCACCCATATACGGACGCCACGTCAGCCCTAGCGACGCACCGACATAGCGGATCAGGCCCCTAGCGGACGAGTAAACCCATCGGCCGACGACCAACTACGGTATAGACCAGTCAGGTCCGCGGAAAATAGAGAACAGGGACGCGTCAAGCCAGATGAATCCCGGCGTTGCCGCGCGCGGCGATCAGCAACGTCTATTTCAAGTATACGACTCTATTAGCGTCCCGCGTCGGGTCGCGATACTGGTTCTCACCGCGGCGCTCCTATACCACCATCGCGTTCCTCAGCTAGCCCCATTGCGCGAAGACTTTCAAGACGGATTTGGATATACGGTTGCAAGGTGAAAATTTGCAGAGTCACTTCGTCATTAGTAGGGTAGAAAAACGTATATAAGCTCATGTACAACACTTAGAAGAAATAACATAGTACACCCCAGCCTTCGAGTCTCGTCCTTTCAGCTACGCCCTCTTCGTCTCGTTCGCGCCTCTGAGTTTTGTCGTACTCCGCGTCCCGCGTTCACCGCTGTTACGCCTTGTGTGACCAACGTTATTATCCGCGGAGTTGCCAGTTCCGCGCAGCGTACCGTTGTCATCGAGCGCACCGGAGTTGACGGGAACTCTTTCGCGACCTCACCCCTTCCTGATCCTCGCTATTTCCAATAGCGGGGTGAACTTATCAACGGCATCCAAACAAAGGTCTCGACCCTACTTACGCACCAAAGGCAGTAGCGGTCGAACAGTTGGCAAAAGAATTGGAGGAAGTTCACGCTAAGGCAAAACTGGCACTAGAAAAGGCAGCGCAGATCATGAAGGAGTGATATGATATGCATCGCCAAGAAGCGCATGAATACAAGCCCGGCGACAAAGTTTACCTCAGTACCGAAAACCTACCGGTCATTCAAGCTACAAAAAAGTTGGATGGGAAATTTGTTGGTCCACTCGAAGTACTCGCAAAAGTAGGAGAATCATCATACAAACTCAAAATTCCAGCTGCCTGGAAAATCTACAATGTCTTTAACGAAGTTTTGCTGAAACCATACAGGGAACCGGTTTTCCCGAAACAACAGGCTAAAGCAGCAGCGCGCAAGGATGCGCAAATGGTGGAAGAATCGCAGGAAGGCGAATACGAAGTAGAAGAAATACTGGAAAGCTGAGTTAGCGGCAGAGGAGGAGCGAGGCTGGAATACCTCGTTAAATGGAAAAACTACCCGGTGGAAGAAGCCACCTGGGAACCGGTCAAGAACGTTGTCAATGCGCCCGCTATTGTTAAAAAATTCCACAAAGCAAACCCAGATGCCCCAAAACTTGTTCGAAATCTGAGAGACAGAAAACGATACATCCAATATACAGAAATCAAGCCTGAACCAAGTCCTAAAAAACCCACTAGTGCATCACAGCACAAACAAAGAAAGGGGGTTCATTGGAAAGATTGTCAGCGGCTATTTGGATGGGACGATGGCCGTTTCGGGCCAAAATATCTAGCAAACATGGAACGAAGATGGCGAAACTGGAAAGGGGAACGTGCGGCAATAATGGAATTGCCAGACGATACCGATGGGACGTTCTCCAGAGATCTGGAGCGCGGCAGGCGGTCTAAACCCGTGCTTAATTTCCCACAGAAGATGGACGAGGAGGAGCTAGCAGAAGAACAAAGAGCTCAGGAGAAAGATATGGCAGTACTCGCCAAGAAAATTCTAAAAAAAAAGGAGACGGCAGTGGCTGCTAAGGAAAGCAGTGAGTCGGAAGACGACCGACAGAGGAGGATTCAAGGTGCAAGACGCCCTACAAAATCATTGGTCAGCCATAAGACCACTGTTGAAGAAGTCGAAGATGTCGACTCAGAGCAAACTGGGCTGTCGCCTGATGATCAGCAAGCGTGCCTGGCCGTGTTTTATGCAAGAATGAAGGCGGACCCGAGATACGTGGACTCCGCCACATCAGCCTCTCGGGACGCGAGGCCTTGAGGGGGGGGTGATGTTATGAGCATACCTCCTATTTCAAAACTATTTCAGACTTTACAGTAACGACGTCGATGACAATTACGAAGATATGATCACGAGGAGTCAAAGAATATTTTTCTTTTCATTTTATCTATTTTATCAAGCTCAAATGTCTATGATGAAGACTACGCAACGGGACTTAGGAGGATGGCCTATGAGAACTGCGGTCCCTATAAGGAAGGAGGTTAGGTCAGCATTGGCTATGGGAATAGACCGAGTGCCGACAGGAAACACGGCCCGATGATGGGCCTACACCATGAAAGGAATCATGAGCGGCACGGCGCCTGAGGGGCGACATGGGAACGCCGAAGAGAACCGAGTCAACGGTATGGTGAGCATGGGAATCGGCCGAAGACCTGAACAATAGGAAGGCCGCATGCGGATAACCCAAGAGTTGGGTGTGGGAGGAACTCTCCATAGATGGTTAGATGGGCGCAGACTTAGCTGCTGCGCATTGATCCCCAGTGAGGGACTTTAGCTGCGCGCTGTCTGCGCACAGACCAGGGGAGCGGTATATAAGGGCCGTAGTTAGCATAGAGAGACTCTTAAGTCTCTAGAATAGTCTATTGTCACTGGACATAGCTACTGAGCAATTGAATCGTCTTTGGTCTAACAAACCACCGCTCTAGTCTGTAAGGTTGTGTTCAGGGCAGTCCTGACAATCTCGGAGTTCTGGTTCCCATGACAGGATGTCGTAAAGTGTTGGCCAAGCAGGCCAGTTAAATTTGTCATAGTATTCGGCTTTAAACAGGTACATGTAACAGTACCCATTTTGCCTCCATTGGTCAGGAGCGATTGGACTTCTCGCCGCTGGTCCTGGTAGGTATGCTTTGACATGAGCACGCCATGCCAGTAGTCTAGCCTTATGGTCGTTCCAGCTGTCCTCCCCTATTTCGGATAGGAAACAATCAAGTCCGATTGGGAGTTTTAACAATGGTTCCATAAGCAGGCGTTCTGGTGTGGTAGGAAGAAGGCATCCTGGTGGTATAGTGATGAGAAGGGGGTTGTATCGAATTCCTTGACGACACTCCTCTTCTTCTTTTTCCTTCTTCCACTTGGTGTAATGGGAAGCTCGTATGTTGCCATGAATGGCATGCATCCAGGCATTCCAGTCTTCGTGCGACATGGTCATGCCTTCATGATCATATAATTCTTCCACATGGTGAATGCATTGAAGTCGTTCAACTGCTATTCGGTACCGCCCAATAGCCTTGTCCCCATTGTTGATCAACATCAACAATTGATTATATTTTGATGAAACAAGAGCTAGCCATATTGGATTAGAGGCGTTGCCTTTGTATTGGTCCTCTAGTAGTTGTATGAGAGTCTGATACTCTCATTCTGCTTTGCGCATGGCGCGTTCCGCGTGTAATACAGCTTTGGTGGCTGTGCATTCCATAAGAAGGGCCTCCCAAGCTTCCTTCTGTTCAAGCTCTTGCTGAGCTTCTCGTTCCCTAAGTAATTTTTGCGCCTCGGCGCATTCTCTTCTCCACTCATCCTTGCGGTATCACCAGTATAATCTGACGTGGTTGTCGTATCGGTGTATGATAGTGTCACTGATAAAAGTTGGTGTCCTTGTGAGGACAGGTTCAATGGTGTTGGCCCAGTCTGCCTCGAAAATCTGTCTGATTTCCGAGAGTGTTGCCTGGGCATGTGGGAGTATATATTGGAAGTGGTAGTTCATTTTCTGGGATGAGGGAGGATAGGTCGTTCCTGTAAAAGTATCTTCAATCAAGTTTAGGCCCTCCACTGACACTTGATCCGTTCGTTCGGCAGTCGAAAATCTGCACCTGTCGATGATGCCTCTTGGGAAACAAGAGGGTTGTTGTCTGCAGTGTTGTGGGTCCGCAAGCTATTGAGATGAGAGTGCCTGGCAATTCGCCTCAATGTCCTTGTGCCAAGTTATCAACCCCGATAACAAAGTAGGGGTTGCTTGTACAGAGGGTGTGAGAGGACTTTGGTTCAGCCTTGATACACTACTCAAATCAAATGTTTCGGTCATTCCGTGACTTTTTCCGCAATGCTAGTACACTATGCTCGGGGCATGTCTGTGGTCTCCTGCCTACGCTCTCCCGACACACTAGTGTTCTCGTCTAGCACTGTTTTGTACACAAACCCAACAGGTGTATTGAGGACGTCTCGTTCGATGCCCATTGACAGTATGTGTGTTGTGATCAATGTTGCCAACGGTCCTGGGATAATTGGGTTACTACTGTCAAAGAAGAAACTAGGCCTTTGATTGTCTGGAGCAACTACAAGCAGCGTGCTCGGTGCTTGGACAGTACAAAGGGGTAGAGAAGTAAGTCTCTAGATTATGTCAGGACTGCCCTAGACACAACCTAAACAACTCAAGTGGTGACTTGTTAAGTCTGAAGCGATTCTGATTGCTCTGCAGCTATGTCTAGTGACAATAGACTATCTAGAGACTTAAGAGTCTCCTACTGTAAACTACAGCCCTTATATACCGCTCCCCTGGTCTGTGCGCAGGCAGCACGCAGCTAAAGTCCCTCACTGGGGATCAATGCGCAGCAGCTAACTCTGCACCCATCTAACCATTTGTGGAGAGTTCCTCCCACACCCAACTCTTGGGTTGTCTGCATGTGGCCTTGCTATTGTTCAAGCTTGTTGGCCGATTCCCATGCACGCCATACTGTTGACTCGGTTCTCTTCGGCGTTCCCATGTTGCCCCTCAGGCGCCATGCTGCTCATGATTCCTTTCATGGCGTAGGCCCATCATCGGGCCATATCCCTAGTTGGCACTCGGTCTATTCCCATAGCCGATGCTGATCTAACCTCCTTCCTATTAGGGACTGCAGTTCACGTAGGCCATCCTCCTAGAGTCCTGTCGAGTAGTCTTGTTCTTAGACATTTGAGTGAAGTAAAATAGATAAAAAGAAATGAAAAATATCCTCTGACTCCTCGTGATCATATCTTCGTAAGTGTCATTGATGTCGTTACTGTAAAGTTGAAAATATGAGGTGTGCTCATAACAGAGGCGATGGGATCACGCCATCGAGTTGATCCCTGGGTCTAACCCAGTGGACTGCAAAATATATCCGTTGAACAGGGATGAGCAGTCACAGCTGGATGAATTTCTCAAAGAAAACCTGGATTCTGGAAGAATTCAGTCGAGCAAATCGCCAATGGCATCTCCTTTCTTCTTTGTAAAGAAAAAGGATGGAAAGTTACAACCAGTACAGGATTACCAATGACTTAACGAAATGACAGTCAAAAACCGATATCCACTACTGTTGATAGGAGAGCTGGTGGACAAACTGTCACAGGCCAAGGTCTTTTCAAAGATGGATATACATTGGGGATATAACAATGTACACATCAAAGAAGGAGATGAGTGGAAGGCAGCTTTCCGAACAAATAGAGGACTCTTCGAGCCCTTGGTCATGTTCTTCAGACTCACAAATTCGCTGGCCACTTTCCAAATGATGATGAATGACATCTTTAGAGTCAAAATAGCAGAAGGATGGGTTGTCATATACATGGACGACATCCTTGTATTTTCAAAAAATCAGGAAGAGCATACGGTACTAGGGTTCCCAAAGTTCAGTTCAGTTCAGTTTGGGGCCATTTTTGGCTGAACCTGAACCTGGACCAACTAGAAATTGCCTGAACCGACCTGAACCGTGGGAAAAGCCTTTTTAATAGGAAATTTGAGCAAAACTGAAGGATAATCACATATTGGAACATGTTTGCATGTGTACACAGTGGCCCTGCACCTCCAGGATTTGTTATCAGTGCATATAGTGCACCAGCAAGGCAAGCAAGTGGTTGGGAAAGGTGGCAGTGGTGTGGTGATGGTGAGGCAGTGGTGGGCAGAAGTGGTGAGGTGAGCAGGTGGTTGGTCCAGTGGTTGTCAAGGTAGCAGAGGTAATAGGCCACTACATTAATAGCAGCAAGATCACCTGTTGAAAACTTGAATAAGATTTTCATATACAACTACACAAGCACATAATGGTAGGAACTACTAAGCCACCTTGCTGGGTGCCCAGGCCTTTGGTTCCCATTTTTTGGCCTTTGCCTCATATCTCCATAAATGCATTGCATAAAAATATAAACTACTTAATTCCTGAGAGATGTGAATCAGGGCTTTCTAGCAAACCAAGAATTATGTAAATTGGACAGTTAGTTCCTGAGTTATCGACCAAATGAGCATAGTAGTTATGGTGTTGGGCAGTTGTATTGAGTCAGCAGGTCCATTGGCAGTTGATGGTGGGTGTTAACAGCAGTGACCAGGCAGGTGGAAGGTGTGGTGGGTGGTATGCAGTGGGGTGAGGATGGTGGTGTGGGTGGGCAGTGGTGGGTGGTGGGCAGTGGTGGGCAGGTAACACTGGATGGGTAGTTGCTAGGGAGGCCATGGTGGGCAATGTAGGTAGGCCATTGTAAGGTTGGGAAAGGGCTGGCAGCAGGGTAGTGGCAAGCAGGCAGCAGGCAGTGGTGGGCTAGTGGCAGTGGCAGGCAGCAGGCAGTGGTGGGCAAGTGGTGGTGGTGGGCAGCAGCCAGCAGTGGGCAAATGGCCATGGCAAAGGCAGCAGGCAGTGGTGGGCAAGTGGTGGTGGCAGGCAGCAGTGGGCTAGTGGCCATGGAAAAAAGGTGGCAGGCCACAGGCAGCAGTGGGCTAAGGGGCATGGGAAAGGCAGCAGGCAGTGACAGGCAAGTGGTAGTGGCAGGCAGCAGCCAGCAGTGGGCTAGTGGGCAAGGGTGAGCAGCAGTTGCAGTGGTAAATTGAGTTACAACCATGGAAAAAAACCACTGTGGCAGTGGCAGTAGCAGTAAAATTTCCTTTTTGGGAAGTCGGTTCGGGCAGTTCGGTTCGGGTTCGGGTGCTCTGGCAATTGCCCGAACCAGAACCAGAACCAACTGGCATTTGGCCGAACTGAACCTGAACCGAACCTGAACCATTGGTTCGGTTCAGCTGGTTCAGGTTCGAACTGAGGTTCAGAACCAAACTTCGGGATCCCTATATGGTACAGGTTAACCATATCTTGGCAAAATTGGAGGAGCATAAACTATCGTTGAAACTGGAAAAATGTTTCTTTGACAAAAAGGAAATGGACTTCCTGGGAGTAGTCATCAGTGAAAATTCAGTCCGAATGGAGTCTGCCAAAGTAAAGGTGGTAACAGAGTGGCCTAAGCCAACTTGCAAGCAGGAAGTCCAACAATTCTTGGGCTTCGTGAACTTTTATTGATGCTTCGTCAAAGACTTTGCCAAGGCTGCCAAACCATTAACTTGCCTGACAGGGAAAGACGAGTGGAAGTGGACAGAACTTCAGGACACAGCATTTGACATGCTGAAGAAAACTATAGCAGAAGAAGTAGTGTTGCAAATCCCAAATGAGGATGGACAATTTCGAGTGGAGGTGGATGCCTCTGACTTTGCTATTGGAGGAATCCTATCGCAGCAGGTGGAAAACAATGTATGGAAGCCAGCAGCTTTCATCTCAAAATCCCTTAATGAGGCTGAATGAAACTATGAGATCTATGATAAGGAGATGCTCACAGTAATGCACGCTTTTTACAAATGGTCCCACTATCTCAAAGGGGCTAAACAGACAGTCGAGGTTCTGACTGATCATCAGAACTTAACATATTTCAGAAAGGCACAGAATTTAAATTGATGGCAGGTGCGATGGGTGACGGACTTGCAGGATTACAACTTCATCATAAAACATAGGAGTGGAAAATCCAATACAAAGGCAGACTTATTGTCTAGACGGGCAGGACATACCCAAGGAGAAAACAATAATGAAGGAGTGGTTTTGTTGAAGGAACACCTCTTCCAGACACGAGTATATGATGATGATCGGGCATTGGACGACATCATGAAAGACATTAAGGACATGCCCAAGCAACAATGGGAGACACAGGTTGTCAAAGGTCTCGAAAAGGAAGGAGGAGAATACAAATTTGAAAAGGGACAAGTATATGTACCGGCAGTTGTGGCATTGCGAGAAGACATCATCGCAATCCATCATTCATGGGGACATTCAGGAGTGGCAAAAACGGTGGAGTCTTTAACAAGAAACTTCTGGTGGCCAAACATGCATGAAGATATAGAACGTTACATCCCAGGTTGCAAAACATGTCAGAAAGCAAAACCAGATCGACAAGCGTGCATGGCACCACTCCGACCAAACAAGGTCCTGACGGAACCATGGGAAGTCATTTTGGTAGACTTCATGGGGCCGTTACCTGAATCAAAAGGAATGGATACGATCATGGTGGTCATGGATAGGTTCACTAAGAAGTCATACTTCTTACCTACCACAAAGGAAATTACATTGCAAGGAACAGCAGTGCTGTTCAGGGATAATGTCTTCAGGGAGCATGGACTCCCAAGAAAAGTGATAAGTGACAGAGGACCTCAGTTTGCTTCAAAATTCATGGATGACCTATATGGAATGTTGGGGATCAAGGCCAATAGATTGATGGCCTATCACCCACAGATGGATGGACAAACCAAACGAGTAAATCAGGAAGTAAAGTAATTCCTGACCATGTTCATAAACAATTGACAAGACAACTGGAGTGATTGGTTGTCAGTGGTGCAATTCTGCCACAACGATAGAGTCCACTCAGCAATGGGCTTTACTCCATTCTTTATGAATTATGAACAACATCCAAACAAGGGTCTGGATCCCACCTACGTGCCAAAGGCAGTAGTGGTGGAACAATTGGCAAAAGAGATAGAGGATGTGCACGCAAAAGCAAAAAAGGCTTTAGAAAAAGCTGCTCAGATCATGAACGAGCAGTATGACAGCCACTGTCAAGAGGCACGAGAGTATAAACCTGGCAACAAGGTTTATCTCAGCACAGAGAACCTCCCAGTCATTCGAGCAACCAAAAAGCTCAATAGGAAATTTGTCGGTCCATTAGAAGTCCTTGCCAAAGTCGGCGAATCATCATATAAACTCAAAATCCCAGCATTGTGGTGGGTCTATAATGTTTTCAATGAAGTTCTGTTGAAACCATACAGGGAACCAGAGTTCCCCAAGCAAAAAGCAAAGGCAGCTGCGTGCAAGGATGCGCAGATGGTAGAAGAGTCCCAGGAGGATGAATATGAAGTAGAAGAAATCATGGACAGCCATGTCAGTGGACGAAGCAGCAGGAGGTTGGAATACCTCATAAAATGGAAAAAATTACCCAGTGGAGGAGTCCACCTGGGAACCAGCAGAAAATGTTGCCAATGCAAAGGCAGCAGTTAAAAGGTTTCACAAAGAAAACCCCAATGCACCAAAATACATCAGGAATCTAAAAGATGGAAAGGTGTATATCCAATTCACAGAAACAACTCCCCAATGACCCCCTAGTGCATCAAGGCACAAACAAAGTCGGGGAACTAATTGGAAGGATAGGCAGAGACTATTTGGCTGGGAAGATGGTCGCTTTGGACCACAATACTTAGAAAATATGGAGCACAGATGGCACAGATGGAAAGGAACCCAGAACACAATTATGGAGCTTCCAGATGACACCAATGGGATGTTCTCCAGGGACCTGGAGCATGGTGGGCAGTCACCCGTGCTTGATTTCCCACAGAGGGGAGAAAAAGAGGAATTAGAGGAGGAGCACCAAGCACACAAAAAAGACACTGAGTGTCTTCAAAAGAAAATCTTACAGCGACAGGAGAAACCAACAGCTGCTAAAGAAAGCAGCAAGTCAGAAGAAGAGCATCAGAAATGAATCAAGGGTGCTGCATGCCCTATCAAGAACATAGTGAAGTGGAAAACCACCATGGAAGAGGTGGAAGATGAGGAATCTGAACAGTCAGGCTTAATGCCTGAGGAAAAGCATGAGCAGTTGAACCGCTTTTGTGAACAGATGAAGAAGGATCCACACTATGTGGATGTAGGGATGTCAGCCTCTCGGGACGCGAGGCCTTAAGGGGGGGGTGATGTTATGAGCATATCTCATGCCCCTATTATTTTACAGTAATGACGTCAATAACGATTACAAAGATACGGACTTAGAGGGTTGGGTTATATTTTTCTTTTCTTTTTATCTTTTTCTCTGGACTCAAACATTTAGATACAGGAGCTAGGACGAGACACCACTAGGATGGGAAGCCTATGTGAAAGCTGTAGCCCTTATATGGAAGGAGGTTAGGTCAGCACCAGTTATAGAACTAGACCAAGTGCCGACTTAGGAGATGGCCCAATGATGGGCCTACACCATGGAAGGATACATGAGTGGCACGGCGCCTGAGGGGTGACATGGGAACGCCGAGGAGTACTGACAACTTGGTACTGGCATCAGGTGGGAATGGCTGAAAGCACTACACAATAGACGCTGCTGTATTAGGAGAGATTGGGCTGGGTATGGTCATATGGGCGCAGACTTGGCTGCTGCACTTCTCCTCTTATTGTGAGGGGTTATAGCTGCGTGCTGACTGTGCACAGACCATAGAGAGACTTTATAAGGGCTGTAGTTCAGTGTAGACACCCCTTAAGTCTCTAGATAGTTTTTGTCACCTAGACATTACTAGTAGAGCAATAGGATTCGTCTTTGGCCTAGCAAGCCATCACTGTGGGACGTTGTAAGGGTTATGTTTAGGGACCTCCTAACACCAAAGGTTGGCATACATAGGATTATGGATGCACATGTAGATGGTTAGATGCAGGGGTAGTCTGTTGCTGTGCACTCCTGTGGTGAGGGGTTTTAGCTGCACACCAACCAGGACCTTTGGTATAAGTAGGGAGTTGTTTCAAGCTTAGAGCCCTTAAGGCTCTAGGTGGTTTGTACACTACTACCACTCTGAGTATTCATTGATTTCATCTCTGACTTAACAAGTCAACCTCTAAGGTGTAAGGGTGTGCTTAGGCATGTCCTAACAGCCTTGGTCATTGCCAGCTGTTAAGGTCAATGCCCTCGGTTCGTCATGAAGTCAGCAGTGACAACTAGAGTCTTGGTCTAATGCCAGTCAAATGGACAGAGTAGGCCTTGGCACTGCATCAGACAGTGGCAAAGGTACCTCAAGCGATGGTGGAAGACAAGAGCAAGAGGGTTGTTCAGATGAGAGCAATATTCAACTAAGTTGGAACTAGAGAACTACAGTACATGTGTGGGTTTATATACTGTCTAGAGGACAATGGAGAGGTATAAAAGGAAGTAAAACAAGGGGTGAAACAGGCAGGTGAAACAAGTAATGAAGTATAGCAATGAAGTGAAGAAGGGCTGTTGTAACAAGTAAGCATTAGAGAAAGAAATTGTAACATTACCCTCCTTCTATGCAAGAAGTCACCAACTTCTCAAGGCCAACCCTGGGTTGTCCAGGCATGATCTGCTCTAGACTCATACCAGTGGATGATGTTTTCGATGTCCTTTTGCACTGTATCTACATGCCATCACATGGAGTCGAGGGTGACTTTTGTTAAGGTTGATGCCCTCAATTCATTACAGAGTCAACAGTGACAACCAGAGTCTCAGTCTAATCCCAGTCAATGGACAAAGTAGGCCTTGGTGTTGTGCTAGACAATGACAAAGGCAGCTTGAGCAGTTGTGGAAAGCAAGAGCAAGAGGATCGTTCAGATGAGAGCAATACTCGACTAAGTTGGAACTAAAGAACTAGCATACATGCACGGGTTTATATACAGTCCAGAGGACAATGGAAAGGTATAAAAGGAAGTGGAACGAGGGGATGAAACAGGTAGGTGAAATGAGTAACACAGTGTAGCAACAAAGTGAAGAAGAGCTATTGTAACAAGTAGATGTTAGAGAAAGAAGTTGTAACATTACCCCCCTTCTATGCATGTTAGGAACGCATCCTAATGAACATTTTTAAATTTTTATTTTGGTGGTCGGAAACCACCGTGAGAAGATATACGACAGCAGGAGACTGTCATAGGAAGCTAGGACAACACTTCACATGCATCAAGGCATGGAAGCGTTCAAGAGACTACAAGACGATGGCCAGTCAAGGAGCCATCAGTATACTAGGAAGGAGGGTGACACCCCTATCGTTACGGGCGCGTTATGTCAGCGTCACGAGTCACTATCAGGATATGGCATGGGAACAGCCACAGGTCCAGACAGGGCCAGAGCGCGCAAGCATAGAAGTCCAAAGTCATTATGGACACAGCCACAGAAGCCCCTATGAGGGATTAGCTCAGCACCTGCCATACAAAGACTCGAGGGAACCGATTAGTCAAGGAGCACAGCCACTGGGACATATATGGATAAAGGCATCGCGGGACCAAGACCAAGGATCGTTTAGCTATACAAGGAGCGCGCAGCAATAGCGGCTCTAGGCGACGGGTCTATGAAGAGTCCAGAGGAGTCCAGACACAGGCACAGCTCAGATAAACCCGAGACAACAGTATAGGGAGAAGGTCATCAGACCAATAGTGGAAATGCCACATAACGAAGAACACGAGGCAGCGCTCATACTTAACGCTCACGGCATATGCCAAGAAGGAACAGTCAGCCGATAGGACATCGGACACAGACCCGACAATAAGCTCAATAAGCCAAGAGAAGGCACGAGTACAGGATAGGCCAAGCGGCATAGAAGGATAAATGCGCGCTGATGGGCACCAGGAGTCGGGATAGTCTAGAGAAGTCCACAAAGGTCCAGGCTTGGCTAAAGGCAGCCGGTAAAGGATAGAGTCGTTGCGGAGGGATTGCGCTCATACACACTCACATGAAACATGCGCCGGACAATAGGGATGGGCGCTGAAGCACAGTAGGAGTGTTGTTGGTCTAAGGGAGGTACCAGGGGGTTTCCCTTAGTAGTATATAAAGTCAGACGATTGTAGTCTTGAGTCCTTAAGACTCAAGATGGTTTAACTCTCACTAGGAGTTAGTTCTCTCTAGTAGAACCATTCTTGTAGTATCATAGGGCTTGGAATATAGCCTGCGTTTCGTCTCCAGACTAACAGTCTACTCTGCGAGGCTTCTGGGTTTTGTTTATGAGTGGGAGCTCATAACAATGCAAGAAGTCACCAACTTCTCAAGGCCATCCCTGGGTTGTCCAAGCATGATCTGCTCTAGACTCATACCAGAGTAGAATGTTCTTGACGTCCTTCTGCACTGTATCTACATGCCATCTCATGGTGTTGAAGGTGGCTTTCAATTGGTGAAGCTCTCGGAGTGTGAGGTCTTGTTTGGCATAAGTCATGGCATTCGGATCAGTGGTGAGGGTGAGTCCTGTAAGGGCTCCAAGTGGGGCTGAGAGGTCACGGAAGTTGGCGATGATGTATGAGGCTTCCAAAGAGGTGGTGGTGACGAGGGGATTGGATCGAGGAATAGGCATAGGGGTAATTTCTTCTGTTATGGGTGGTTCTTTGATGAGCTCAGGTGGGTGAATGTGTAGATTGTCATTGGTATGAATCATGGTTTTGGTTTCCACAAAAATCTCAAGGGGTGGTGTAAAGATGTTGAGTTCAGGGAGCTTTTCGGGGAAGGAATAGGTGAGGGTGAGGGTGGCAAGCAGGGTAGTGAGGACAAGTCCTCCAACAATGACAGAAGAGAAGAAGGCAGAGATGAGGGTGATGAGGATAGCAACAAGAGAGAACATCTTTGTTATGCAATGTTGGTTGGGGGGGCTAGGAAGCAGGAACCTCGTCTTTTATGGTCTATGTGTGAGAGTTCCTCTGTCAAAGTATTCTATATCCCAGAATGAGTCATCTGTGTTGATAGAGGGGATTTCTCATAAGAGTTGATCAGTTGGTGCTTCTGGTCTGGGAGTGTTGGGTCATGTGGGAATCCTTTCAGCTAAATGGGGCTCATGCAGTGGTCTAGGTGGGATTCAGTGTGTAACTGTTCCCTGGTTTGTATGATGAATGATGCCCATGATCATTGGGTATCCAGGTTCCCATTCGAAGTCTTGGTAGTGGGGTGGTAGTGGCAGGTTCGGGTATGGGGGTGGTATTCCCCCATGCAGGATATACAAATAGTTTGGAGGGAGGTCAAGGTCTAGTGGTCCACTAGATGGGAAGTCGACTTTATCAGGGAATAGTGCGGCTGTGTGGTGTAGGCAGGTCACTCCCACCACTTCTAGATCTCTTGTTCAGTCAATGATCCATAGGTTCAGTGCTCTTCATGCTTCTCTGACCTGGCAATTTCTAGTGACAATCTTGGCTGTTACTTGGCAGTTGGGGCTGCTCTGTGATCCATATACTGGGTGTAATGATGGTGCTTTTGTTTGATAGAGTAAGATCTTGTGTAATTCAAGGAAGGCTGTTCCTATGGCGCATCATCCTTGGTAGGGGTGAGTTCGATTAGGGAGTTGGATGATTAGGTGTCTGAGTTTTGGGATAGATTGTCTAGGAGAGAATCAAGAGTAGGGGGAGGCAATGTTTTTGGTATGTCTAGTGTTCTGTTTGAGAATCTGCTTGTTGCAATACTGAACCATGGCTGTTATAGAAGGTTTTGACAGTTCTTATATGCTCTGAGGATATCCGCAGTGTTTTTGAGATTTGTTTTGGGTTCCCATGAGTTTTCATTCAGTCCATACCCCTTCCATTTGACTAGGTATTGGTAGCCAGTTCCTCACCCCCTGTGCATGACAATCGCTTCTATTTCAAACTCTTCTTGTCCATTTATGAGATCAGGGGGTGGTTTCATAAAGTTTGGTCCATGTGCTGCTGTTTCCTTGTATGGGGTTAGTAATGGAGTGTGAAACACAGGATGAATGCACCATTGCTTGGGGAGTTTCAGTTTGTAGGTAACAGGTCCTAGTACTTGTTCAATTACAAAGGGTCCTTCTCTTTTTGGCACTAATTTCCCTTGATTCATAGGGTATTCAGAGGTTTCAGTTTTTGAGCCAGACTTTGTTTCCCTTTTCGAATCTAATACTTTTATCTTTTGTTCAGAGTGCTACCATCTGCCTGGCAAGCTCATGTGCAGCAAGTGCTTCTTCTCTGGCCTTCTGCAGCATTCGTAGTCGATCCTCAGCTGCAGGGGTTGTCATTTGGCATGTGGCTGTGGGAATTGTGACAGGGTTTGTTCCATACATTAACTGAAACAGCGATGCTTTGATGGTATCATGGTGCCGGTTATTGTGAGTGAATTCTGCAATTGGCAGTAGCGATTTCCATTTGTGCAGTTTGTTTGTGCAGAACATTTGGAGGTAGACTTCTAGTTCCTGATTGACTCATTCTGTCTTGCCGTCTGTCTGAGGGTGGTAGGCTGTGCTCATTCTATGGTTGATTCCTAATGTCTTTCCTATTTCTTGGAATACTTTTGATGCAAACTGTGGTCCTCTGTCAGATATGAGGACATCCAGTAAACCGAATCATTTAAAGTTTTCATTTATGTATAAGTTTGCAGTTTCTAGTGCATCAATCATTTTGTTGCAAGGGGAAAAGGTTACCCCCTTTGTAAGGCCATGGTCCACCATGACCATGATCAAGTCAAAGCCATCAGCAACTGGTAGATCTGTAATGAAATCGATTGTAACCTGCTGGAAGGGTCAAGTCACATTAGATTTGATCAGGTGTAGGGCAGGGGTGTTAGGATGGGTGTTAACTTTCATTTGCTGACAGAGCGCACACCCTTCGATCCATTCTCGAGTGTGTTTGTTCATTCTGGGCTACCAGTTGTTTCATTTAAGCAATTCTAGGGTTTTGAATCATCCTGGGCATCTGGATGTGGGTGATTCATGTGTGAGTTTGATGAGCTGGGTGCGTAATCCATCCTGATCTGGGACATATACTTTCCCTTGATAGTGTACAATGTGGTCGGAGTATGTCCAGTCTTGGAGCTTTGATTTTATCAGTGGCACACAATGATTCTGGATTACTTTGACTAATATTTGTCTGAAGTCATCTTTAGTCATGCCTTTGTGCAACTTCTCTGTGAGGTCATCTGCTATGAGTCTGATGAATTGTTCAGGTGGTAGCACAGTGGTTTCTTCTGGGGTATTGTCAGTCCCAATGTGGTCTGGTCATCAAGATAGGGCATCTGCTTCAAACATCTTGGTTCCTGGGACATGTTCTATTCGAAGGTCAAATTCGCTTAAGAAGGAGGACCATCTTGCTTGTCTGGGGGTGAGACACTGTGGTGTTCGATAAAAGGATAGGTTCTTATGATCGCAATGAACAATGGTGGTATGAGGTGATCCATGGAGGAAGTGTCACCATGCTGCAAGTCCTTTGATGATTGCTAGTAGTTCTCTGTCATAAATCTGATAGTTCTGTTCCACCGTTGTTAGGGCACACAAGATGAAGCCACAAGGGTGTAGGAGTCCCACTTCATTGGCTTGTTTTAATACTGCTCCTGTTGCCTTGTTTGAGGCATCAGTTTGTAGGATGAATGGTCGGGTGATGTCTGGCATTCAAAGTACTGGGGCAGTTGTAAATTGGTGTTTCAGATTGTCAAATGCCAGTCTGTTGTTCTGGTGTCCAGAGGAATGCTTCATTCTTCTTTGTGAGATCAATAAGTGGTTGAGCAAGAGTTGCAAAATTTCCAATGAATTGTTGGTAGAAGTTTCCAAATCCTAAGAAGGATCATACTTGTTTGACTGTCGTTGGCATTGGCCAGTCTGCTATTCCTGCTAGTTTGATTGGGTCCATTGTTATCTCCCCAGGTCTAATTATCATTCCAAGGAATTCGATTTCCTGAGTGCAAAACTTGCATTTTTCGAGTTTGAGAAATAAGTCATTTCTTTCTTAGCCATTTTAGGACGCATTTTGTCTGGGTTTCTAGATCTGTGGTTGTTGTTCCACATATCAGAATATTGTCCATGTAGATGATCAACCATCCTTCATTGATCATGTCTTGGAAGTATTCGTTCATCATTGTCTGGAAGGTGGATGGGGAATTGCATAGACCAAAGAACATGACAGTTGGTTTGTACAATCCTTTGTTAGTTATGAAGGCTGCCTTCCATTCATCTCCCTCCTTTATTTGGATGTTATTGTATCCCCATTGGAGATCTAGCTTTGTAAAGTATTGAGCACCAGATAGTTTGGTCATCAGGTCAGAGATTAGTGGTAGCGGGTATGCATTTTTTATCATCCATTCATTTAGGTATCGGTAGTCTTGGCATGGTCAGAGTGCTCCACTTTCCTTTTTTGCAATGAAGAAGAATGGCGAGGCCTGTGGGGATTTGGACAGTCTAATATATCCTTTGGCCAGCTGTTCAGTGATCCATTCATCGAGGGATGATTGTTCTTTTATTGATAGTGGATAGATCTTGCTACTTTAGGGGTAAATCCAGTTTTGAGATTGATTGCATGGTCCCATGTACACCTAATTGGGAATCATTCTGAAGGTGTCTTCTCGAAGGTAGATTTCCATTCCTGGTATTCTTCTAGTAGTGTTGTTGAGGTCTCTTTGCATAGTGCATGTTCCAGCATTTGTGAAGTTGAAGTTTTAACCCTGATCCAATACTCATCAATCTCCTGGTCCAAGTTTTTCCCTATTTGTCTTGTTGGTCTTTCTGGGTCTGGGTGATTAAACAGAAGGGTCCATTCTTTCCAATTTATCACTGGGTTGTGTTTTTCTAACCAAGGGAGTCTGAGTATAAGTTTCTGGTCCCCTAGTTTAGTGATTAGGAAGTTCGTTTTAATTTGCTGATTTCCGATGTGGTATGGGATTCTGACTCTATGTGTGATCATTCCATTTAGATTAACTGTTCCATCGGCATTCTTGACTTGTATTGGTCAGGTTAACGCTTCTTTGTTCATAGTTTTCATTATAGTTTTGTCAATAAAGTTTCCTTCTGCTCCACAATCAATGAGGGCAGATATTTCAGCAGGTAATTTGGGCGATTGGACAGTTATTGATAGTCATTGATTATTATTCAATCTTACTATTACAGAGTCGAGTGCTAACTATCCATAATCATTTTTGGAGGTTCCAACTGCTTTCTGGTTCCTCCACTTTAAAAACCCTCGGTTTCAAGGTCAGTGAGGAGAGTGTCTTGTTCCTCAGTGCTGAGTGCTGCAATCATTGCGCGAATTTTCTTGGCATTGTTGTCCTCAGTAATTATTCTGGTGAATCATCCTGGAGGGGGTGGGTTCTTTGCAGTATCTTTCTTCAGGCAGTTTCAGGATAAGTGACCAATGGTTCCACATCTGAAACACTTCCCAGAGTGCATATATTCTTCTCATTGTCCATCAGTCAAATGTCCAGTTGGCATGGCATTAACTGTTTTAGATCCTCCTGTTTTATTAAATAAACACCCTGTTTCAGACTTCCCTAGCACTTTCATCATTTCCCATGCTGCATTGAGTTGTTCAACTTTTCTGTAGGCATCTGTGATAGCTTTAAAGTCACCTTGTCCTTTGAGAATTTTAGCAGCAATGGTAGTTGGTAGGCCTTGGACAAAGGCCTGGAGTTGGGCGGTGATTCCAGTTAATCCAGAGGATCCTATGAGCATTCTGAATTTTCAGACATAGATTGGAATGGTGATCTCTCCTCTGACTCGTAGTTTGGTGAGCTCATTCAGTGCCCTGACTGCTGTGTTTACTTCTCCCCAATCTTCAAGGAATTGTTTGATGAAGGGTGTCATAATTTTCCCAGGTAAGTCCTTCTTTTTCATCTAGCTGATCGCGGATTATCTCTTTCCAGTCATCCAGTTCCTTTCCCAAACATTGGAGGACATATCTTATTTTCTTTTCATGTTTTCCCTCATAGTTGTGGGCATTTATGGCAAAGAAGTCGCTAAACCAATTGATGAATGATCTAGCTTCAGTTCAATCTCCTGTGAAGATTCGTGCTGAAACTGGTTTGATATCTCCCCTTGGGGCATCAGTGGTTTCAGTGTTGGTTGCCATTTTTGTGTCTGTTTCAGTGTCCATTTCAGGTTTTGGGTTTCCTAATTCATATTCAATCTGTTTCTATTCTAGAAAGGTGTTCCACCCAGTTATAGCCTTTTCAGGGAGAGTGTAGTATGGGTTGGTTCCGTTGAAATCAAATTCGGCATTGCAGTATTCTTCCCACCAAAGAGTTTCTTTGGGTCTTTCGAAGTATAGTTCTGGTTCTTCTTCTGGTTCTTTTTGTTTGTTTCTCCACTCAACCCAAAGTTTTCCGGGTAGTGAGTTTTTGTCTCCTTCAGTATAATCCCCTTCAAAGTATTTGTCAGATACTGGGGTATTCTGTTTCTTTCCTACTCCTCGAAATTCCCAACGCTTATGTAGTGTTGAGAAAAAGAGCTCCTGTCCTTCTAGATAATATGTTCCTTTATAGAGAAAGGAATCATTTGGTGGTCTCTGGTTAGAGAGTCTGGTTCCGGGTCATTTCAGATCTATATTGTCTGGCTAGTGACGATGCACTAAGTGGTTCAGTGAGTTCCAACTTGTGTTAAGGTTGATGCCCTCGATTCATTACAGAGTCAACAGTGATGACCAGAGTCTTGGTCTAATCCCAGTCAATGGACAAAGTAGGCCTTGGCATTGTGCTAGACAACGACAAAGGCAGCTTGAGCAGTTGTGGAAAGTGAGAGCAAGAGGATCGTTCAGATGAGAGCAATACTCGACTAAGTTGGAACTAAAGAACTAGTGTACATGCATGGGTTTATATATGGTCCAGAGGACAATGGAAAGGTATAAAAGGAAGTGGAATGAGGGGATGAAACAGGTAGGTGAAACAAGTAACACAGTGTAGTGATGAAGTGAAGAAGAGCTATTGTAACAAGTAGATGTTAGAGAAAGAAGTTGTAACAACTTTCAGTTGCCAGAGTTCTCAAAGTGCAAGGTCTCGTTCTGTGTATGTCATGGTGTTTGTGTCAGTGGTGAGGGTAAGTCCTGTAAGGGCTCCAAGTGGGGCTGAAAGGTTGCGGAGATTGGCTACAATATATGAGGCTTCTAGTGAGGTGGCAGTGATGAGGGGGTTGGATCAGGGAATGGGAGCAGGGGCAATTTCTTCTTCGATGGGTGGTTCTGTGACAAGTTCAGGTGGGTGAATGTGCAAGTTGTCATTGGTGTGAGTTATTGTTTCGGTTTCAACAAAGATTTTGAGGGGAGGTGTGAAGACGTTGAGCTCAGGAAGTTTGGTGGGGAATGAATAGGTGAGGGTGAGTATGGTGAGCAGGGTAGTGAGGACAAGTCCCCCGATGATAACTGAGGGGAAGAAGGTGGAGACAAGGGCAACAAGGATGGTGATGAAAGAGAACATCTTTGTGTATGCAATGTTGGTTGAGGGGGGCTAGGAAGTAGGAATCTCATCTTTTATGGGCTATGTGTGAGAGTACTTCTGTTGAAGTATTCCACATCCCAAAATGAGTTATCTGTGTCAATAGAGAGGATTTCTTGTAAGAGTTGATCGCCTGATGCTTCTGGTCTGGGAGTATTAGGTCATGTGGGAGTTCCCTCAGCTAAATAAGGTTCATGTAGTGGCCTAGGTGGGATTTGGTGTGTAATTGTTCCCTGGTTTGTATGATGAATAATGCCCATGATCATTGGGTATCCAGGTTCCCATTCAAAGTTTCAGTAGTGTGGTGGTAGTGGTGGGTTTGGATATGGGGGTGGTATTCCCCCATGTGGGATGTACAGGTAGTTTGGGGGAAGGTTAAAATTTAGCAATCCACTGGATGGGAAATTGATTTTATCTGGGAATAGCGCCACTTTGTGGTGTAGGCAGGTCACTCCTGCCACTTCCAGGTCTCTTGTTCAGTCGATGATCCATAAGTTCAGTGCTCTTCATGCTTCTCTGACATGGCAATTTCTGATGATAGCTTTGGCTGCTGTTTGAAAGTTGGAGCTGGCCTGCGGTCTGTATACTGGGTGTAGCGATGGTACTTTTGTTCAGTAGAGCAAGATCTTGCATAATTCAAGGAAGGCCATTCCTATAGCATGTAGTCCTTGGTGGGGGTGAGTTTTATTAGGGAGTTGGATGATTAGATGTCTGAGCTTTGGGATAGATTGTCTATGGGAGAATCAGGAGTAGGGGGAGGCAATGTTTTTGGTATGTCTGATGTTCTGTCTGAGAATCTGTTTGTTGCAATACTGAACCATGGTTTTCATAGTAAATCTCAACAATTCTTATATGCTTTGAGGATTTCCGCAGCATTTCTGAGATTTGTTTCAGGTTCCCATGAGTTCTCATTTGGCCTGTACCCCTTCCATTTGACTAGGTATTGATAGCCAGTTCCCCATTTCCTGTGCATAACAATTGCTTCTATCTTAAACTCTTCTTGTCCATTTACAAGATCAGGGGGTGGTTTTGTAAAGTTTGGTCCATGTGCTGCCATTTCTTTGTATGGGGTTAGTAATGTGGCATGAAACACAGGATGCATGTGCCATTGTTTGGGGAGTTTCGGTCTGTATGTAACAGGTCCTAGTACTTGTTCAATCGTGAAGGGTCCTTCTCTTTTTGGTGCTAGCTTCCTTGATTCATAGGGTATTTGGAGGTTTCAGTTTTTGAGCCAGACTTTGTTTCCCTTTTCAAATCTAATGCTTCTATCTTTTGTCCTGAGTGCTACCATCTGCCTGGCAAGCTCATGTGCAACAAGTGCTTCTTCTCTGGCCTTCTGCAGTGTTCATAGTCGATCTTCAGCTGCATGGGTTGTCATGGGGCATGTGGCTGTGGGAATGGCGACAGGGTTTGTTCCATATATTAGCTGAAATGGTGATGCTTTGATGGTGTCATGGTGCCAGTTGTTGTGAGCAAATTCTGCGATTGGTAGTAGCAATTTCCATTTGTGTGGTTCATTTGTACAGAACATTTGGAGGTAGACTTCTAGTTCCTGATTGACTTGTTCTGTTTCGCCATCTGTCTGAGGGTGATAGGCTGTGCTCATTCTATGGTTGATTCCCAGTGCCTTTCCTATTTCTTGGAATACTTTTGATGTGAACTGTGGTCCTCTGTTGGATATGAGGATGTCAGGTAGACTGAATCATTTAAAGTTTTTGTTTATGTATAAGTTTGCAGTTTCTAGTGTGTCGATCATTTTGTTGCAAGGGGAAAAGGTTACCCCCTTTGTAAGGCCATGGTCCACCATGACCATGATTGAGTTGAAGCCATCAGTGATTGGTAGATCTGTAATGAAATCAATTGTAACTTGTTGGAAGGGTCGGGTTGCATTAGATTTGATTGGGTGTAGGGCAGGGGTGTTAGGATGGGTGTTAACTTTCATTTGCTGGCAGAGCTGCACACCCTTCAATCCATTCTCGAGTGTGTTTGTTCATTCCAGGCCACCAGTAGTTTCGTTTAAGTAATTCTAGGGTTTTGAATGTGTGTGCCTGGCAATTCACCCTAATGTCCTTGTGCCAAGTTATCAAGCATGCAGCAAATTTCGCACTTGCTTGTACAGAGGGTATGAAGGGACTTTGGTTCAGCCTTGATACACACTAACAGCCAGTTTGTTTCGCTCATTCCCTGAGCTCTTCCACAATTATGGTATATGTTACCCCAGGCACATCTGTGGACTCCTGCCTATGCTATCACCTGAGCAAACTTGTATTCTCTTCCATAACTGTTGGGTAGACAGGCCCTAACTGGGCATATTGAGGATCACTTGTTCATGACCCATTGACAGTATGTGTGTCATCATTGATGTCACCTGGAGAGGTCACGGGCTGTGTGGTTACTACCTCTCAGAATCAAACTAGGCTGTTGGCACTGTGAGCAATGACAAGCAAGGCATGCTCGGTGCTGTAAGACCAATGGGGTAGATGGTAAAGACTCTAGATTATGTTAGGACAACCCTAAACACAACCCAAAGACTTAAAGTGATGGCTTGTTAGGCCAAAGACAAAGCTGTTGCTCAAGAAGAAGTGTCTAGGACACAAACTATCTAGAGTCTTAGGGACTTGCTACCTAAGACAACAACCCTTATATACCCACTCCCTGGTCTGTGCACAGTCAGCATGCAGCTAAAGTCCCTCACAATAGAGACAATGCACAGCAGCCTAGTCTGTGCCCATATGACCATACCTGGAGTTATCCTCCCACACCAACACACTGTCTCCCCATATACAGGCTATGCCTATTGTTCTTGCACTCAGCCATTTCCCATGTTGCCCCTCAGGTGCTGTTTGGCCTATGAATCCATCATAGCCTAGGCCCATCATCGAGCCATCATTCCAGTTGGCACTCAGTCCATTCCATAACCGATGCTGACCTTTTGCAGTCCTAACATAGCCCATCCCTGCAACCATTGTATCATCTAAGTCTTGTACCTAATCATTTGAGTCCAGATAAAAAGATAAAAAGATAAAAGATAAAAGAAAAGAAAAATATCTCCAATCTCCCCGAGTCTATATCTTCATAAGTGTCATTGTCATTGTTACTGTAAAATGAGAGCATTATGAGTTATGCTCATAACACTAGTAACTCTCTGTCATAAATCTGATAGTTCTGTTCTGCCATCATTAAGGTGTGTGAGATGAAGCCACAAGGGTGTAGGAGTCCCACTTCATTGGCTTGTTTCAGTACTGCTCCTGTTGCCTTGTTTGAGGTGTTGGTTTGCAGGATGAACAGTCAGGTGATATCTGGCATTCGAAGTACTGGGGCAGTTGTAAATCAGTGTGCTGTCTGTCTTTCTGGTGTCCAGAGGAATGCTTCATTCTTCTTTGTGAGATCAATAAGTGGTCGAGCAAGAGTTGCGAAATTGTTATGAGCATACCTCATCCCGTTCAACTCATCCCGTTCAATTTTCACAGTAATGACATTAATGACAAATATGCAGATATGGTCTGGAGGAGTCGGACTATATTTTTCTTTTCATTTTATCTATTTCATTTCACTCAAACGTTTAGATACAGGACTCAGATGACACCTTGGTCACAGGGACAGACTACATTAGGACTGCGACCCTTATATGGAAGGAGGATAGGTCAGCATCAGCTAGGGACATAGACCGAGTGCCGACAGGAAGAACGGCCCAATGATGGGCCTACGCCATGAAAGGATACATGAGCAGCACGGCACCTGAGGGGTGACATGGGAACGCTGAGATGTACCGATGACTAGGTACCGGCATATGTGGGAATCGGCTGAGATGCACGACAATAGGCGTGGCCATATATGGAAGGACAGTGGGAGGATATCTCCAAGTAAGGTCATATGGGTGCAGACTTGGCTGCTGCGCATCGTCTCTATTGTGAGGGACTTTAGCTGTGTGCTGACTGTGCACAGACCAGGAGAGAGGTATATAAGGGTTGTAGTCTTAGGTAGCGAGTCCCTAAGACTCTAGATAGTTTGTGTCCTAGACACTCTACTTGAGCAACAGTTTTCTTTTCTTTGGCTTAGCCAGCCACCACTCTAAGTCTTGAGGTTGTGTTTAGGGTCTCCCTAACATAATCTAGAGTCTTTACCACTCTACCCCATTGGTTAGCACCGAGCATGTTTGGCTCATCATTGCTCAGAACACCAATGGCCTAGTTTCATTTCTGAGAGGTAGTAACCACGCAGCCCACAACCTCTCCAGGCGACTATGACACAGTACTGTCAATGGGCGTCGAACGAGATGTCCTCAATTCACCCATTGGGTCTGTCTACCAAACAGTAATGGAAGAGAATACTAGAGTGTTGGGAGAGTGTAGGCAGGAGACCACAGACATGCCCCGAGCTTAGTATACCATTATTGCCGAAAAGCTCAGGAACGAGTGAAAAAACTCGGTATACGTGTGTATCAAGGCTGAACCAAAGTCCCTTCATACCCTCTGTACTAGCAACCCCTACTTTGTTATCGGGGTTGGTAACTAGGCACAAGGACATTAGGGTGAATTGCCAGGCACACCTATCCTGATAGCTTTCAGACCCACAACACAGCAGACAACAACTCCCTTGTTTCCCAAGGGACATCATCGATTGGCGCAGATTAACAGCCAGAAGAATGGATCAAGTGTTGGTGGAGGCCCAAACTTGGTTGAAGATTTTTTACAGTGAACCAACAAATGAGACACCATGCAGTGCTCGTTTAACTACATACTACCATATGCCCAGGCGACACTATCGGAGATCGGGTGCATCTTCGATGTGGACTGGGTGACATTCCACGATACGGTCCAGACCGGGCCCAGAGAATTTATTGGCAACACAGTAATCCGCTGATACGACAACCATGTTCGACTATGGTGGAAACACTGAAAGGAGTCGAGACGACGAGAGCACACACAGGCACAGATCCTCCTATGGGAACGAGAGGCTCAACAAGAGCTAGAGCAGAAGGAGGCCTGGGAGGCCTTACTTATGGAAAGAGCCACCACTCAGTGCTGTCTTGCGAGCAGGAACATGCCATGAAAAAGGCAGAGAGGGAATACCAAACCCTCATCGAATTACTAGAAGTGCAGTACAAAGGGGACACTTCTAACCTGGTCTGGTTGGCACTGATGGCGTCAAAATACAATCAATGGTTGCTATTAATCAACAATGGCAAACAGGCTATCCGACGCTACCAGGTAGCAATCGAACAACTCCAATGCGCGCACCACGTAGAGGAGCTATACCAACATGAGGGCATGACCATGAGTCATGAAGACTGGAACGCATGGATGCATGCGATGAACAGGAACATACGGGCAACCCGCTATGCTAAATGGAAGCGTGAGCAGGAAGAAGAAGAACGCCGCAAGGGGATCCGATTTGACCCCCTTCTAATCACCAAGCCACCTGGGGCTATCATTGCCAGGACACCAGAACGGCTTGTCACTGAACCACTACCCCATCTTCATTCTATTGGACTGGGACACTTCCTCAAAGATATTGGGGAGGACTCATGGAACGACCATAAGGCCAGGTTACTGGGATGGCGCACAAGCATCAAAGCACACCTTCCAGGACCAAGGGCCAGGAGTCCCATAGCACCAAACCAGTGGAGGGAAAACAGGTACTGCTACATGTACCTGTTCAAAGAAGAAGACTACAATAAATACAATTGGCCAGCCTGGCCTACCCTCTACAACATAATCAGCTGGGAACCAGAACTCCGAGATGATACGGTGGTTTTTGCCATCCAGGATAGCATTCGACCTGGGTGGTGTCACATAATCGAGGAGTCAGCTGTACATCGAGACGACATCGAGTACACCTGGGACGAATTGGTAGACCTACACAAGGTCTCCCACTACACATGGACAGTCCAAGTCAAAGCGAAGGGCAGCACAACAAAAGCTCGCCCAAACCCCTATAAAAAGAGTCAACCTCCGGACAACAGTCACAGTTGAACAGGCTTATGCAGAGGCAGCTGGATGAGCATACCCAGCAATAATAGAACCAAAGTCCATTGTGCAACCAGCGCGGTCATATGCAGCAGCAGCACAAGGTACTGAGGAAAATAAGGCATGAGTCGTCACTCAGGGAGGCGACGCAGCACATTGGCATGGTGGGGTACCCACTATGGCGGATTGGCTCTCGAACGAAGAGTACCTGCAGGGAGCAAACAATGCTCACAAGAAAAGGGAAATCGAGCAGTGGCGGAGGATCGTCGAAAGGGAGGCACGGTTGCCTTACCCTTACCCAAAAATGTCATGGGCCAACAGCGGCTTTAACCCAGACATACCAGGTTACTGTTACCTGGTTTTGATTAAAAAACAGTACTGGGACGAATTTTTATGGCCGGCCTACCCACAGATCCAAGAGATCTGCTCCTGGGACCACAATCTACGAGAAACCGAGGTGACGACCATCATCCGGAAAGCCTACGACAAAGAGACCACTCTGCACATCGAAAATACAACAGCAATTGCAGGGGGTGGTTCCATGTCGAATGTCTTAATAGGGAAGGAATGAGCCACTACAAACTAGGCACGACTCCCTTCAGGCTAACCGTCGATATGATCACCCACGCTTACCACACAGGTGATGGGGTGGCAGGACACACTGGCAGGACACAGAAACGCTGGAGCCACTAGCTGATACCCAACCAGCTGCAGCAGTAGCAGCACAGGAGGACAAGATTCATCAACAGGCAGAGGAAAGACAGCAAGCAATCACCAGTGCTGGTCAAGCTCTGGCAGGCAATGATCAACAAATACCAAAGATCAAATCGTCGAGAGCCTGGACCTCTTACAAAGGCCGAAATGCCTGCCTTTTATGAAGGAGATCCTCGTACAGTGGATGGATGGTTATGGCAGATGGACACTTATTTCATGCTGGCCAACGAAATAGATCCTAAGCAAAAAGTATCCATCTGTCTATACAGAATTAAAGGAGGAAAAGGAGACAGAGCGGCTGATTGGAGTGGGGTGAAACTCAAAGCCTTCCAGGAGGCACAACAGGAGTTTCAAGATAAAATCAATAACAACGGTTGGAGTAGAGAGTTGGATTGGAACCAGCTTAATACTGGGGAAAGCACAGATGATAACAGCACATGGATCAGACGACCGCTGGAAAATCAATTCCCATTCATAGACTGGTTAGACTTTAAAACTCAAATGCATGAGTTTTTCATGTCTGTTACAACTTCTCTTTCTTACACTTACTTATTACAGTAACCTTTCTTCACTTCGTCACTATGCTTTGATACCTGTTTCATCTGCCTAAACTACCCCTCGTTTTACTTCCTTTTATACTTCTTCATTGTTCTCCAGGCAGTATATAAACCTCCGCATGTACTGTAGTTCTTTAGTTCCAACTTAATTGAGTATTGTCCTTTACTGAACAAGCCTCTCGCTCTCATCCTCCTCATCGCTCGAACCATCTTCGTCATCACCTAGCGTAGTGACGAACAAGCACCTCTGTCCAGTGACTGGGATTAGACCGAGACTCTAGTCGTCATTGTTGACTCGACAGCGAACCAAGGGCATCAATCCTAATAATGTCTACCGAGATGAAAGAGAAAGCCATTGAGGCACTATTGAAGTTACAACAAGGGATGATGATTGTAGAAGACTACATCATTAAATTCAACTCCCTCACCTCGCTGACAAACTGGAATGATCAGGCCCTGATCTCCCAGTTCACAAACCATCTCAATCCAGCACTAGGTCGAGAATTAATTCAATACGGAGGGTTACCTGACAGTGCCACCCTTCATCAAATCCAGACCCGAGTCATGGCGCTCACAAGGGCATATCGAAAAAGCTAACGAAGCCTATGGTTTCTCTAAAGTACAAAGGGAATACCGAGAGCGAGTTCCAGCACCCAACGGACACCCTCAGTGGCAATTCAGAGCACCACCACCAGTCACGTCAGGAAGTCGGGCAGATCCTAATGCAATGGAAGTAGATGGCAAGGATGACAAGGCTTGTTCCTATTGCCGAAAAAAGGGACAACTAGTAAAGGAATGCTGGGCAAAGAAGCGACATGCAGAATTAACTTGTCCAAAATGTAACGAAAAAAGGACATGTAGCATGGACCTGCAGAAAACCCAAAAACATTACGATGGGAGATAAGGGAAAGCAGGTGGTCAGATATGTTGACAATAGGGAAACGACCCCAGTTAGGACATATAGAGGAAGTCTCGGATTTTGTGGAAAGCCAGTAGGCGAGCGCTCAGCGCTGCTGGCTGCTACTCAGGTTTCAAATAGTGATGTATTAGTAGACTCCCAAATTAACATGCATGATTTACTTTATGAATGCAGTGGGAATATACATCACTTAAGAAACCTGAGAGTGAGTGCAAAAAAGGGACAACGATTACAAACATGGATGCCAGCAGTGGATGTTAAGAAGAATTTGGGAACAGCCCAAACAGATAGTAGTAGAATGTCTACAACAATGGGTAGACAACAAAAGAGTGAAAGAAGTGGATGAACACCTAGTGGACGAATTAAATGCCATGACAGAGGTCGACGCTATGTGGAACCTAGAACACTTATGAAAGACAATAGTGCAGGGGACAGGATATCATGAAATCGACCTGACAGGAGTCGTAACAAGGATGGATGGATCAAAGAGCATCTGCATCAAAATGTTATTAGATTCCAGAGCAACTGGAACTTGCATCAGCACTGATTTCATAGAGAAACACCAGATAAAGACGCGATGCCTGGTCCGACCAATTTCCATTTACAACACTGGACAGAACAAAAAACTCGAGAGGTGCCTTAGAGTATATGGCAAAAATAAAATTGCACATCGGTGAACACAAAGAGGTCATCGAATGCACAGTGACGCATCTCTCAAAAACAAGCATCTTATTAGGTTTTGATTGGTTGAGGAAGCATAACCCAACCATCAACTGGAAAAAGCAGACGCTGGAGTTCAACCTGATGTCTGGGTACTTGCTGGAAGGGTTCATCAGTCCAAGAACCGGAGGACAAAATAGATGTAACAGATGACCTCGAAGCAGAGGATAAATTATTGGCAGTTCACATCGGAGAACCAGAACTCAACGTTAGGGCCTACGCGTCAACGGCCACGAAAATAGCCACAGAGGAAGCAGAGAAAATGAAAAAACGAACTCTGGAGGAAGCAGTCCCCAGACACTATTTGGGACATCGAAAAGTCTTCGAGAAAGAGACTTTCGATGAACTACCACCACAGCGGCAATGGGATCACGCCATAGAGTTGATTCCCGGGTCTAACCCAGTTGATTGCAAAATCTATCCACTCAATTGAGATGAACAGCAACAACTGGATGAATTTTTGAAAGAGAACCTGGATTCTGGGCAATCCAGTCAAGTAAATCGCCCATGGCATCACCTTTCTTCTTTGTTAAGAAGAAAGATGGAAAGTTACGACTGGTACAGGACTACTGGAGACTCAATGAGATGATGGTCAAAAACCGATATCCACTACCGCTTATCAGGGAGTTGGTGGATAAATTGTCACAGGTGAAGGTCTTCTCAAAGATGGACATATGTTGGGGTTACAACAATGTATGCATTAAAGAGGGAGACGAATGGAAGGTGGCATTCTGAACCAATAGAGGACTCTTCGAGCCCTTGGTTATGTTCTTTGGGCTCACGAATTCGCCTGCCACCTTCCAAACCATGATGAATGATATCTTCAGGGTTGAGATAGCAGAAGGATGGGTCGTCATATACATGGACGACATTCTCGTATTCTCAAAAAATCAAGAAGAACATACAATTCAGGTCAACCATATTTCGGCAAAACTGGAAGAGCATAAGCTCTCACTAAAACCCGAAAAATGTTTCTTCAACAAAAAAGGAAATGGATTTCCTTGGAGTCATCATTAGTGAGAACTCGGTACAAATGGAATCTGCAAAAGTGAAAGCAGTAACCGAGTGGCCAACGCCTACGTGCAAAAAGGAAGTTCAGCAGTTCTTGGGCTTTGTCAACTTTTATAGGCGCTTTGTAAAAGATTTCGCTAAAGCTGCAAAACCCTTGACTCGTCTTACTGGAAAGGATGAGTGGAAATGGACAGAATTACAGGACAAAGCGTTTGATACGCTTAAGAAAACTATAGCAGAGGAGGTGGTGTTGTGGATCCCTGACGAAGATGGACAGTTTCGGGTGGAGGTAGACGCCTCTGACTTTGCCATTGGGGGAATTTTATCACAACAGGTGGAAGATGACATATGGAAGCCTGTGGCTTTCATTTCAAAATCCTTAAACGATGCTGAGCAAAACTACGAGATCTATGACAAAGAGATGCTCGCAGTTATGCATGCCTTTTATGAATGGTCCCACTATCTCAAAGGGGCTAAACACACAGTTGAAGTTCTGACAGATCATCAGAACTTAACATACTTCAGAAAGGCGCAGAACTTGAACCTGGTGGCAGGCACGATGGGTGACGGACTTGCAGGAGTACAATTTCGTCATAAAACATAGGAGCGGAAAGTCCAACACAAAGGCAGACTTACTATCTAGATGGGCAGGACATACCCATGGAGAAAACGACAATGAAGGGGTGGTTCTACTCAAAGAACACCTCTTCATATGAGTATTTGATGATGATCATGCAATTGACGATATCATGAAAGACATTAGGGACGTGCCCAAGCGGCAATGGGAAACACAGGTGGTCGAAGGCCTTGAAGAGGCTGATGGCAAATATAAATTCGAAAAAGGTCTCATCACTTGGAAAGGACGAGTTTATGTGCCAGCAGTCATGGTGTTGCGAGAAGACATCATTGCAATCCATCATTCATGGGGGCATTCTGGGGTTGCAAAGACGTTGGAGTCTTTGACAAGAAACTTTTGGTGGCCAAATATGCACAAAGACATAGAAAAATACATTCTGGGTTGTGAAACCTGTCAAAAGGCAAAACTGGATCGACAAGCATGCGTGGCACCTCTTAGACCAAACGAGGTTCCAACGGAACCATGGGAAGTCATCTCAGTTGACTTCATGGGGCCCCTACCCATGTCAAAAGGACATGACACAATAATGGTGGTGGTGGATAGGTTCACAAAGAAGTCGTATTTCTTACCTACCACCAAAGAAATTACATCACAAGGAACAGCAGCGCTGTTCAGAGACAATGTTTTTAGGGAGCATGGCATCCCCAGAAAAGTAATAAGTGACCAAGGACCCCAGTTTGCTTCCAAATTTATGAACGATCTATACAGAATGTTGGGAATTCAGGCCAACCGATCAACAGCCTACCATCCTCAGACAGACGGACAGACGGAGCAAGTTAATCAGGAAGTAAAGGAATTCCTGACCATGTTCGTCAACAATCGCCAAGATAACTGGAGCGATTGGCTGTCAGTGGCACAGTTCTGCCACAATGACTGGGTACATTCGGCAACGGGCTTTATGCCCTTTTTCATGAATTACAGACGACACCTGAACAAAGGTCTAGACCCCACCTATGCGCCAAAGGCAGTAGCTGTGGAACAATTAGCAAAAGAAATAAAGGATGTACACAAGAAGGCGAAGAAGGCTCTAGAAAGAGCCGCTCAAGTTATGAAAGAGCAGTATGATAGTCATCATCAAGCGGCACGAGAATATAAACCTGGCGACAAGGTTTATCTCAGCACCGAAAACCTCCCAGTCATCTGAGCAACTAAAAAGCTCGATGGGAAATTTGTTGGTCCACTAGAAGTCCTTGCCAAGGTTGGTGAGTTGTCCTATAAATTAAAAATACCAGCGGCATGGAAAATCTACAATGTTTTCAATGAAGTCTTATTGAAACCGTACAGGGAACTGGAGTTCCCAAAACAAAAAGCAAAAGCAGCAGCACGCAAGGATGCACAGATGGTCGAGGAGTCCGAGGAGGACGAATATGAAGTAGAAGAAATAATGGAAAGCCGCATCAGCGGATGGGGAGGAGCAGGGTTGGAATACCTCGTTAAATGGAAAAACTACCCAGTGGAAGAGTCCACCTGGGAACCAGCTGGAAATGTTGCTAATGCACCAGCAAAAGTCAAGAAATTCCACAAAGAAAATCCGAAGGCTCCTAAGCTCATTAGGAACCTGAAAAATGGGAAAGTGTACATTCAGTACACCGAGACAATCCCTCGACAGACCCCTAGTGCACCAAAGCACAAACAAAGTTGAGGAACCCATTGGAAGGATAAACGACTCTTTGGATGGGATGATGGCCACTTCGGGCCGAAATACTTAGAAAATATGGAGCGCAGATGGCACAATTGGAAAGGAGACAGAAGGGCAATTATGGAATTGCCAGACGACACCAATGGGACGTTCTCCAGGGACCTGGAGCGCGGCAGGCGGTCACCCATGCTTAATTTCCCACAGAGGGGCGAAAAGGAAGAAATAGACGAGGAGTGCCGAGCACACAAACAAGACACAGAGTGTCTCAAAAAGAAAATTCTAAAAAGGGGAGAAAAGTTGGGAGCTGCAAAGGAAAGTAGCAAGTCGGAAGATGACCAACAAAAAAGGATCAAGGGCGTTGCAAACCCTGCACAAAAAACATGGAAAACCACCATAGAGGAGGTGGAAGATATTGATTCCGAACGATCAGGCTTGATGCCTGAGGAACAAGCGGAGCGCCTTGCCCACTTTTATGAACAAATGAAAAGAGATCCACACTATGTGGACTCAGCAGGATCAGCCTCTCGGGATGCGAGGCCTTAAGGGGGGGGTGATGTTATGAGCATACCTCATCCCATTCAACTCATCCCATTCAATTTTCACAGTAATGACATTAATGACAAATATGCAGATACAGTCTGGAGGAGTTGGACTATATTTTTCTTTTCATTTTATCTATTTCATTTCACTCAAACGTTTAGATACAGGACTCAGTCAACACCTTGGTCGCAGGGACAGACTACATTAGGACTGCGACCCTTATATGGAAGGAGGATAGGTCAGCATTGGCTAGGGACATAGACCGAGTGCCGACAGGAAGAACGGCCTGATGATGGGCCTACACCATGAAAGGATACATGAGCGGCACAGCACCTGAGGGGCGACATGGGAACGCCGAGATGTACCAATGACTAGGTACCGGCGTATGTGGGAATCGGCCGAGACACATGACAATAGGCATGGCCATATATGGAAGGACAGTGGGAGGATATCTCCAAGTAAGGTCATATGGGCGCAGACTTGGCTGCTGCGCATCGTCTCTATTGTGAGGGACTTTAGCTGTGCACTGACTGCGCACAGACCAGGAGAGAGGTATATAAGGGTTGTAGTCTTAGGTAGCGAGTCCCTAAGACTCTAGATAGTTTGTGTCCTAGACACTCTACTTGAGCAACAGTTTTCTTTTCTTTGGCTTAGCCAGCCACCACTCTAAGTCTTGAGGTTGTGTTTAGGGTCTCCCTAACAGAAATTTCCAATGAATTGCCAATAGAAGTTTCCAAATCCTAAGAAGGATTGCACTTGTTTGACCATTGTCAGCATTGGCCAGTCTGCTATTCCTGCCAGTTTGATTGGGTCCATTGTTATCTCCCCAGGTCTGATTATCATTCCGAGGAATTCAATTTCCTGAGTGCAAAACTTGCATTTTTCGAGTTTGAGAAATAAGTCATTCTCTCTTAGCTGTTTTAGGATGTGTTTTGTCTGGGTTTCTAAATCTGTGGTTGTTGTTCCACATATTAGAATATCATCCATGTAGATGATCAACCATCCTTTGTTGATCATATCTTGGAAGTATTCATTCATCATTGTCTGGAAGGTGGATGGGGAATTGCATAGACTGAAGAACATGACAGTTGGTTCGTATAATCCTTTGTTAGTTATGAAGGCTGCCTTCCATTCATCTCCCTCTTTTATTCGGATGTTATTGTATCCCCATCAGAGATCTAGCTTTGTAAAATATTGAGTGCCAGATAGTTTGGTCATTAGATTGGAGATTAGTGGTAGCAGGTACACATTTTTTATTGTCCATTTGTTTAGGTATCAGTAGTCTTGGCATGGTCAGAGTGCTCCACTTTCCTTTTTTGCAACAAAGAAGAATGGCAAGGCCTGTGGGGATTTGGATGGTCTAATATATCCTTTAGCCAGCTGTTCAGTAATCCATTCATCAAGGGATGATTGTTCTTTTATTGATAGTGGGTAGATCTTGCTGACTTTTGGGGTAAATCTGGTTTTGAGATCGATTGCATGGTCCCATGTGTGCCTAATTGGGAATCATTCTGAAGCTGCTTTTTCAAAGGTAGATTTCCATTCCTGATATTTGTCTGGTAGAGTTGTTGAGGTTTCCTTGCATAGTGTATGTTCTAGCACTTGTGAGGTTGAAGTTTTAACCCTGATCCAGTACTTGTCAATTTCCTGGTCCAAGTTTTTCCCTATCTGTCTTATTGGTTTATCTGGGACTAGGTGTTCAAACTGAAGGGTTCACTCTTTCCAGTTTATTGTTGGATTATACTTTTCTAACCAGGGGAGTCCAAGTATGAGCTTCTGGTCTCCTAGCTTGGTGATCAGGAAGTTTGTCTTGACTCGCTGATTTCCGATGTGGTATGGGATTCTGACTTTATGTGTGATCATTCCATTTAAATTAACTGTTCCATTGGCATTTTTGACTCATATTGGTCGGGTTAATGCTTCTTTGTTCATAGTTTTTGTTATGGTTTCATTGATAAAGTTTCCTTCTGCTCCACAGTCAACAAGGGCAGATATTTCAGTGGGTAATTTGGGCAATTGGACAGTTATTGACAGTCATTGATTATTATTTGATCTTACTATTACAGAGTCAAGTGCTAACTGTCCATAATCATTCTTGGAGGTTCCAACTGCTTTCTGGTTCCTCTGTTTTAAAAACCCTCAGTTTCAAGGTTGGTGAGGAGAGTGTCTCATTCCTCAGTGCTAAGTGCTGCAATCATTGCATGAATTTTCTTGGCATCATTATCCTCAGTGATTGCTCTGGTGAATTGTCCTGGAGGAGGCGGATTTTTTGTGGTATCTTTCTTTGGGCAGTTTTGGGATAAGTGACTGATGGTTCCACATCTGAAACACTTCCCAGAGCACATGTATTCTTCTTGTTGTCCATCAGTTAAACATCCAGTTGGCATGGCATGAACTGTTTTAGATCCCCCTGTTTTATTGAATCAATGCTCTGTTTCAGACTTTCCTAGTGCTTTCATCATTTCCCATGCTGCATTGAATTGTTCAGCTTTTCTGTAGGCATCTGTAATAGCTTTAAAGTTGCCTTGTCCTTCAAGAATTTTAGCAGCAATGGTGGTTGGTAGACCTCAAACAAAGGCCTGGAGTTGGGCAGTGATTCCAGTTAATCCAGAGGATCCTATGAGCATCCTGAATTTTCGGACATAAATTGGGATGGTGATCTCTCCTCTGACTCGTAATTTGGTGAGCTCATTCAGCACCCTGACTGCTGTGTTTACTTCTCCCCAATCTTCGAGGAATCTTTTGACGAAGGTGTTGTAATTTTCCCAGGTGAGTCCTTCTTTTTCATCTAGTTGTTCTCAGATTATTTCTTTCCAGTCATCCAGTTCCTTTCCTAGGCACTGGAGGACATATCTTATTTTCTTCTCATGCTTTCCCTCATAGTTGTGGGCATTTATGGCGAAGAAGTCACTAAACCAATTGATGAATGATCTGGCTTTGGTTCGATCTCCTGTGAAGATTTGTGCTGAAACTGGTTTGATATCTCCCCTGGGGGCATCAGCAGTTTCAGTGTTGGTTGCCATCTGTTTTGCATCTGTTTCAGCATCTGTTTCAGGTTTCGGGTTTCCTAATTCATATTCAATCTGTTTTTGTTCTAAAAAGGTGTACCACCCAGCAATAGCTCCTTCAGTAAGGGAGTAGTATGGGTTGGTGTCATCAAAATCAGATTCGTTGTTGCAGTATTCTTCCCACCAGAGGGTTTCTTTTGGTTGTTCGAAATATAGTTCTGGTTCTTCTTCTGGTTCTTTTTGTTTGCTTCTCCACTTGACCCAAAGCTTTCCAGGTAATGAGTGCTCACTTCCTTCAATATAATCCCCATCAAAGCATTCATCAGATACTGGGGTATTCTTGTTCTTTCCTACTCCTCGAAATTCCCAACACTTATGTAGTGTCAAGAAAAAGAGCTCTTGTCCTTCTAGGTAATATGTTCCTTTATAGAGAAAGGAATTGTTTGGTGGTCTCTGGCTAGAGAGTCTGGTTTCAGGTCATTTTGGATCTATATTGTCTGGCTAGTGATGATGCACTAAGCAGTTCAGTGAGTTCCAACTTGTGTTAGGGTCAATGCCCTCGGTTCATCATGGAGTCAGCAGTGATGACTAGAGTCTTGGTCTAATCCCAGTCAATGGACAGAGTAGGCCTTGGCACTGCATCAGACAGCAGTGAAGGTACCTCAAGCAATGGTGGAAGACAAGAGCAAGAGGGTTGTTCAGATGAGAGCAATATTTGACTAAGTTGGAACTAGAGAACTACAGTACATGTGTGGGTTTATATACTGTCTAGAGGACAATGGAGAGGTATAAAAGGAAGTAAAACAAGGGGTGAAACAGGTGGGTGACATGAGTAACAAAGTATAGTGACAAAGTGAAGGGCTGTTGTAACAAGTAAGCATTAGAGAAAGAAATTGTAACACCTGCCAACTCTGCAGACACATGCAACATCTTTGTCATGCCAGATATTGCAGAAGTGTACTACACAGCAGAACTTGCACCAGCACCAGCCACACCAGCCCCAACCATACCCCATGGACCACCCCAATTCATCAAAATATGTGAGGAGAAAAACCAGGATTTTCAGTAAGCCTCGAGGAAATGATTGCAAGTCACAGAGAGGAAAACAGTAGCACCACAACCAAATCAGCCCAGCAAAAACCCAGCAAGATAGAAGCATATACCCTGTTAACCCACACCAGCCCACACAAGACTGACCCCAACAGTTACACATCAACCCTGCCAGCCTCTGTAATTGATAGTTAGGCCATCAAGAGTAGCTCACCTACAAGTATCATGCTTTTACAAATTCCAGCTGAGTTTCCCATTGTCAAGCCCTCAGTAGCAGCTGTCATGTCCCTAGAAAAGAATACAGTCAAGTCCAGTTGCCCCATCAAACCCCATCACACCCCAGTCAACTCCACCCTACCTCCAACATCTCAAAACTGGAACTTCGGGCATCACAAGCAAGTACCATGCCACCACTGCCATTCTGCTCACCACCTATGGGCAACATATGATGAAGATATATTAAGCAGCAACAGTGACAGTAGCAACAACGAATCAGTAATCGATGAATGGCCAGATATAGACAACAATCCTGACCCAGGAGGCAGCTACTGAAGACAGACGACATGAAATTCTGCAATATACCCAGTACATAGCCATGCCATTCACCATTTTTCATTGTCAAGATTTATTTTCATTTCATTTTGACCACCAGCAATCGACCATCCAGTTCCTTCACATGACTGACTGAGGACAGTCAGATTTTTAAGTGGGGGGGAGATGATGAGCATCATGCCAAGGTAAGGGTGTAGAGCAGTCATCCACAGGTCATCTGCAGGTCATACAAGCAACCCCAAGCAACTCTGCGCAACTCCACAATTATCCACAGTAAGACAAGTGTCACCCACAACCAACAAGCAAGTTGCCTCCCACATACACCATCCATGCCCCATGCCAGTCAGCCATTTGCACCTGATGTCAGCACCCCATCAGCCAAGTTGCATAAAATCATCAGCCAGCATAGCTTAGTTCACCAGAGAAGGGACCATGCCATCAAGACATATCCATGTTAGGAAGATCTACATTCCAAGATCCAATTGCCACATCATCCATAGCGACACACCAATGCAGTGGATCAGGACCCTGGCGGACAAGTAAACCCATCAGCTGACAACCAGCTATGGTATAGACCAGTCAGGTCCATGGAATACCAAGAACAGGGCCATGTCAAGCCAGATGAACCCTGGAGTTGCCACAAATGGCAATCAGGCAAGTCTATTTCAATCCAACAAGTCTATTAGCATCCCACATAGGGTTGCAGTATTGGTTTCTACCACAGTGCTTGTATTCCACCATTGCATCCCTCAGCTAGCCCCATCACATGAAGACCTTCAAGACAGATTTGGGTATATGGTTGCAAGGTGAAGTTTTACAAGGTTATTTCATTCTTAGTAGAGAGAAAAACATATATAAAGCCCATGTACAATTAGATTAGAAGCTTAGCCTAGCTTAGCATATCACAGTTGAGAACACAGTCTCCCTTCAAGCCTCAGTTTTTAGTCATGCCCTCCTCGCCTCATTCGCATCCTCGAGTCTTGTTCCACTCTGTGTCCCACGTTCACCATCATTATGTACTTGTGTGCTTAAGCATGATTATCCATGAACTCCACAGTTCTGCACATTGTAGCATTGTCATTGAGTGCACCAGAGTTGATGGGAATTCATTCACAACCTCACACCTCTCCTTTCCTCCCTATTTCCAATAGTGGAGCAAACTTATCAATGCCCAGCAAGGATGAAGTTCACCCCCCTGTTCGAGGGGGCTGTGTATGTTTTTCATCCTGGGTACTATACAAACTTAAACATGTCTCATATGACAGCAAATTATGAAATGCACAAATGAATATGATATGCTTAGCTTTGTCACTGGGGTGAGGGTGAGAAAGTGTCTTCTTGATATATCTGGCAGCAAACCCACACGGTAGGACAGAAACCAGGGAATACGTATATCTAGATTTTATGAATTTACCACATTGACATGTTTGCCAGGCAAGTTGATAATATGCATCTGCATTGGGATCAGATACAGGTTGCATTCGGAGATTGAGGAAGTTCATGTGTTTGACAATCAGTTCATCAAGTTTACCCCATATTTCTGTGTCATCTGGCTCTGACAACAGGTCTAATTGGACAGATAGCTGCAATTTTTCAAGACATTGGACCAGGCCACTCAACTTGGTGTCAGTTGGGCAGAAATCTGGAGAAGCTTTGGTCTCTGTCTTACAAGTATGATGCTATTCTATTTGTAAGTCAATTGGCACAGAGCAGTATGGCTATACTGACAACAAATGGCATTATCATGCAGGTGATTGCAACATTTGATGTATTGGCATCTTGGTGCTTAGAACTGGACAGCCCTGCTGTGGATTGATGTGACTCCCTTCTTTGCCTGCTTCAAGTCACAGACTGGAGGTGCTGGGCCATAATAGGCAATTGAGATGCAATGGGTGGAGTAAAGAGTGGGAACCATGGTATATTCCTGATGGCTGTTAATGGATTCTGATCAGGAAGATGATCATTAGGGTGAGAGTGGACTCCCACAGTCATTGAAGACAAGACATCAATGGGAGGGGTGCTTCGAAAACATAAGTGATCACTTATTGAAACTAATTATTGTTTCTTACATGGGAACAGGCAGGTGAGCCATATATTGCTTGCTGCACAAGCAAGACATGTTATATTGTGCAAGTGTAACTATGCTCTGCTATCTGTGTAAGTTAAGTAATATACAATGGTCAGACCATAACTTACATGTGGGTAAAAGCCCCCACACCTGGTGGCAGGGCTAGGACCACAGAGTGCATATTGAACATTCTCAGGAACATCAGACAGACTGGCTTGAAGGAGGTAGTGTTGCCAGTATGGGTGGTGACAGCTATCACAAGCCTCTTCTGGTGACAAGGGTGTATCCCTCACATATGGGAGCTGCATGTTGTCAGTTGGCTAATGATGCTGGCAAGTAGGATTCACACCTGGCCAAAGGTGGCTGCAGCGCAATGGCAGTGCATCTCTGAACATGAAGAACAGAGGTACAACTTGCACAGTATCTCAAGTGTGCTGATATTAGTCACATTTTGGGGATCCATTGCAGGGGGAGCAGTAGTGGTGAAGGGGGGAAATTTTATGATACTTGGCATGTTGCTTTTTAATACTTGACTTATATTTGTTTCAGAGGGAATGGCATGAATGGGATGAACAGAATGAACAGAATGAATTTCTTCTCCACAATGCAATGTTCACACCATGTTCACACTCTACAGTCATTAACACTTATCTGCCAATTCTCTTTTGTTCACACCATTCATGGCATTCACACTGATCATGGTGCCCATGCTGATTCAGTGTTATCATGTGCATTCATTCTTGTTCATTCTTGTTCATTCTTGTTCATGCCTGCTCTTTTTTTTTTTTTTTTTTTTTTTTTTAGCATGGAAATGTACTATTGAAGCCATGGTATCTACAAGATACATTAACTACTGTACAGAACTAGCTGTTGATGCACAAGGGACCAAGCCCTATACCTACATGTCATGCTGTTAGAAATGTGTTTTAATACCTGTAGTTTCATATTGACAAGGGCCTATTCTCATACCCCTGTCTATAGTCAAGAAAACAAAACTGCCAGTGCTTACTCAGCAATGAAAGCAAAACCTATGATGAAGTGTGGCTTGTTGCAAAACCAGTGGGGGTGAGGGTTTTCAAGGCATTACCCACAAATGCAGCCAAACCAAAAAAGGTCAGAGTTGAGCACTGACAACCAGGTCTGAGGTGAACCCAGGTTTGTGCCTGTTTCCAGGTCTGGGAGCCCCAGTATGTGCCCAAAGATGTTCCGAAGAATGAATACCAAAGAAATCTGGTGCCATAGCACCACCACGGCAACAGGCACCTACACAGGTTATCTCACGCTTTCCCTGTTGACACCAGAAATCGAAACCAAGGTAAAGGGTATAACAACAGATTGATGGATGTCGATCAATAAGAGCAATGTCATAGAAAAAGAGCAAAAAGGCCAGAAGGTGATGGCCAAGAGGACATACAACTGTTGAATAAATAATGATCTGGAGCTATAAGTATTGAACTCATAGCTTGATATATTATATTGTTATTTATGAATGCTCACCAAATCACAAATATAATCTGATATTTGTACACTGTGGACACTCTTATAGAGTTTGACAGATATTATAGAGTTTCATCCCAGGAACAGTATGAAATGACAGCATGTGAGACACAATGCATGAAACATGTTTCACATGTCAAATATTGACAGATTGCTGTAAAATGCGCAGCAATATGACACCATGCGCAGCAGGTATGGTGCAATGCGCAGCAGGAAGCTGCGCATTACTAGATATAGGTATATTAGATGTAGTTACATGTGATTCCTGTAACTGTATATAAGCAGTGCTCTTTGCACTGCTGAAATACATCTCCTGATCTATTGCATAGTTGAGCCCTAGCTCCTAAGCGTTTTACACAGTACTCAGTAAGTCCCCTCGCTTACTAAGCCTCGCTCTGCGCTGCCATTGCTCATTTCAACAGGTTATGGGCCCCACATGAATGAAAACCTTGTGCTATGCATATCACATGTGTTAGCACCCTTTTGTCATAATAAAGGTAAACAAGGGAAGTAATGGATGCACCCATAGTACTGTAATTAAAGTAGTATACATCCAATTCTGTCACTAATGTGCTATCTCTTGAAGCATGACAGGAATGCTTCTCACTCATCCTAACAAGCCTCTAACACTTGGGATTTGAGTGACTGCCTTGGATGGTGTGACAATAATCACTAGTGTGACACACTTCACCAGTCCCCAGTTCTGCAATATCTGGGTTAATATAAAAAATGTAGTCTTGATTGGTAAATCAATAAATTACCTGGTCTGGTGAACCATTTAAATCACTCAGGTTTAGGGCTGTCCTATGACAGATAAAGGATCTAGGTTTAATCACTTAAGATCTGGAAAGGTTTCACACCCCCCTATTGGCCATGAATAATTAAGTGCTTATGTAGGCCATTTTCATTGGCATAAATTGTTCTCCAACCTTAAAAATAGTAGTAATTCTGTATAAGGGTCGTGCTGCATGGGACATTGTTCCCTGGTACATGCAGACCAGCAATGGGCACTGATTAGCATCCCATTTACAATAGGACACTCCTTAGTGTCATATCAATAGTTTATTACTATATCTATAAATAGTGGAGGATATTTTTATTGCTGTGGGGAACTTGATGGAGCCCCCAAGCACTCCTGAAGGGCTGGATCCCCTTCTGGTGATGAACTATAGCACATTATGACAAAAAGCATACTACCATGTTTATGCACATGCTCAGGCATTTATTGCAGGAGAATAAAATCGAAAACTCGATGTCCATACCTATGTTCTGAGCAACAAAAGTCTTTTCAGACTGTTGCTTACTTCTTTTTTTATAGAACAAATCAATCAAACCACCCAACACTTTTATATCGAAATGTCTTTCACAAACAACACCACCTCTTCCTCCTCTGCTTCTGCTGGTTCTTCCAGCAACAAATACATCACAGCCAGTACCCCTGGCTCAAAATCTGACTCTTCCTGCATTCAACAAAAAGTCGCAAAAGCTGGTTTTACCAGCTCTATCTTTATCAATACCTTGCAATCTACTAGCAAGGGCCCTACTGCCCCCATTGGAACATCTACCAAACAGTCTCCTTGGTACAAGGAGGTCCAGGCAGATCTGGAAAATCGAAGGAAGCGCAACTCTCTATTGAAAAGTGTCATCAAGAATTAGAGGATGAAGCTGCCAGATTAGCTAGTGAGGATTCTCTGGTGAACAAAATTTTCAATGACATTCGGAAATTTCAAGCAGGTCACCTTCAACAGGAAAATTATGGGAAAAATGAATATAATATTGCAACTGGAGAAATGAAATCAGCCCAAAAGGCTGATAAGGGGAAAGGGAAGGAAAAATCAGTATCATATGCCAATATGGCAAAAGTGGGCCTGTCCACTAAAAATAAGGCAGGCACTACCTTCACTTTGCATCCAAAAAACCAACTAAATTGGCCAACCACTGAAGAAACCAGGACTTGGTTCTTCAACCTTGGTGGAAAAGTGGAGGACTGGATGAAAGAACAAGTGGAGGTACCAGCTGCTCCAAAGAAAGATAGCAGGTCTGGGAGTGGAGTCTGGGACCATGCTAAGGAGTGGTTGAAAATTGGGAAAGTAAAAATACTACCCAATAAATATCACAGTGATTCTATATTAGAGGAAAGCAGAACTGCTAATATAAATAAATATATTTCAACAATGCACCAAGCTATCCGCCAGGAAATGGAGGATAAAAAATGGGTTGAGGATCTAATAGAAGGTATCCAAGAAACTGTTAAAAACTTAAATCAAGAAAAGAAGAGAGAGAAAAGCTTTAGGAAAAAAGCTAAAAAATTGCGTCAGAAGGAATGCAAAGCCAAGAGAGAGTTAGCTGAATGACCAAAAGTACCACCCAAGACTCACAAGTTATACATACTTGATGAGGAGATATACAGTTCTGATTATTCGCATCCTTCTTTGAATGATAGTGAATACTCTTCCTTGATTAAAGCTAGAAAGAATGAAGAGCTTGAAGGAGGAGAGTTCATTATAGTAGAACTCAAGGGAAGGGATGGACTTATCCACCCTTGGATTCATACTGTGGAAAGTCCTGTATGGTCAAAAATTGGTTATTGCTATCTGGCAGCAATTAATACCCATGCATTGGCTGAATATCAATGGCCACAGTACATTGATATTAAAGAATTGGCTTCATACTCAAAGTCAATTAGGAGGAGAGTCAACTTCCACTTACACAAGTTGAATGGTGATCAGCCCAGCCACCACCATCATCTAGTCATTGATCCAAGAGCCCAGACAGGCTGGATGGAAATCAACAATCTTGCTAGAGCTGCAAATGGTTGGAATTTTAGATAAGTCATCTTCTCCTCCAATGATTATATTGACACTTGCTGCTCTAGCAAGATTATTGATTTCCATCCAGCCTGTCTGGGCTCTTGGATCAATGACTAGATGATGATGGCGACTAGACTGATCACCATTAATTTTGTGTAAATGGAAGTTGACTCTCTTCCTAATTGACTTTGAATATGAAGCCAATTCTTTGATATCAATGTATTGTGGCCATTGATATTCAGCCAATGCATGGGTTTTAATTGCTGCCAAGTAGCAATAACCAATTTTCGACCATACTGGACTTTCCACAGTATGAACCCAAGGGTGGATAAGTCCATCCCTACCCTTGAGTTCTACTATAATGAACTCTCCTTCTTCAAGCTCTTGATTCCTTCTAGCTTTAATCAAGGAAGAGTATTCGCTATCATTCAAAGAAGGATGTGAATAATCGGAACTGTATATCTCCTCATCAAGTATATATAACTTGTGAGTCTTGGGTGGTACTTTTGGTCATTCAGCCAACTCTCTCTTGGCTTTGTGTTCCTTCTGGCGCAATTTTTTAGCTTTCTTTCTAAAGCTTTTCTCCCTCAACTTTTCTTGATTTAAATTATCAATGGTTTCTTGGATACTTTCTATAAGATCCTCAACCCATTTTTTATCCTCCATTTCCTGGCAGATAGCTTGGTGCATGGTGGAAATTTATTTATTTATTTTAGTGGTTCTGCTTTCCTCTAAGACAGAATCACTGTGATATTTATTGGGCAGTATTTTTACTTTCCCAATTTTCGACCACTCCTTAGCATGGTCCCAGACTTCACTTCCAGACCTGCTATTTCTCTTTGGAGCAGCTGGTACCTCCACTTGTTCCGATGTCCAGTCCTCTGCCTTTCCACCAAGGTTGAAGAACCATGTCCTAACTTCTTCAGAAGTTGGCCAATTTAGTTGATTTTTTGGACACAGAGTAAAGGTAGCGCCTGCCTTGTTTTTAGCGGACAGGCCTGTTTTTGCCATATCGGCATATGATACCAATTTTTCTTTTCCTTTCCCCTTATCAGCCTTTTGGGCTGATTTCATCTCTCCAGTCGCAATATTAAAAACATTCTTCCCATAATTCACCTGTTGAAGGCAACCTGCTTGGAATTTTCGAATGTCATCGAAAATTTCATCAACCAGAGCATCCTCACTGGCTAATTTAGCAGCTTTGTCATCTAATTCTTGACGACGCTTCCAAACGGAGAGTTGCGCATCAGCAATGCGCTTCCTGCGATTCTCCAAATCTTCCTGGACCTCCTTGTACCAAGGAGACTTTTTGGAAGACATCCCAATGGGGGCAGTGGGACCCTTGCTTGTAGATTGCAAGGTATTGATGAAAATTGAGCTGGTAAAACCAGCTTTGGCAATTTTTTGAGAAGAGGAGTCAGATTTGGTGCCAGGGGTACCGGCTGTGACATATTTGTTGCTGGAGGATCCAGCAGAGGTAGAGGAAGAAGCGGTGTTGGTGGAGGAAGACATTTGTGTATAAGAAGGTTTGGTGGGTTTGTTTGTTGAATTGAGTTTGTTCTGTAAGACAAAAGTAAGCAACAGTCTGGAAAGACTTTCATTGCTCAGAACAAAGGTATGGACATCGAGTTTTCGATTTTATTCTCCCACGATAAATGCCTGAGCATGTGCATAAACATGGTAGTTTGCTTTTTGTCATAATGTGCTATAATTCATCATCAGAAGGGGATCCAGCCCTTCAGGAGTGCTTGGGGGCTCCATCAAGTTCCCCACAGCGATAAAAATATCCTCCACTATTTATAGATATAGTAATAAGCTATTATTATGACACTAAGGAGTGTCCTAATGTAGATGGGATGCTAATCAGTGCCCATTGCTGGTCTGCATGTACCAGGGAACAATGTCCCATGCAGCACGACCCTTATACAGAATTACTACTATTTTTAATTTTTTGGAGAATGATTTTATGCCAACGAAAATGGCCTACATAAGCACTTAATTATTCACAGCCAATAGGGGGGTGTGAAACCTTTCCAGATCTAAGCGATTAAGCCTAGACCCTTTATCTGTCATGGGACAGCCCTAAACCCGAAGTGATTTGAATGGTTCACCAGACCAGGTAATTTATTGATTTACCAATCAGGACTACATTTTTTATATTAACCCAGATATTGCAGAACCAGGGGACTGGTGAAGTGTGTCACACTAGTGATTATTGTCATGCCATCCAAGGCGGTCACTCAAATCCCAAGCGTTAGAGGCTTGTTAGGATGAGCAAGAAGTATTCCTGTCATACTTCAAGAGATAGCACATTAGTGACTAAATCAGATGTATACTACTATAATAACAGTACTATGGGCGCATCTATTACTTCCCTTGTTTACCTTTGTTATGACAAAAGGGTGCTGACACATGTAATATGCACAGCACAAGGCTTTTCATTCATGCGGGGCCCATAACCTGTTGAAATGAGCAACGGCAGCACAGAGCGAGGCTTAGTAAGTGAGGGGACTTACTGAGTACTGTTTAGAACACTTAGGAGCTAGGGCTCAACTATGCAATAGAACAGGAGATAATATTCTAGCAGTGCAAAGAGCGCTGCTTATATACAGTTACAGGAATCACATGTAACTACATCTAATATACCTATATCTAGTAATGCGCAGCTTCCTGCTGCACATGGTGTCATATTGCTGTGCATTTTACAGCAATCTGTCAATACTTGACATGTGAAGCATGTTTCATGCATTGTGTCTCACACGCTGTCGTTTCATACTGTTCCTGGGATGAAACTCTATAATATCTGTCAAACACTATAAAAGTGTCAACAGTGTACAAATATCAGATTATATTTGTGATTTGGTGAGCATTCATAAATAATGATATAATATATGAAGCTATGAGTTCGATACTCAAAGCTCCGGATCATTATTTATTCAACAAAGATGTGCCTTGGTTCATGCCTGCTCCATTGTCATCCACTGTGATTCACCATGAACCTGCCTGCTTCATTGGGTTTCAGGATGAACAGCTTGTTTTTGTGGATTTTGTCCAATACAGACTGTCATACTAAGCTACACTTTCTATCTCACACTCACTCTATCACTCACACTCTTGCACATCTCACCATTATTTCAGTGATGTGGAATGTCTGTAGATAGTCATCATTAAAACCTAGTAAACCAAAATAAAAGAGAAACTATTGCTCACCTTTTCAGAACACCCCGCACACACACAGAGCCTACAATGGTGTGTTTGTCTTCCTCCAGCCAAATACTTGTCTGCAGCGCATACACTCTTTCGCTCTCTCATCTGGTATCCAGATAGTGGGTACCCAGTGTTCTGCCTTGCTTCTTCTAGCTCCGTCGATGCTCTCAACCCGCTTTCTTCGAGCACTCGCGTTTCCCCCGTTGAGGGCTACAACGCCCTGGGCCGACGCAGATGGAGGAAATGGCAACGCCTGCAGCGACTTCCTGACATGATTCGTCGATGCAGATGAAGTCAGGGTCAAATTCGGATTGGTGACACTGGTCATTGCGCCTTGGCCTGTCGATCGAATCGTGCTGACCCAGTCGCTTGCTTACAAGCGTCGTAAGCGCGGATCAGCATTGATAGACACATGTTAGGTCCCTCACCTGCATAGAGGGCAAAACTGCCCTCAGTACGCAAGACGTCAACCGTCTCTACTCGACGCCCCACTCGGAGGAGACGACCACCTCGAGTCCAATCGGCCTTCATACACCCACCACTCCTCCGCAGCCCCCTCCCTCCCGGACGCAGAGGTCACGGGAATACCGATTGGTTGCTGTGTACGTCATCCCGTCATCACCGAGTATCATAACAAGATTACAAAATCAGACCCACGCCGTTCAACCACCAGCGCTAATGCTCCAACACTACCTTTATCTCAACAGAACGGAACTGGTTCTTTTCCCAGCAGCAGATCGCACTGCACCCTGTGCAGTACAAGTGATAGTCAAATCCATCAAGTGCGCTATGCCGTTATCTCATCCAGTATGCTCATAAGCGCCTGGCCGGGACAGACCCCGACCCTCGTCTCTAGAACTTTCCACTTTCTACCTCGCCCAGGAACAAATAACGGTGTGTAGACCAGCCTAGTTCAGCGAGCGAATGCTTCCCTGGCGCCCAGCTAGTGATTGAAAACGTGATGCATGCGCATATACACAGCGGGCCTCTCCCACATAAAATCCGTTTGACTGGACCAGGCTACATTCTTGACGGCGGTAAGTGTGGAAAGAATCGGCGCGTAAATGCTTGCCATTATTGAACACTCTATAGTGCGCAAAGAATGGACGTATGGCGAACGTTTGGACCTGATGTGGGGCAATCAAAGAATACGATCGTATCGTGATAAATGGATTTTCCATTTTGAAGTTGTTTGCGAACATTCGACGACAAGGAACTAGAAAGCATTATGGTCTTAGCTACACCCCATTGACAGCACGGAAATGAACAAGGATCACGCTTCTGTACCTAGCTTCAAGATTTACGAGCGAGTGATGATAAACGACCGAGCCATCCAGCCGGCAATACACTTACGTTAAACCATCGGGAGGCAGAACTTCCAAGCCTAAATTTGCCCACCGATTTCGACCTGTAACTCCTGCGCCTGATCTAAGTGCACCTTGGGTGGTGCCATGCTCAGGCTGACATCGCGGCTCTGCGTTCGCCTTAGCAAGATATGACTTTATTGATTGTGTCTAATCTATGCTGTACCAGATGATGGAAGCCGCTTTGTTCCAGGCTCATAGTCGCAGGCAGTTCGGGTTAAAGATTTTTCCCCCTGAGACCGTGATATACATGTCCGTGCAAACAAAAAGCGATAACGACCTTCTAGACATCTCTTTGGCAAAAAAAAACAATTGTACACTAACGGAAATCCTGATCATGATGACTGGTAAATGGGTAGACGTCAAACCGTCATCAGGGCTTGGGGTCGTGGTTGTGAGAGAAGTCATAATCGTGATTTGAGCTGTGGTTGCTGATCCCAAAGGCTCCAGATAAGTCCAGTGTCGGGACCAATACCATCGCGGGCTAGTTTTTCGTACGCTTGTTTGACACCTTTTACACCATCACGTCTCTCGATCCTTACCCACCCAATACAATCATCCATCAACTCCTTCCACGCCTTGTTCTGATGCGCGATCATTTCTGTTGGCGATTGCTGTCGTCGGCGTATGTCAAGCCATTCAGGCATAAAAAAGTGTTGTATCTGTGGCCAGAATTGCGAAACATCGATGTTGTACAAGGCTGGTGACAGGGACAACGCAGAATTTTCGCTCCATTCAAAGGGTTTGATTTGTCCAGATGAAGGGGAGACGTTTGTGATACCAAGCCCAATGCAGGCAGCCAAACGGCCAGTATACGGTGATGAAAAATGCGAGAACAGGTTCCGGTTCAAGTTCTGGTTTGATGCAACGTCGACATATATCCATCTTTCAGTTGCTTTCCCATAAAACAAGGGTGAACTCGCAAATGTGTCGTACGTGAGTACCTCGTGATAGAGATTAAGGCCAGTGGTAAAATCGAAATTCTTCCTTGACGTAAGACCAATTATCTTCGTATTTGGATTAATCTCTCCCCTTTTGAGACGCTTTTGCATCAAGTATGCAAGTGAAAACGCAGTTTTGGAGGATGCTGAACTGATGAGAATGAACGATGCACCACCCCGGTATTTAGACGCGAAAATCCAATCTTCGCACCAATAAGCTGTCCAAAAGAGCGGTCGATATAGCATTGTTAGGTCCTCTAACATCGGATCCGGACTGTATTGTGTATCGGTTGCGCAACGAATAATTTGATTGTATGGCCGACGGTCTGCTAGTACTGAGTAATGATTTAAGTAATAAATATTGTGCCTACCTGCAGGAAGGTGAGGTCTTGATACATAGAATGTATACTTGTTCACATCCGTCGGAGAGATGGGCAGCAAGAGGTATTTCGCAAGTGAGAGGTAGCCGTAAACTCTCTCTCCCACTTGAACTTTGGGATGGGTTGATCCTACTATGGTTCCAAAACCCCAAACAGGGATAAGCCCATGGGTCTTTGCCGAAATGTTTCCACCATCTGGAATTGGATGGAAATCAAAGTACCTTGTCCCTACACTCAGATGTCAGGCCAACGTGTCCGGAGAAGCATTCTCGCACCTGAAATGGGGGTGCTCTCCCAGGGCCTGATACGTCATGTTGTTGGTCGAAAAGCCGAACCGGTCGACTTTGATCAGTACATGGTTCGCAGGATAGCTAGACGAAAATGAATGTCTGTAGAGGATTAGTTTGTTACAGTCTAATCCAGAGAAAGGACGGGATACGCAGAGAATCTCGTTCTCGATACCTGATACGCCCTCAGACATGAAGACAGGAGTTCAACCCCGTGTTGAATGCTGGCACTGGTAATGAACCGGACCGGGCGCACCGTCGGCGTCCTGGCATTTTTAAAAAATACCTTATGACGGTACAGCATACGCTACAGGTCGTTCATACAAGGAATACGCCGCAAAAAAACATGCAAGCCGGAGAGGGAAAATGTGCATATCCAGTTCCTTAACCCATTGATATTCAAAAAATGATAAACTTATACGACCATTTCGTCTACCTTCGCGCGACTGATACAGAATCCCTAGTAACAATAAGCAGTGAATCAAATTTCCAAGCGGGCATAAGCGCACCGGAACCACCCATTCCTTGCATCCACATTTCACGCCCGCCCAATCATAATTGCCAAGTTTTGACCCGCATCTTTTGTTTGGACAAGCGATCTTTCCGGCGATTGCGCCCGCCTCCAGGAAAGGTTCCATCCATGCCATCTGCGTAATGCAGTTACAAATTGACATAGCCCGGGAAACCGATTTGGACCTACTGGTTCCACGAAATAACCGGAACACTTTGGATTGATCAAGATAGGTGGACTGATGGGGACCACGTTCTTTGGTGTGCCTCCTGATGGGCTGTTACCTGTGGCTGATCGAAGGGCAGCCAATTTGGGGTTTGAGTACAGTTGCGCAGCCAACTCGGCAGGAGTCGAGAAAGGTTTTTCGTTTCCAGCTTCACGCCCGCGTACATTCGGTTCATGAGGTATTCTGTCAACAGCGGGAGTCAAGACGGCGTCTGATAGGCTACGTCCAATCAGTTTTCCCTCTTCCATAGACATTTTGGTTTTTAGACATGGAGGATGGGTGAAAGTCTCTTCCTTTGTTTCTCCGTTCGAGAATTGCTTCTGATTATCTAACGTCTTCGCAGCCCCGATCTCCTTCGGAGTTTCCGAAATTTGAGGTAATGAGGGTGGTGTCTTCGTGCCGCTCAAACGCCTCCTCGATTCGCCAAAGTGGGCCCCACTTGTAGTACTCGGAGATATCCATGATCCATCTTCATCGTCAACAGCATGCTCCGAATCTATTGCGGACATGGACAAAGCTCCACCCAATCCACCAAGCCCCAATAGGGAAGGCCGACGCGGCCGGATTTCGCTTGAGGAGCCGTGGCGAGATCGTGCTTGAGGCACTGAAGGCCAGCCAGCAACGAGTTGGTTGGTAGATGGGCGTCGAGAAGAGGCTGGGCTCAGCACAGCAGGTGTTGGGGGACCTAGCTGTCCATGATCGAGCATGTGCTCACGGGAAGCAAGTTCCTGCTTGCACATTTTACATCTTATACGCCTGCGAGGCCCGCCTGGTAAATCCGGATATCTTGCAAACATATCTGTCTCGACCATACTTCCATCCCCGTCTGATGTATATGATCAGCAAATTCTCGGTCGTCGGATTAGGCACTCACTGAGAAGCTCATGCATCGTCCTTTCCATATAGTACATACGTGTCGTCTTGTCTTTTCGTGAAATTTTATGCTTCGCTGCATGAAATATTTCAAGCTGTTGCAAAAAGTTTTGGTTCGGCCTGCGAAAAAAAAATTGCATGAATGAAGGTGCATATACAGATGATCATACTCAATGTTAGGACGAGCCGCCTTGATCAATTCCAGAGCAGATTCCGTATCTAGATTCTGGCTATACATGAGATAGGCAGCTACAATCGTGGCACTGCGACCTGTGGGATTTGAATAAAACTTTTAGAACAGTCTTCCAATGCTCACTAATTCCCGCCTGACAGTGTACCAAAACTCCTCTCGCCTTCTGAAGCTCGGCCTCGATAAAGTGAATGGATGGTAGCAAATGGACCAGTACATCTGCATCCTCCGTGTCGTCCAGCAAAATCTGATGGCGTATGAACGTCTGAATGTCGAGGTAAAAAGGCATTGCCATCGCTGAAGCCGACACTAAGATCTAACCTCATGAATGGTAATTTTTCCTCTCATAGCGGAAAGAATGCTGTAAATCTTTTGGCTCTTCAAGAGCTCGGTATTCTGAGCGCTTGGTAGATCGCCGATCCAAAGGCCAGGTATTATTTCGTCCATGAATTGGTGGTGGGGAGAATGCATGGACTATCGGGTGCCCAAACTGGCTCAGCCCAGAGTCATCGTATTGCCATCTCGTGTACCATAACTTTGCCACGTGATTCAGCGACCAGTTCGTGAGAAATGCTGACTAATGGACCCGTTCTTCCCACACAATTTCGCCGTCTAACCACCATGGTATGACGCTGCTGAACGCGCTTATGCTCCCTTGCTGAGACGGATAATCTGTTGCAGATCATTCCGGTGCGATGCTTTTCGTGCGGAAAGGTCATTGGCGACAAATGGAATGCCTACCTTGAGTTGCTCGGAAGAGATATGAGTGAAGGGTAAGCTGGCAATATCCGCGCGTCTGCCACGACATGATGTCTTTTAGCGAGGCGCTGGATGAGCTGCAACTGAAGCGGTACTGCTGTCGACGCATGGTGCTCACGCATGTCGATTTGATTGAAAAATTGCTACACTATAATCGTGGGTGTCTCCTGTTGTCTGGGCTGTTCTGACACGTTCTTTTACTGCAGCTATGGAGCGTACGAAAGACAAGGGCAATGTCTAAGTGTGCGGAGTCGGGGGCGGAATGATGTCAGCTGATGGTGCGATCACGTATAGATAGAATGATAATAGCCGCCGCCACTCTTTCTAGCAAACTCATGTCAAGGCTGACAGACTACAGGGTTCTCGTCTTTGACGTCTACGGCACTCTCGTCGTGAGTCTTTCCAATACTGGCTCCGTAACCGCTCCCGACAGTGAGCCCAGGACTGGGAGGAGGGTTTGTACAACGCCCTTCGGCCTCTTCTCGACAGGTACCCCGCGTCTGCCTCGTGGGGTCGCCATGAGGTGCTGCAGGCTTTCGCGTCAGTCGAGACGGACCTGCAGGCTCAACACCCAGAGATGTTATACTTTGACCTGTTAGCAAATGCCCACAGAGCAATTGAAAAGCGCCTGAGAGCCTTATCAGAAATAAACAACGCGGACGAGTCCACCTCCGCATCCGCAACTGCTCCGGATCTCAACGATCCCCACACGACCTTCGCAAGGTCGATAAGGGAGTGGAAAGCGTTCCCCGACAGCAGCGAAGCGCTACACTCGCTCGCACGACACTTTGACCTCGTCGTCTTGTCCAACGTCGACCACGACTCGTTTAAATACGCGCATGCGCGCCTTTCAGAGGGAAACGACGTAGAGCTGACTCCCAGAAAGTTGGATTTGTATTCTTATCCCGAGAACAACCCCAACAATCATTGGTTCCCCCGGTCTGCGCCGGACGACAACAAGTCGCCCTTTACGCTTGTACTAACAGCACAGGATGTCAAGGCCTACAAACCTTCCACCGTCGGCATGCAGGCTGTCCTGCGTTGTGTTAGCAGTGACCCCCGGCTACTTGGAGAGGAAGGCAAGTCGCCGAATGAGGTAAAAGAAAAGGTATTGGTCGTCGCGCAGAGTCTGCTTCACGATCATGAGATAGCTGGAGAGTTGGGGATGAGGAGCGTGTGGATTGACCGCCAGGGTGCGGTGGTGTGCAAAAACTTACCCGAGGGGACCATGCAAAAGTGGACATGGCGGTTCGAAACTCTAGCCCAATTGGTGGATGCAGTCGAAGAGGAAGTACGATAGTACCTACCGTTGACATGGCTGTGGATGTACTAACTGGTTGGATATACATATGCAAAAGATATAATAACGCACTCTACACAACTAAGGCTACATCCATCACACAACCTAATCAAGGCAAGCCATGCCAGTGATACAATACCGAGCCCTGCGGTAGCGTCAGACTAGGTGTAGTACCCATCCGAGTTGGACTTACAGAGCTGCTATCCTTTTTCACTGCCTTCCTGTTGACGAGCGCGATAAGGCACTTGTTCACCCTAGCCTGGTTCAAGTCTGGATGCTTGACAAGGTCCAACACTAGTTCATGTCCGATCCTGAATAAAAACCATACTTTGCACAGCGTCCGAAACTTACATTTAACCGTCTGGTTAGGCGCGTCCATCAATCCTTCAATTACACTCTCCATGTTGCGACGAAGATTCTAAAACGCGCATGAGCCTCACGCTTGGCTTGCAGCGCAGGTACGTTACAGGATCGCTGCCGCGGAATTCGAGCGGCAGGGACATGATAATCTTTTCAACCTCGAGCTATCGCAATCAGCATAATCGAAAAGACGCCCACGAAAGCCAAGCCTCACACTCCGCTCTTTCTTCTCCTTCGCTGTCATCTTGACCTTTGCGCCTTTTTTCTTTGTGACAGCACCACCCGGTTTCGCACCAGACGTAGTGGATCCGGTTGTCGCTATGACATTTGCAGTTGCAGTACACGTCGTTTCCGCCTCTGTATATTCAGTAACTGCCGTTCTATCAGCCATGGGATCGGGTTCGCGAGCTGCTTCTTGTGCAGCCTTGAGTGCCTCCATCGCACGCAATGCTTCCTGCTCTAAAATATGTTTTTTTTAAAAGTTTGTTCTATTGCCTCCGTCCTATTCCGTACCAGCTCTTCTCTTCGCCAGGACGAAAGAGCCTTGCGTCGGTGCCTTGAAGGACGTGATCAACATACGCATACGTTAGGGTGATAAATGGCCAAAGATACCTGAGGCCAATCAGTTGTTAGCGCGTTCATAGTCATAACATACAGCAAGCTGGCAAAGGCATTATTGAATGTCGCGAGTGAGTCGCTGAGATTCTTGATTCCCTCTGTGTTCGCGTGAAGAACGTCTATCTCGTCCGCAAACTCGACCATTGCTGGCTCGATGAAGCCCAGTCCATGCGGGGCATCTGGGTATGCGCCGGAGCGCGACAGGGCGAAGAGGGAGCCCTGGGAGACACGGCGCAGGGGTGTTCGGTGCGGTGTTTGTGAGGAGGACATCAACAAGCGCCAGCAACGAGTTCGCCCATGTTCAAATGTCGCCCTGCTCTTCGCGCTCGCCGCCCTCCACACCCATTTTGTCGGTACCAGCATGCCGTCGCGCCGCAAAGCGACCCCTTCAGAATTCTGTTCATGGGTCGTGACGAGTTCTCATGTCTGGTATTGAAGGAATTACATGGGGCTTCAGGTGCGTAGGCCAGACAGTGAGTGCGCATCCCAGGCAGGCCGTTGATGCTTTCCAGTCATGTAGATCTCTGGCATCAGCTCGCCATCGCCACGCAACTCGACCGACACGTCGGTCGACGAGGTTCTCAACTTTCCGTTTGTAAGTCTCTCACATTCTCTTGCATATCTTGGTAATTTGAAAGGTGCCAGCGCCATTAAAAATCCTGGGACAGAGCCTCAATCTTCCGGTACACGCGATACCAACTTCCAAGGCAGAGTTCCGTCAATGGAAGGCAAGCATCCCCATGCTCACGTAGTCGCTGTGCCAACTCTCCATAGCTTCCATCACCGTTCTCGGACGTACATCCAACTCCACCGCAGAATCATCTTATTGTCACAGCCTCGTTTGGTCGCATATTGCCCACTTCCTTCCTTGACCTGTTCCTGTCGCACAGAAGATTAAACGTCCACCCTTCTCTTCTGCCTGCATATCGAGGACCAGCACCCATACAGCATGCTATTATGAACGGGGAGACGGAAACTGGTGTCTGTATAATACAAATGTTGGAACGAAAAGCAGGCATCGATGCCGGTGCCGTGTACGGCTGTTCTGGACTGGTACGACCCAGACTAACTTTACTCCCCTGACCGCGGGCTAATCATGTCCCAGGAAATGCCCGAAGACGTAGACTTTGCGGGTTTACGAGATAAGCTGGCTGTTGAAGGCGGTAAATTGCTCGTTTCCGTGTTGCGGGATATGCTAGCGGGTCGAGTGAGTCACCTCTCTCTCTTAATCAATGCTCGTCTGACACATCTTCTCTTAGGCAGAGTCAACCGAGCAGCCGACGGCCGAACACGTCCCGACTGCGTCCTATTGTCACATCTGCTGACTCGATGATTGATTTTGAAAACATGACCGCAGAGTCCGTCGTTAGAAGACATCGCGCCATTGCTCATCAGGTTGATTTCATCCATCGGGCTGTCATTTAAATGCTCATGCTTGATGTTCAGAGACCTTTGACAGCCTTCTTGGAGACGGGAAAGTCCGTTCAGCTGCACCATCCCACAGTGCATCCGCTGTTTGCGTCTGAATACCTGCTTTTCTCTCCTGGCGCGACCCGCTACGATACTCAAGCCGGCGCCCTTTTGATCAGGTGTGCCGATGATACTGTCCTCTCCGTGCCAGATGTGAAGCAAGAGGGCAAGGCTCTCATTACTGCAAAGGAGTGGTGGAACGGTGTCAAGGGCCTCGGTCTTGTTGATGCAGACCAAATCCAACTAGCTGGAAAAACCTACGAGCAACTAGAATAGATAGCATATTATTCGTTCTAGCCCACAATTGTGATTTAGAACATGACATTGGGTACATGAAATACAAATCTGTCGACTGTTATATCAATTATACGAAGTATTAGATACGTTATTGGTAAAAGGCGCAATGCTCAATCTTGGATCAGTAAAGACTCATTAACTTCAACCTCTTCATCTTCGGAATCATCTATTATAGAGTCATGAAATAGCGCTGTTGATGTTGACAAACCGGTCCGCAGCAGGTACTTGTTGACTATCGAGCAAGCGACTGATGTCATCATCCAGTCCTTCATCGTCCAGGTCCTCAGCAACATTCTTCTGTCGTGATTGCCTGAAGAGTATGTCAATTGAAGGTAATGCAGTAATAGCGATGCTACATACTTTGGCTTTGGACGACGTCTAGCATCAACTTCGCCTTCGCTATCGTCTGAGATGACAATAATTTCCGAAGATTTCTTAGCGCTACGATGCATAGTTCAAACCTCCTTGGTCACGAATATCAAGTCAAGACTCACGCATTTCGTTTCGGCATCCTCCTCGTTGGCCTTTCTGATGGTGGTGTTCCATCATCATCCTCTTGCGCATCACCGAGAGGCGAAGATATCCTTCGTCTCCTATCACATCGTACTAAGCGTCATTCCGAGCTCATAACACTGATTGACATACTTTGCATTGCCTCTAGTGAAACTAGCAGGCGAGTCACATCGCGCGCTATCCGCACTTGTTGTCATGCTGCTTTCAGAACGCCTGGATAGAAGTATCGCATTGTCATCCCATTTCGCAGTTATGAAAAATCACATACCGTTTCTTTCTCCGCTTCTTCAACAGATCTTCTTCATAGTCATCGTCATCGTCAGGGATAATGTCATCCAAGAATTCAAACAGCTCCCTGAGTTCAACTAATTTTCTATACTCCTCTTCACTGAAACCTTCGAGTTGCCTTTCGAATTTCTTCGATATCGCAGTATCAAATTTGCGAAGTGCGTTGTTGCTTATGGCAGTCACGAAACGGTCGGCGCTGGATAAAACTAAATAGTCTATTCTGTGATTGATGCGTATAAACCGTACCGATTGCACACTATGAATGAGGAGTTTCAAAGTTCGAACTTTGTCGTCATCAACAGCATCCGGGACGTGAAGTTTGTTCAACATTTGGGTCAGTACCCTCTTATCCTCCTCTAAAACTCCGTCAGACAAGGAAGAGTCAAAGCACGGTATACCAACTGTCAAAGTTGCACTTCTTGTCAAGAAGGCATTTGAGGATATCACTAGCCAAATCAAGCTGGATTGATTCGTTCATGGATGAAGCATTGTCCTTATCCTTCGCGTTTCTGCGATCCACCAAATTTGAACAATTGCGAGGATGCACAATGCGATACTTACGTCACTTGGGACAGCTTCAGCGGATCCGTCCAATCGACGAACAGTGTAGCGACCTGAGCTGCACTGATCATCTCATCGTCTTCATCTAGATGGCGTCGCAAGTTGTTCAGATCAGTGAATATCTCCAGGAATATCTTTAAACGACATCTCAGCGAGAAAATAAGTAAACATCAAGTGCATGTGTTACCTCTCGTATCCGCAGCTGATTTGCCGATGATGAGTAACAATAAACAGGGAAGAAAAAGGTCAGGCATTGTCGAAGCTCTTGATTATCTGTCGAATCCGGCGAGAGATATGTTACAATCAATTTCTTGACCGCCTTTGTGATAATGCCGTCAAAATAACGATATGGAAGGCATCGAACATCACTACCTTTACGTCCGTAATCATGCCGCATAGCACTAATTTCGAAATTCCAATGGCTAATAGAGCCTTGATTTTGGGTTTAGTTTCTTCACTTAATCGTGCAATAAGGTGATCTGTGATCACTTGAGGCTAAACCATCACGTCATTCATCAAGCAATACAACAGGCTTACGAACAACTTACAGTCTCTCCCTGTCGTTGCAGAAAATCGTGCTCATGTACCATGAGCATGTCAAACAGGACTTCCAAAACGCTAATTTTCAGCTCCTCGGAAAGCTCAGCCGATACTCGCTTGAAGTACATCTTGAATGATTGCAGAGCAAGTTCCTGGCGATAATGTTCAGAAGCTACCCAGTCTGAACACCAACATGCCTACTCGGTCAATGAGAGAACAAAGCCCTAGACTAACAAGCCCTTTCTCCTGAAAATGGGCTTCCTCCCTTTGTACAGAAGGAAATATCAAATCCATCAATATACCAGATAATGTGGAATTATCCTGGAGTTTCTGTGCCCAAGTGTTTAGCATATGCAATCCAAGTGTAATTATGGACCGTACGCTGTTGACTCGTTCCAGTACACCAATGCATAACGATAAGCATCGGAGATCAATTGCATCTGCATGTGCTTTCTCCTCAGGTGCACGATCCTGCTGTTTCTTTCTTTTGAAAAGTGGTACTAGGCTAGATCTGACTGTGGCGGGCGTTGCACTATAATCAGCCGCCGTTTCTACCTCGTGCTATTATAATACTTCAAGTTACGCCAAGCTTGATCGATTGGCGAGGTACTCACGCCGACATCATCGTCATCGTCGTTCCCAAGAGGGTCACGTAGATCTTGTATGACCTCTACCACGACACGGATCAGGTCTCTTTCACTTGCTGATAGCTCCCTTAAAACATCAAGGCATTTTGTCACGAGTCGCTCAGGAAGGATTTCTTGAGATAACATATCGCCTATTGGAATGTCAGTTCACAATGACGGTGAAAATATACGAGGAGACAGACGCATTAGCTGGAACATCTTCCTTCGACCAATTTCATCTGAGTAATCAAGATTAATGGCCAGCTCTAGCATCTCGGCGATTATGAACTCTCTGTCCGCCTTACCATCTTCTTCCTTGGACAGATCTTTGCACATTTGAGTGAGATTAACCTTAGCAATTCTGTAGAAACTAACCTTGAGGTTTCATGAAGACTTGTTTTTCTTCAAGATCTTTGACATGTTCTACCAAGCTGTTGTATGCTTCTTGTATGCGAAAAGCAAGAGCAGTAACAACAGGCAGCGTTTCTTCCAACCTTGCCGTATTCTTGGTTGTACAGCAATAATCAACAAAGACGCGGGCCAGGAATGCACGTTCGGCGGTAAGGGAACTCCAGAACGAGTCTAGCCATAGGTGTCAATATCCTGGTTTTCGTCATCGGCAGTACGTTGTCAAAACCAACCGTTAAACTCCAATCCATCATATAGTTTTGTACGAGATGCGAAAACGCTCAGTAGAGCGTCTGACGCAACTTCATTTTCCAGATCGAACAATCTGAGGAACGCAACGGTTTTGTCCACGGCTGCATTTCCGGTGAAACTTTGGAGTTGCGTAACCTCTTCAGCCTCTTTTTTAACAATCGTGCCTTCTTCATCCTCGGGTTTAACGCCAACGGTTACGACATCAGCCCATGTGCCCACAAGTGCTTCGGCGGCTGCTCTGACACTAGGTTCGCGGTCACCGAGACCATTACGAACAACGACCTCGCGCTGGGAAATGGTCAAGGCTTTCGGATGTGTAGGTCCCATATACTTGGCCTTGACCCGTTTGCTTCGTTTGCCTATTTTTCCCTCGTCGGTCGTTCCACTCAAGTCATTTACATCGGGTTTGACGTCTTTCTCCACACCCGCTGATACTGTTTCATTCAACGTGACCGTTTCTGTGTCTTCGTCGAGGGTGGCATTGCTTTCTAGAATCGCACTATATACGAGTTTGCGCATCGTGACATCTGTGTCTCTCGTGCGTGCAAGAATGTGCGGAATTGTGAGTGGTATTTGGGGCAGATTAAGGAGCGCCGCACGGCGAACCTCACTAGAAACATCAGCCCGGATAATATTTGTTGAACTGGTACTGCTTACGGAGAAGAATCTTGCGATAAAGTGTCAATTAAAACATCCAGGACACTTAATTCTCCTTCATTGACCTCGGTGGGGTCTTCTGATCCTGCAAGTTTCGCCAGAGAAATCACGGCCTGAACGCGCACGGCTGGTTCCTTGTCGTGCATACGGTCTAAAAGCGCCGTACGAAGTTCTGTATAGATATCTTCACTGTGAAGACATTCAGGTATTAAACATCAGGTCTCGATATCAAAGAAAATCCTCACTCTATTGCACCGAGATGCGATACCATCTCTGCGGCTGCACACAGGACGCGATAGCGCACCGATTTTTCCTTCGCGAGGAAACCCTTTAGCAGAAACTTGAGCAATCGGGCTGTGAACCGCGAAGCGGTTGTATCCTCATCCTCGTCGCCTTCATCTCCCGAGCTCTTCTCCTCGGAAGCTAAGCCCATTATGTAATTGTCGCGGATTTGAGTGAAACAAACTGCCGTACCCTTCTCGTTCATAAATCTGACATATCCACCGACGAATTTGATGATCCTATCTGCCGGACTGATACCCTTTCTGAGTGGTAAAACGCGCGTAAGGAGAAGTGTAAATATTTCTTCAAACTTCTTCTCCCCAGTTAATTTGACACCTCGACCGTTATTGACCGACTCGGTAAACTGAGCAGCTTCTGTGTGTAGTTTGTACAAAGCAACGGAATTTTTCTGATGATTTGCGCTAGATATCTGTGCTTGATCAAATATTCTTGATACAGATGAGTTCAGATCTTCCAGACCTTCTCGACGCGGACTGCTTCGTTCGACCAGGCATCGCACGGTTGGTGAGCGCGAGCGTGTCTCATCGTGACGCGTAATCACGTGGACAAGTTGTGTGACACGCATCACGTGGACAATCACGCTACGCGCCGATCGTGTCTGGACGAGTAGCGCAACGATGGTGGAACGGCTGGCCATCGCGCCTGCAAAGAACGATCTGTCACCTTGCATCCCCAACCTCATGCCTTTTCACATTGGATACTCAGGACCTGCTCTGATGTCGACCTATATGGGCGTTGAGTCTTCACACCAAACTGTTGGAGCGCCTACAATGGACACCGAACACGGTAGTAATGCAATAGGATCTGCTCCTGTGATGTATACGAGTAATAATGAAGACATCAGCTCGGAGATCACGCAATCAGGCGGAATTGGCACGTCGCAATCCTCTCAGGAGGACGCGACAAACGCGACTCCGTCGAGTGCCGTTGAAATCGTCGCTTCTAGACGGCACGTATCGGCATTCAGGGGAAGAAGAATTCACGGTCTCGACGTCGACCTTCCAGAAGGCTACACCGGACTCGTATTGCGGGCGGAGGGCCATGGGACAACCATGTCCGCGATGGCGTCGTCATCACGCGATAGGCGACAACAGGAGAGAACGGCAGTCAAAAGAGTGACGAGGAGATCAAAGCAAATTGTGGTTAGAGATGATAAAACCGGTGAGGTGGAGATGGAGATGTCGGAAAAGGTTGTCCGGAATGTGGAATTCATGGACTTGACCGATGATGTGGAGGAAGACCAACCGACGCGGATGTTCATACCCACTGCACAGTTCGGCTCGTTTCGCCTCTGGAATGCAGATAGACCTGCAGACGAAGGCGCGGATGAATATACCCGCTCGTTGTCTGAATGGATAACGCTAGCCCATCATGTACGTATCAACCCAGTATTTTCTTACTGTAACTGACTCATATCTCGTAGATCCATGAAATATCTCCCTGAGCGGTACTACATGTCATTAAGGCTGTTATGAAATATGCTGTCCATGTAATGCCCTGCGAATGTAATATCCGTAACCTCACAAGAGAATAATCCTATATACCCGGTAATGCATTCTCGGCGCGACTGTTACAGTGGGCAAGATCGACAACTCTTTGCCCCACGCGGTCGTTATGGCGAATGACATTACGCAAAACCCCATCAAGTTGGCGTGCATCCACCGTATTCTTGGCTTCGGTGGAAAGTCGTGCCAGCCTGACCTCATTCAACGCTAGCTCAGCCTTCAACATGGCAAGTTCTGATTTGCCCCACAAGTGCTCAGCCCTACCCCACGCGATCTCTGCTTCAATCCACGCAGATTTGGCCTCTTTCCGCGCTAGCGAGGCCTCTTTCAGGGTGACCGTCGCCTTCCGCTCAGCAGTCCGAATTTTCAGCCGGGATTCTGACTCGGAAGGGACAACGGGCCCTCGATGTGCCTTTGATCCAGTTTTCTCCTTCAGTAGTATTGTCGATTGGTGGCCGTACGTCTCGCTTGACCCACTAACGGGTCCCCAGAAATTCGAGATCTAAAGGACCTTGAATTTATGTTCAACCATTCCTCGGTAAATTTACCTGCTTGAGGAAAGTCCTTATCGTTACGGCAACCTGCACGGTTCTCCATGCAAATGAACGAGAACTAGTTTCGGTCCCTGAGTGGTGCATTGGCACGTTTACTTCAGACGTGACTGTTTTTGAGCATCATGTTAGTACCTCGGCATGTTTTAAACCTTCTACATCGTTTCAGCTCATCTGAACACGCGGCGATCTTGAGGACTAGGGTGATCGTATATTCGTACATTGTAGGGATGGATGCTAGATACCGAATAAATAATAAATCAAGTTTGAGAAAGAAAACCTTCAATCGTCGCTGTCCTCAACCGATCTCGTGCTGACCTCTTCCCGCGGCTTTGCTGATCGTGACGATGTTCGGCGGCTTCTGCAGTAATTAATGATGGCTCGTATAAGAAATGAAGTCCTCTCACTCTGATTTCTGAATGCGCGATCGCTTCTTCCTCGGCGACTTCAATTCGCTAGGAACGTTTGTGTGATTGCGCCTAATAATGGGATTTGAAACAAACACCACGATTTAGACAAGACAAACTGACTTGAGGCCATTTTTGTCCGATTTTATTGTAGCGTTAGCGCTCGAACCAGCATTATCGTCGCCCTCCACCCCCCTGCAAGCGGGAATCAGGATTGCATTCGGACAGGCGCCATCCACTGACTCTTTAGGCAATGTCTGTCTGGTTTTATTACGTCCAGATGTGCGAGACGCTGCCTTAGACGTCTTGGTTCGTCTTCTTGACTTGACCTCCTCAGGAGGTGCAGGCGGCTTCTTATCATCGTGTTCCGTCGGGTTATCGGATAGCTCATCCTGTGCTTACTGGATCTTCTTCAGCAGGACTGTCTTGGACATAAGACTTGCGATGCTGATCAACGGATCTGTACTTAATCAGTAAAATAGTCTGAATGCCTTGTCTAGCCCACCTTTCAGGGGTGACCACACTACGATCTCTGAAAATGTAATATCTCAGCGGCGGGAAATAAGTAAGGGATAGAACTGACTTCGTGTTTTCTGCCGTCGTTTGACTTGTTTTAACCCTCGTCACGCCCTCATCTGGCTCGTCAATACCCATATAACGGTACAACTCCCGGAACTCTTCATCTAAAAAGTTCGTTGTTTCCAAGTTTGCAATGTCAGACTGGAACATTTTAGATATTCGATCCTTGAATCTTCCAAACATGCGACCCAATGATGCGTCGTTCAGAGGACTTTGCTATTGCAACTATCAGCAAAGCTTGCCGCAGTAAAGGAGGTAAAATCACTTGTTGGAGGTGCGAGAGCAGCAAGTGTAGTTTGTAGAGCACACGACCACCAATTGGTGGTGCAATATGCAACTTGCCTAGCAATTGACACAAAATCTTCTTGTCATTGACTGCCATTGTCACTTTGGATGAAACCAATCGGTAAACTAGAGCTACGTACCAGAGCGATCTTCTTCATACAGGGCCTTTAGAATGTCAACAGCTACATCAGCATGCACATTATGCGTGGCAACCCCGGCATTCCTGTAAATCTGATCAACAGAAGTCCACTCCATGACGACGTCCGCCTCACACACTCGCAGCCTTTTGCGAATTCGTCCAGTCAACCATAAGTAAACCAAACTGATAAGATGATATCATAGTCTCGTTCGGATCACTCTCCTCGTGAAGTCTGGTGAACAAGTCAAAGGTATTCATAAAGATCTGCACACAACGTAAGTTGCGAAATTCACCAGGAAGTGCCTCAACTAACTGATTGTATCCGACTTTGGTTCGTTGCAGAAGAATAACAGTAGACTGGAAAGAAGTACGACAGACACTGCCTGAGTTCTTGATTGTCCCGCGTTTCAGAACTGACATAACTCAAAGCAAGGGCTGTCAATATCTGGAAAGGTCATGAATTTTTCCGATCCAATGAGTTTGATGCTGGCAAGCTCACGTTGACATCCGTTATAGCACCTGCTAGGAGCAGCTTCGAGAGCCCGATTACCATCGTCGCAAGTATCTGATCCGAAACGTCCGATTGAAAGAATTCCAAAAGAAACGTCGTTATACGTTTGGCCTTATAAATCTCGTCGCTCACAGATTTTCAACTCGCAATATCGAAAAGACGCACGATGTCTTCAGAGCGGCCGAAGTACTCTTGTGGGTACATAATCAACAAGTCAAATATGACATGTAATATGCGCGTTTTCATGCCTTCCGGGACACTCTGGACTTGGTTGAGGAACAGTTGGAATGACGATAACGCCATATTCTGCTTGACTCTTAATTCATTGCCAGTGCTAGAGAATTCGAACAAACCTTGGCGATTAGACAGCATAAACCAAGGCCGATGAGGCCCTTCTCGCGGAGAGCAGGTTCCTTCCGTTTCACAGAAGGAATAATCAGATCAGAGAGGATACCCTCCAGGGTGGAATTATCTTCAAAACTCTACACCTCGATGAGGACATGACAATATTATCCTGAATGCATTACTTACCCCATAAACACGCTCTAGCAATGCTATACAGATGATAAGGCATCGTAGGTCGATGATATCGGCAACTGCACGTTCTTCTGCCGACATGTCATGGTATTGCTTTCTGCGACGGAGAGATTTTTCGCGCCGGAAGGTTGTAGTATCAGCATCCGACCGACTGTCGTCAAACTATGGAGTCGGTAAGTCAATGTTATTGGAAGGAAACACGGCATTGCTTACAGTCGCAGTCTCATCGTCGCTTTCCGACACTTGAACACTCTCCCTGAGCTCGATAATAATTTCCACCGTGACCCGAATGAGCTCCCTCTCGTCAGGTAGAATGATTTTCAGAATGTCAAGACAACGTTCAATCAGACTGGTTGGCAGATCCGGATGGGATAACATATTCACTAGCAGTTACATTCATCAGCCACCCTGACAGACATGGGTGGTATCTTGACCTACTAACGACCGAAAACACCTTGCGTCGTCCAATCTCATCCATATAGTCTAATCTGACTGCTATTCTGAGGAGTTCGCCCAGAATGACTTCTTTCTTCGCTAATTCTTCTCCCCGGATCTCTGCATCTTCTCCATCCTCTTCGGCAACAGCTATTTCCTCTTGAAGTAGTTCGAGCAATGAATTGTATGCTTCTTGGATATAGAAGGCAAAGGCTGTGACAACGGGCAGAGACGCAGCTTCTAAGCGCGAATCATTAGCGCAATGTTCAACAAATGCGCGAGCTAAAACAGCTGATTCGGGAGTTAGCTCCTTCCAGTAAACCTCTACGAACATCAGACGTCTAATTTTTTCAACAGCTTAAACACTGACCTGGAAACTCAAAAACGTCGGTCAGCTCTGGTCTTGTGACGAAAATGGATAGGATAACATCAACGGCAATGACTTCTGCTCCAACAACGTCGAACAAGCCGAGAAAGGCGACAAATCCCCTCATAATGCCGCCGTCATCGCCTTTCCACGCCTCTCCGTCAGGGATCACCGCCTCAGCAAGGACCTTATCAAACCAGCTTGCAATCAATTTTCCAGCGGCAAGCCTAACGACAGGTTCACGGTCACCCAGACCGTCTTTGACGAGTTGTTCGCGTAACGCGATGCTGAGTTGACGGGGATGGACCGATTTGGTTTGCAGAACAGAATATACAAGTTTCCGTGTTACCAGGTCTGCATCTCGAGTACGACTGAGAACGGCATCCAAGGTCGTGTTGTCCAGCGGAACGTTTAACAAAGCAGCTCGTCGAACTTCACTTGAAAAAAATGTGAACCAAACTGAGTCAGAGTTGAGATTAAAACACTCACGCTGCATCGTCGGAATTCATGATATAAAGCAACATTTCTAATATTGTCTTCTCCCCTTCCTGGATCTCGTGGGGGTCTTCTGTCCCGGCCAGTTTGGACAATGCAATGACAGCATATACTCTGATGATGGGTTCCTTGTCGTTTACTCGATCCACGAGACTAGTTCGAAGCGAACCATATGTGTCTTCACTAGATGAATGCGCATCAGTTTCGACTCCTACTAGCTGCAAGCCAACTACTTGCTCAATTTCGCCCAGATGAGCTATCAGCTCCGAGACGATAGACACGCAGCGATAACGAACAGTCTTGTTCTTGGCCAGAAAGCCTTGAAAAAGCCACTTCAATAGGCGAGATACGAATCTCGTCGCAAGGGTATCATCGTCATCATCGTCATCAATGGCGGCCAGCGCCGACGCAGACTCTGATGCTTTGACTTTCTTGGCCTTTTCGCCCGCAGCTAGCAGTTATTTCAATTCGGAGCCAGTATATGGAGCTGAGGTACACACCCTTCTCGTTTATAAACTTTACGTAGGTCCCTACGAATTTGACGATGCGATCTGCCGTCGCAGGACCCTTTTTTACCACAAGAACACGCGCAATCATATCAATAAAAGCATCGCCGAATGCGCGTTCCCCGACCAACTTCGTAGCTTTGCCGTTTTTGACAGTTTCGGTGATGGCACTGGCCTGGGCGTGTATTTTGTGCAGCGCAACGCAGTTCTTGCGATGGCTCGCAAGTGAGGCCTGCGCTTGGTCGAATATTGCAGCGATCTTCTCCGGCAATTCGTGCAGAATGGCCGCAGACTTGGACGGCATGTTGGGCAGCGTGTCAAGGACACGCAACTTGCTAATGCTATTGCACCGCCACACCAAGCATACACGTGTATATTTGAGTAGCTACACATAGTGATGTAGGTGATGTAGGTTGTGGTGTCTACGCTAGTGCTAGCACCTCATACATAGAGTTGGGAGAGACATCATAGGCAGAGAGGTTGAAGGATACTTTTGTAAAACAGTGCAAGACAGGTAAATAGCCTGTCCCGACCTCAAATGATCACGAGTCATCAAATCTAGTCGTCAGTAGCAGCAGACGGCGCTACCAAACGACAATACGCGTCATTCCGTGCGCAAACCGGTGTTACGACGAGGCTTCTCGTGGTTATATCAAGTCCACCCAATGGGTAAATGAATCATACTAGTCCATGTCACTTGGACAATGGAAGATTTGGCGTTCAGTCCGGTGCCGAGCACGCCCGTGATGGCGGCCGCTCAAGAATCTCGGGAATGGGGGCGAACCAATCAAAAGCATTAGTAGCCGACGACGCAGATGACAGAGAACGAGCCCGAGGCCGGATGCGTCTCACTACTTCTGGAGTTGGCGATCGTGGTCGCTTAGCCGTGGAAGACGAAGAGGACGGCAAGAGTGATTTGCTCTGGTCGCTCGATATATCTAGGACCACGTTGGCTCTCCACTCCTCTATAGACATGGAGGCGTCACTATCATCGAGGTGAATGACATCGCCAACCGTTAGACCAGTGGTGTTGGACGATTCTCCCATCACCTCAGTGGTCATAGGATAACACAAGTCTCCCGACGCTGAGGAGAGAAAGTCAAAGCTCCCAGCTCGGGATCCTTCGGTGAAAGAGTCATAGTCTTTCAGCAGTGGAGCTCCAGGCGGCCGGACAAGTCCTACTGTAGGCTCTTCAGGAGCTATTGGTGTAACGCTGCTGATTGACAAAATTAAAATAATACAGCAGGATTAGACGTTCGTAGACATACGCAAGCGCGACTGGGTTTGGAAGCTGTTCGGTATCAAGTAGAGGCGTGGGTAACGAGGCAGTGCCAGAGGAAGGGGTATCTTCATCTCTGCAGTCGTGATCAGTGCGTTGGAAACAAAAGCAAGCAAGAGCGGCCTGACATTTCATTAAAGCCCCGCAGAGGAAGATTTCTAAGTCTCTCGAGGCGTTCCTGAGCCATGGCGATGGCGAGTTGAATCTTGCGAAACAAAGCTTGCGAGTGTCGAATCGATCAGATATGGGAGGGGAGACCTGAGTACAGGTCAAGGTGCGACCCAGGCCAGGTATAGGCGAAGGGCGAAAGGAAAGAAAGGTAAGGCTGCCGAGACGATTAAGGTATTTGTAGGAGAAGCTGGGCCTCTAATGTCGCACGAGGTGCAGGGACTGCGCTCGTATGTCGACGCGAGACATAGATGATGAGGGGAAGAAGGAAGTGATAGTAATTGCGCGCAGCACTGCCAGTCTTTCGCACGAGCAAAACGCCTGAGAAGTTGCCCCAGTTCGGGAACAATGTGGCACTTTCCTAACGTCATAACAGAAGAGCGTTTGAAACGTGATGGCGACCAGCTCGCCCACTACGAGAGTGACTGTCACACGGGACGCGTAGCCAACAACCGGCGCGGTTCATCAGATGGAGCAAGCCGCTTGCCTCTGGCAACAGCACGGAAACAGATATTCACCGCCCATCCCGAGCCCCGTAAAGCTTAATTGCGACACGAAGCAGACTGCTGGCCAGCTCGTGGCGCGTGAGCATCTGCGCAACCCGGTTTACCTTTTGTTTGGTCCTTTGTTTGCCCATCTACGTGGTCTGTTACTTTTGTCGCGCACCTCGACAAGATGCTCAACTTTGAGGACGTGGAGGAGCGCGATGGTGAGTATCGCTCATTCATGCCTCAAGCTTACCGTCACAAATGCTGCCGCATCCAGGGGTCCGACTTTCGTGGAATGTATGGCCGTCATCGCGCATAGAGGCAACGAGAACAGTTGTCCCCATATCCGCACTCTACACTCCCCTCAAGTTGCGGGAAGACCTGCCTCCGGTGCTCTACGAACCAGTTGCTTGCAAACCACCATGCCGTGCCATCCTCAATCCCTACTGGTATGTCACTTCCGCCTTTCGAAGCGCGTGATGCTCTAATGGCCATTAGTCAAATTGATATCCGCGGCAAACTATGGATTTGTCCTTTTTGCCTGTCTCGCAATGCGTTCCCTCCCCATTACAAAGACATTTCCAACACCAATCTACCTGCCGAGTTGTTGCCAAAATACACTACGATAGAATACACCCTCGCCCGCCCTGCTCAAGTTCCTCCAATCTTCCTCTTCATTGTTGACACATGCCTTGAGGAAGACGATCTCAAGGCACTGAGGGATGCTATCGTTGTCAGCTTGAGCCTCATCCCCCCATATGCATTAGTTGGTCTTATTACGTACGGGACTATGGTATGTTCCAGTTATACCTGCTTTAAAATACTGTTAACGTAGTATCAAGGCTCAAGTGCATGAGATCGGATATGCTGAATGCAGTAAATCTTATGTTTTCCGAGGCGGCAAGGAGTACGCGCCAAAGCAAATTCAAGACATGCTTGGATTGAGTTCTCAAGCTCGAGCAGCACCCAGACCAGGCCAGCCGGCTTCACAGCAAATATTTGGTGCCTCTCGTTTCTTGCTTCCCGTGCAACAGTGTGAGTTTCAATTGACCGGCATTTTGGAGAACCTTTCGCGAGACCCCTGGCCCGTTGCCAATGACAAACGCTCCTTGAGGTGCACTGGCGTTGCTTTAAGCGTAGCTGTCGGCCTGTTAGAGGTATTGTTACTTCTATTGCCGCATATGCTGTTTAGTTATGTTATCTATAGACAACGTATCCCAACACGGGTGCCCGAATCATGTTATTTGCCGGTGGACCCGCCACCGAAGGTCCTGGAATGGTAGTTAACAACGAATTGAAAGAGCCGATAAGGTCACATCACGATATCGATAGAGACTCTGCTAAGCATTACAAACGCGCCTTGAAGGTATGGTTCCTATCACGTCACGTAGCGTTCCATGTCGTGATCCACGAAGTTTTATGAAGGTCTTGCAAAGCGAGCCTCCAACAACGGGCACGCGGTCGATCTTTTTGCTGGGTGCCTGGATCAAGTTGGCTTGTTGGAGATGAAATCGCTCCCCAACTCCACAAATGGTGTCATTGTTTTGTCCGATTCATTTGCGACCTCCATTTTTAAACAAAGTTTCCTCCGCATATTCAATAAAGACGAACAAGGAAACCTGTTAATGGGCTTCAACGCTACATTTGATGTACAGGTTGGTGAATGTTCCTTATATCATACACTAATGCTGATGATGTATGACAGACCACGAAGGAGCTCAGGGTATCCGGCATGATCGGACATGCTATTTCTGCTGGCAAGAAATCCGCATGTGTAGGTGAAACAGAAATTGGAATCGGCCAAACATCGGCTTGGAAGATCAATGTTCTAACACCGAGAACATCCGCTGCTGTTTACTTTGAGGTCGTGACGCCGGCGGGTCAGCCACTTCAGCCTGGTTCCCGTGGGTTGATACAATTCGTAACTCATTATCAAAACTCGTCGGGACAACAGCGTTTGCGTGTCTCTACCATTGCCCGCAACTTTGCAGAGGCTGGTTCCCCAAGTATCGCGGCGTCTTTCGATCAAGAAGCTGCTGCGGTTTTAATGGCTAGAATTGCCGTGTTTAAGGCTGAAATTGACGATTCACCTGATGTTCTCAGATGGCTCGATCGGATGCTCATCCGGTTATGTCAAAAATTCGCTGATTACCGCAAGGAAGATTCTACCAGCTTCAGGCTCTCCGACAATTTTAGCATATACCCTCAGTTCATGTTCCACCTCCGCCGAAGTCAGTTCCTTCAAGTATTTAACAACAGTCCCGACGAGACCGCATTCTACAGACACATACTGAATGAAGAAGATGTTAATAACTCGCTTATCATGATTCAACCGACTCTCATGTCATACACATTTGACACGCCTCCACAGCCCGTCCTCCTTGATAGCGTGTCAATCAAACATGATGTCATCCTCCTGCTCGACACGTTCTTCCACATCCTCATTTTCCACGGTGAACTGATCGCACAATGGCGCAAACAAGGATACCAGGATCAAGAAGGATATGAGAACTTTAAAGAACTGCTGGAAATGCCTGTAGCTGACGCGCAAGTACGTGCGACTTTTAGAATATCATGATATACCAACTTTACGCTCACAGGACCTTCTCGTTGACCGATCCCCTATCCCACGCTATATTGTCTGTGACCAAGGAGGCAGTCAAGCCCGATTCCTTCTCTCCAAACTGAACCCATCCACAACGCATATGTCTGCCACGATGTATGGCACGACCAGCACCGCTGCGGGGCAGGCCATCTTTACGGACGATGTCAGTTTGCAAGTTTTCATGGAGCATCTCAAACGGCTGGTAAGTGGCTCGGGTCTCCTCGTCCAATCCGACCTTATATTTTGGTAGGCTGTTGGTGCGCAAACGAGTTGATGAATAGGCGTTTTACTATATTCAAGTATAATAACTTCCTTTTATTGTCGTATCCAAAGATAAGCAATTGTGCGTCTATTCTTGCGACGCTTACGCACAAGTGCCGATCTCTCGTAAAAGTTGCAGAAGGTCATCCGTGGCGCATTCATGTAACGTTGCCGAATAGAATTGTTATGTCACTCAGGTTTTCGATTGTAGGTTTTAACCCTCAATTCGCCACTATTTTCGTCAGCGCTCACTATGTTGCCAACTTGCCAATACTCCAACCTCTCTTGAATAAACTTCTAATGTTCTTTTGTAATTTGAATGTTCTGTGTGATATCAAGTGCTCTGCCTGTAAACTTAAGCAGTGTTCAGTGGTATCTGGGACATAGGTGGCCAAACAATTAATGTCACAATCATAAGGCTACTTTACACATATGTTCGTAGAGTCAATCAATTCATCAATTTCAACCTCAGTTGGATCTAATTCCAATTCCGGAGCACCAGATCCCATGCTGTTATCTGAGTTGCCTCGTTTTTGAATGCTGCTAAAAAAAAAATGCTAGGGAGCTTCTTTTTTTTTTTTTTTTTTTGAATAGAAATGTGGTTGTATTTTGTGTAAGTAAACGGACATAGTAAACTACGACCAAGAAATATCAACGGTGCCAAGCAGCCCGTATGTATACGGCCCGGGGAGGGCCTTTAGGCAGAAGGGAATGACAACTAATACGGTACCCTAGTCCACGAAGAGGTGGTGAAACGCAGCTTGCTGCAGTAGTGTGACAGGTGGCGGGATGCCAGGGTCGATGTCACCGAAGGTCTCTGAATAGGTATTTATTGGTCTAAGCAACCTAAGTACCACATAGACCCCAGTCAAAAGGGGAGGACTACCTAATTGTAACTAAGTAGTTCGAGTAATGCGAAGCCGAGAGCGTGAGTCGGAACTTATTTACATGCAGAGGCAGGATCTAGACCTGCGCGCGAAAACAGACAACAAGTGTGGGGCCAACTAGGCCCCCGCGGGATTGGACGGCTGACGGGTAAGGCGTGCATTGGCACGCTGGCGAGACCTAACAAGTCTGTGGGATTTGACACGTTCAAGGTGCTGGGCTTCGAGGGTGGCCAGCGGTTTGGGTGTGAAGCGAGCCCCGTAAAATGGGCAGAGTCAGGAGATGGCGATGTCACCGAAGGTCGCAGCAGAAGGGTTGGCTTTGAGGAAAGCTGCAAAATGCTAGGGAGCTGTTGTCTGATATGTCGCAAAAAAGCCGGACGAAGTTCTCCGTCACAGCTAGGAAGACTAGGCCAGGACCACCCAGGGGCCTTCTCGTGAGAACCTTTGGTAGCAATCTTTTGCTTCGTAACCTCATTGAAGGTGTGGATATAGTGCCTGCACATAATGCAGGAAAGTTTCGAGACATTGATGTAGGGCATTCTTGATTTCACCCTTGACCATTGTCATAATCATGATTAGCTTGGTGTGGACTGTCAGCTTCCAGCAGACCTCTTCAGAACTGTCCAGCCTCCCTAGAAGCCACTCAATGAATGACTCGTGATCCTCAACCTGATCTGCAGAAAGATAGCTGGTTCTGGCCAGGGCAGCATCCAAAGCCATTTGTATGGTGTCTGAAGATAGGTTGCAGCAATATGGAGTTGTGGTTGGAGAGGTGAGGACTTGAACTGAGAAGTTCCCATCTAAAAGTTTGCAAAGGTGGGGGTCAGGGTAAAGACCCTGTTGGCCAAGATCAAGAGTGACATGATCTTCAGCACCCAACACTGAAGCTGGAAACTTATGCAATGGTCTAAATAAAATATGTGGATTCCTGTCAGGTTGATATTGTTTAGATAATGCCAGGGAGGTCTGAACAGAATCATTCATTGGATGGTAGGTGCTGATTTGCGAGTCTGGGAATATCCCTGAGAAAGATTCTGGGTCCTCTGTACCAATAGAAACAATCCCAGATGTAGTGGGAGCTATGATGGAGCTGGTAGAAAGGGTAGGTTTCTTTTATCCATGCAGAGACATGTGTTCAATGTTCAGCTCAGCATTGACACATGGAAAAAGGCCCAAAGCACAGAACTTAATTCACATACATCACATACATCACGGTGACTCTATTGTGTTCTCGTCATCCTGCCATCAAGAGGTTGCAGGGTTCTGAACTTTCATACACGTGGCACCGACCTGACCAGCTGTACTTCATGGGTTTAAAGAGCCTGGGACTTGGATAGGCTGGTTGAGTTCCTTCCCGTTTGTCGCCTTGTCTATTCAGGCCTGCGGAATTACAAGTGTCGCCCGTTGTCATGTCACCTGAAGGAGCTGCAGCGAAGGCTTCGGCAACAGGTTTTTATCAAGAGGATCATGTCGGACAGAGCAAGGCATCCAGCATAGAGAAAGAATATCACGACGCTGGCAAAGAAAAATCGTCTGACGTCGAGAATGACAATGATTCGGATGGCGTCCAATTCGCCAAGGGCGACCCAATCATTTCTACGGGGAAGGACGTGTCTCGTTATGTGATCGACTTGCAAGACGACGACGACGACGCGCTAACTTTCCGCTCTATGTTCATCGGGACCATTTTTGCAGGCTTGGGAGCAGCCTTATGCCAGGTATTTCATTGGTCAGACAAAAAGTATTCCACTGAACAGTATCCAGATCTATCTCTTTAAACCAGTGCAGATGACGATCTCAAGCGTGTTCTTGCTCTTGCTCGTCTATACATTTGGTAATGCGTGGGCTACTCTCCTGCCTCACCGTGAAACAGTCGTTGGAACTCGTTTGGAATTTTTGGCGGGTGCGATTCACTTTATCAATCCGGGCAAATTTCGCATCAAAGAAGTAGGTCACATCCTCCAGACCAGTTATTTTCAAATATCTCACCATTTTGTAAAGCACGTCATTGCCTCCCTCGTCGCGTCAACTGCTGCTTATGGGAGTGCGGCAGTTATGAACTTCGCGGTGCAAAGAGTATGTTGAATATTGGTTGTCCCGGAAAAAAAAAACACAAACCCACGATTGTGCAGCTTTACTACGACACCAATGTCGAAGCGACAACGGCTGTGCTAGCTACATTCTCAACTGCTTGCTTTGGGTTCGTACTTGCCTGCGCTGTATGCCAGAGAGTCCCACCAAAGCTTTCGATAGGTACGGTCTTGTTGGTCTTTTGCGACCATTAACGGTTTATCCATCCGAAATGGTCTATTGGGGGGTGGGTATCTGCTTCTTCACCGATATGGCGACTTAGCGTTTCAATCAGAACCTACCTACTGTTTCCGTCTTTCAAGGTGAACCAAAGCAGGCACATTATATACGAAATCATGACGGCTGATTTTGTCATTAAAGCACTGCATCACAACACGTCCGCGAATGCCAAGCGCGTCAAGCTATTCTGGAGCGCGTTTACGGGGATGTTTTTATTCGAATTAATTCCATCTTATATCTTCCCCTTACTGAACGGCTTCAATGTCTTCTGCCTTGCCTCGCAACATGCTCCAACGAAAACAGTCGACCTCTTCACTAATATATTTGGTGGCGCAGGTGCAAATGAAGGTCTGGGTCTACTGAGCATTTCGTTTGATTGGCAATATATTGGATCAACGTAAGCGTCTACTTGACGATCGAACTGATGCATCATATGACAATAAATACTAGCTTTATGAGTTTCCCCATCACACAGCAAGGTACGCGTTATCTATACACAAGTGCCGTATCATCACCTTGACGCTTTCGCAGCAAATTCTTGGCTTGGTATCGCCATCTGTTACATTGCCATACCGGTTATCTATTATACGAATACTTGGGACGTCAGTACTCTTTGCCTTTGTCGATTCTCTAATCCGATCTGTGTTATATAGTCCAGGTTTTTACCTATGCTCTCGACATCCATATTCTCGGGAAATGGATCTATTTATCACCAATCTGCCATTTTTGGAACCAATCTTCAGTTAAATCAGACTGCGCTGGCGGAAGTAGGCCTTCCGTATTTAACTGGCTCATACGCATGGTGCAATCTTACCACTAATCTCGCGGTACGGAGCATTCGTCAACTCTGAGCCAATCTGATTGAGTATAGATTGGAGGCCTTATTTCACATGTTATTTTCTTCTGGGGTGGTGATATTAAGGATGCCTTCAAGTCTTCATTAGATGGAACGCAACCAGATCCACACTACCAGGCATGCTAGATGTGTTTCGCGTTGTCGAGTCTTGCTGACCTTCTGCGCAGGCTATGAAGAAGTACAAGGAAGCACCAATGTGGTGGTATCTGGTACTTCTTGCACTGTCTTTCATCGCAGGTCCGTCACCAGCATGACCGCTGAGATGAAACATGCCAACCATTCCTAGGACTAGTTGTCACATTCAAAGGACAGACCACTCTCCCATGGTGGTCGTATATCATAGCCCTTTTATTCGGCGCTTTCGTGACTGCATGTCTCAAAGCCTTGATGTATATTCAGTTGCTAATGATTGTCTAGCCATTTTCGACTCTGCTCTATGCCCGGATGGGCAACGGCATCTCCACGGGCCCATTGATGAGGATGTTGGCAGGAGCGGTTAACCCCGGACGCCCTGTCGCCAATCTCTACGTGAGTCCCGCGCATCCCGTTGCATCTACAGCCCGTCTTAATTTCTAGTTTTCCATGTGGAGCCATGATGTTGTGTCCACATCGATCAGTTTGGCAGGGGACTTGAAGATTGGCCAGTATCTCAAAATTCCTCCTCGGGTCATGTTCCTCACGCAAGTGTGGGGAACCATACTTGGTGAGCTCCCAATAGGCTAGGAAAGACCATTCTCGCCAACGATGACGATGTCACAGGAGCGCTTGTCAACTATGGTATACTTTGACTGACACATTATCAAATATGCCGTTAACTTTCTGTCAGTTGTCATGGTGTCCATTGTTACGTCCCGGCGCGAAGTGTTGTTGGAACCTGTTGGCACTAACGTCTGGTCTGGGCAATACACCCAAGCGTTGAACAGTGCTGCCGTGACCTGGTCTCTGGCAAAGGAACTGTATGGTCGGAACGGGCGGTACTTTATCATCCCAATGTCGTTAGTGATTGGTATGTGCCCGACGTTCATCCAGTGGCTCATCTGGAAGGTGAACTCTTGTCATTACGTGCTCTGTTCTTTTAGCGGAGAACTGACACATACTGTGATAGAGATGGCCCAAAATTGGACCCGTTCGAGTCGATTCCATCATTCTGCCCATCATATACATGTATTCTTCTTGGCTGTTCTCTGGTGTCACTTCCATCACCACATCTACCATTCTCGTCGGGCTCACGTCACAGTTATGGCTGCGACGGTACCACCCCGGATGGTACAAGGAGTATAACTATATTCTTGGCGGCGCGTTGGATGGGGGAGCGCAGGTGATGATATTCATCCTCTCATTTGCGGTGTTTGGTGCATCAGGCGTCGCGAAGCCATTCCCGTCGGTGAGTTTCAGTCTCATTGGATGACGTTTGACTAGTGCTAATATCGGTTCATTTTACGCCAGTGGGCTGGTAACCCTACCAAAGGCAATGTAGACTATTGTAACGGTAATAGGGCACGGGGCTGAGTATGGATCGATTGTATAAGAAGTTCTTATGTATGAACGACTTACTTTACATATGAAAGATGGCTTCCTGGACCAGATGATGTGACCTACGCCTTGTTGCGGTCATAACGCCGGGTGGGAAGAACCTCATTTACTCCAAGGCACGTCACTAAACTGAAGTTGGGTGAAGCGCCAAGTACTCTCTGGAGGGATGGGTCGTCGGTGCTGAATTTCACAACTTTATTGAATCGATTTATACTTCTTTTCAACATCCTGAGCCATAATTCCAACCTGTCAAATAAGAAATGCGCGCCAAGGTTATGACATATTCTAAGCGATGTATTCCAGGACCGTACGGCTTCCAAAGTGAGACAAAACGGCCCAGGAAATCAAATCAGATTGTGGACCCTTCACCCAACCACTTCCTTCTTGACAGCGTCCAAATCGTACGCTCCTGAAATAACACATCTGAATTGGAGTACATTGTTTTGCAGACCGAACTGGGGTATCGACAAGATGGACTCGGCTGTAATCAATCGAGACCAAGAAACACTGACACATTCCTTTCAAGTTTTATGCTGTCATGACGAGAAGCATAGAGTACATCAACGTGCAACGTGCAACACTAAACACTGTACAACTTTTTTCTATCCCAATAGTTCACGATTAAATTAGCATAAATATCAATGCTGGTATCGGCTATATCTGCCCAAACATGGCAAACTTTTCGTCGTGTCCATACGTCGCGTCGGCCCTAGCCGCAGGGCTTGGGCCTACATCCTCATTTCGCAGGGTCGCAGCATCGGCATCGTATGCCGATTGAGAAAGCCTCGGCAGCGGGATGTACGGATCGGAGGCACCGGCGCTGGACGATCCCGAGAGGGCGCGCCTGGGTACGTTGAGCACCATGTTCAACGTCGTGGGCGTCTCAACGGATGCTAGACCGCGAGCGTGTCCCGCTGAAGAGGCGCAGTGGCCGGCCGCTTCCGTCGACATAGTACGTCCGCCGGTCTTCCTGTTCGCCGCCCGGGCTGGTAGGGGAGAGGGGGGATCTATACCGGCGAGAGTGGAGAGACACTGTTCGGATGTGTGATGAGGAGGTGGGAGGTCGAGAGAAAAAAGGACGTACAGACGGATCTGTGTTTTCTATTGTTGCCTGTGCGACGGGTGGAAGCAGCACGGAAGAGTTGGTCCCCGAATAAGACGAGAAAGACGATGATAATAAAGATGGCGAGAGAGCCGAGTACGGCACCTGCAATGACTCCTGGAGCAGTTGCAGAGGACGGGTGTGAGGTGGATGAGCCAGACGAGGGACCGGGGGAAGGCGAGCCGGATGGGGAGGGCGCGTAGACGAGCAGATAGTCGAGGGAGAACACGCCCTGGTTGTTGTTACCGAGACTGATGGACAGGGTGTGGTTCGTGTTTACGAGTGACGAGGACTGGAAGAGGACAGCCTGGGGTATTGTTTTTGTGATGGGCAGAGGAGGATTGGCGAGCGGGGCGGAAGTGGCGTCGTCGATGGTAAAACTGACGTTTGGGAGAGCTCCGGGCTGGTAAACACCATAGACGGCGATAAAGGAGCCAGAGAATGAAAAGGAGAGGTTGGCGCTGGGAGAGCTGGCGGAGTGGAGAGTGGACTGGTAATGAAGCGGAGAGGCGGAAGAGTGGGCGGACCAGGAGTCAGAGTACTGGATGAAGGGATCGCTGTCGTCGTACTTGACAAGCGGGGGGGATGCAGGAGGGGTGATTGTAAAGTAATCAAGATCGAGAATGCCGTTTCCATTGACGATACGGAGGAGATGTGGACCGTCCTGGAGGATGGCGCTGGGCTGGAAGATGGGCTGGTTTGGCACGGCGTAGCCGGCGAGAGAAGCGTTGAAATAGGATGGCTGGCCGTCGTCGATGGAAAAGGCGGCGGAAGAGTAGGGGTCGGGTGCGTCTGAGAGAGCGGGGAAGGAGGCAAAGAGGGTGAGGAAGGAGCCGTTGAAGGCCAGGTCAGCCTGGGCACCTGGCAGGGTTGTGGAGCCAGCATCCCAGCCCTGGCTGTAGGACAAGGCGGGGTCAGCGTTCGAAAAGGTGAGCTGGACGACGCCCATGGCGGTGAGGAGGCGACATGGGATTTTGTAGGGCGGGGTCGCCACGGGAGGACCGAGAGGGCCGAATGTCTCGTCCGACCATCCCAGACTTGCGCTTCGAGCAGGCGTATCTCAGGTCCATTGCGCGTGGCCCGGTGCTGTGGGTTACCATCCGCGACCAGATGCTGGTGCCCCTCGTCCAGGGTGTTTTGTGGTGCGTGATGCGGTGCCTGCGAGAGACGAGGAGGCGAAATGATGCTCTCTTCACAGGGGGCTGCTTAGCTACTCGTTTCCATCCGCCCTCCGCGCGCTGAAACCACACAGCGACGGCCGCCTCGTGCGCGGGCTGCGCAGCCGACTCCAGGGTGTGCGGGGCAAGCGTGTTTAGGTATTCATGGGCGCCCACTCGTTCACCCACATGTATCGCGAGCACAGTACGTACAGGTATCGAAACCACTCCATCTGCGACGAATGCCGCCGCATCGCCTGCACCGCCTGCCAGTACTCGCCCATCCCCGCCACGAACACATGCTGTCGCCCCTCGCCACGTAGCGCCTTGGCCGCCAGCGCCGAGAGGACCCCCGGTATATTTCGTGGCCAGTGGCACGCTGACCAGGCTGAAGAGCCGCGGCTGCGGGCCAGTCGTCGGACCCGCGGATGAGCTGCAGCACGCCAGACGGCAGCGACCGGTGGTTGGGATGTCCAGACACGCCGCCGTCGTCAAAGGTGAGGATCTGGGTGACATCAAGAAGAGCACAACGTGGCGGACGCAACAGACGCACAGTGTCAATCTTGTGCTCGAGCACGTAAGGGCGCACGACATCCGCGACAAGGTCGGCGTCCCAGAACTGAGTAATGTTGTCCTGCAGCAGAGGATGGTCGACCGTCCATCGTCTGTCCCGCGCGACTCCCAGGACGTCCAGGCTCTCCTGCAACTCGCGCTTCCTGACCTCACCGAGACCGTCTGCGTTGCCGATGGAGAGCGTGAGAGAGTACAGGCGCTGGTGGTGAGGGAGGCTGAGGAGCGTCGGGGCGAAAAAGAGGCACTCGTCGTCTGGATGTGCCGTGAGCAGCAGCAGGCGGGTGGCGGCGAACGGATGCGGCGGGGAGAGCGGGCAGACGACGGCGGCGACGGCGGCAGCGGCAGCGAAGAAGGCGGGGAGCATGCAAACAAGCACAAACAGCGGCTCTCTCTCTCTCTCTCTCTCTCCATGAGCCATAGAGGAACGCCCAGCTCGCCCATCCCCATCGACGACAGCGAGGACGAGGTCCTTGGAACCCTCTGCGTACAAGAAGACGACGAGCTGGATCCTGCTCCCCTCAAGCGCAAGCGCGATCTTGCACCCGCCCCGCCTCATGAGAGCAGAAAGGCCAGAAAGCGCAGGCGCAGACTCGAGCGCCAGGCCGTCGATCCTGGCATGCTCACTCGTGCCCAGGAGCAGCAGCGCTGGTACGCCGACATGTCCTCGGTCCTCGCCTGGAACCCCGTCGCTCTCTACCAGCCTGCCTTGGCTCTCTATCCAGTCGACGATGAGCCCGGGCCTTCCAGCCGCGTCCCAGAACACCAGTCAGCGTCTAACTGGGTCTCTGCCATGGCTCTCGCAGGTTCGTTACCGGCCAATTCTGCATTTTCTACCCAGTACCAATGGCCGCCCTCCCCGCCCGCCCTGCTCGAGCGAGTCTCGTCCCCCTCCCCCTCTTATCGCCTCCCCAGGAAACCACCGTCCCTTCCACCGCCTTCAACAGCCACCATCCCCGTCCTGTCCATTGGCATGAATCCAGACAACGACCCTAACAGCAAACACGGCCTGTTCCAATTCGGTCCCAACAATCTCGTCTTCAACAGCAGACCCAACGGCAACTACATCCCCAACCCCGCCTGCACTGTCGTCATGGAACAGCTCCCCAAGACCCACCGCACCATCGAAGTTTTGCAAACAATGGGCCAAGAAAGCTAGCGGCGTCGTGCCCCTGTGTATCCTTGTCGATCCCCTCCCTGCCAAGGCCCTCGTCGAGTTTCCCTCTGCCAAGCTCGCCCGCAAGGCTTGGGAGAGCCCACGTTGGGGACGGAGTATCTGGGACTCAAGACGAACCTGCTCAAAGGCAAGCCGCGCGTCGACCAGATTAGAGTGTGGTGGTACCGAGTCGATGGCGTCGGTGCGGGTGCGGGCGTGGGCGAAATTGAAGAGGGCGAGATTGAGGACGATGCAGTGGACCACAGGACTCAACAACTCGAGTCGAAAAAGGCCCGAAAGGCCCGACTGGCGAGGGAACGGCTGGAAAGAGCGGCACAGCGGGCGGCGAGACGTGCGATGCCAGAGACGGTGCAACCCGTTCCTGATCCTGGTCATCAGGTCGAGGTGGATTCTATTGCATCCTCGAGAGAAGTCTCTGTCGTGCCGCAAGACCTAGCTACTACCTCTGTTGCTGCTCCTGACGAAGTTCCTGCTATCGCACCTGCTGTCCCTGATCCAGCTCCTGTTATCGTTCATGTTGTTCCCGACTTGGCTCCCGATCCAGCCCCAATTCAGCAACCCCCCTCTGCCGAATCCATCTCCCCCAATCTATCCGAAACGAAGCGAACATTATTGGCCAAGCAAAGAGAATTAGAAGAGACGATTGCCAAGAGCAAATTAGAGATGAGCAAGTTGAAGCCACCCGCAGCAGAGGACAATAAAGCGATAGAGGACAGGCTGAGAAAGCTAGTATTGCAGAGCCAAAAGGGCAAGGCACCGGCAGCCGCTTCCACCTCTGCTTCTACTTTATCCTCTGGCCAGTCTACGCCGCCCGTCGCATGTGAATCCATGACTGCGGTGCAAGACCATACAAGCGATGTTCCGAGTTTTTCGTTGGAGGATCTCGCTGTTTCGTTTATCACGGAGACCATTTCGACATTGAAGCAGCTGCCACCGCCTCAGCCGCCACCACCTCAACCCGTACGGCAGAATTCCTCCAGCGTTAAAGAAGAATTGGCCGCGCGGCAGAAGCGACTGGAGGAATACATTGCAGAGAGTAAGATGCTGATGACACAGCTGACGCAGGCTCGGACAAGACAAGAAAGAGACAGGCTGTTGGCGCTGATGCGGGAGAAGAGTCGGTGCGTTCCTAGTTCTCGTTTCTTTGTTGGGTACCGGTGGTAGGAGGCGCTGATGGTGCACAGGTTGACGGATGAGGAAAAGGAGGGGATGGCCAAGGTGGCACGGGAGAGCGAAGGACCGACAACGGTGGTGTTCAAGACCAACTGGCCGACGATGTCAAAGGACGGTGGCATCATGATCATCAGCGACGACGAGTCTGAGGAGGAGTGAAGGTATGTTGTTGGCAGCGTAAATTATGCATTCTATGTAGTTGGCCAGTTGTTGATTTGTCAATGTGACACGCCGTGACACGCTGACTCAGCATTCAACGAACGACAAAACAAGGGCCAAACAGAGCGCTCACAGCTTGCCCTACCACCACCACTTCCCCTCTTCCCCCGCGTAACCGTTTCCCCTACTTGTGAGTCCCCTTGTACTTTCTCTTCCTTCCCGCCCCTCACAAGCGTCTCCTTTTTTCTTTCGCTTCGTGCTGCCCGTCCCCAATACGCCCTTACTATCTCTCCCCCAATGATCGCGTGCGATTTCTCAGTTCTCGCCGTTGTAGATCTCGCAACCCACCCATGTCTCACAAGCGCATTAACAAGGTACGTTCTGCTCCTTATCCGTTCCCAGGGACGTGCCCAGGGCGAGCATGCGAGGCACTAACCCCGGTACTATCCATTCCAGGAATTGATCGATCTAGGCCGTGATCCTCCCTCCTCATGCAGCGCTGGACCCACTGGCGACAATATTTTCCAATGGCAAGCAACGATTATGGGCCCTGTGAGTGCTACAGCTTGCAGCAGGATTACCCTGGGCCCTTACCTGCCTCTTTTTTTTTTCTTTTTTCTTTTTTTTTTTTACAGGGTGACTCACCGTACGCCGGGGGCGTTTTTTTCCTTTCCATCACCTTCCCGACCGACTACCCTTTCAAACCACCGAAAGTGAGCTTTACAACCAAGATTTATCACCCCAACATCAATGCCAATGGATCGATCTGTTTGGATATCCTGCGAGACCAGTGGTCGCCAGCGTTGACGATTTCGAAGGGTGAGTCTGTATAAGTTACGTCACGTTCCGGTCCGGGTGCTGATGGCCCTGTCCTAGTCCTGCTCTCGATTTGCTCAATGCTGACTGATCCCAATCCTGATGATCCCCTTGTTCCCGACATTGCTCATTTGTACAAGACGGATCGTGCACGCTATGAGGCCACGGCCCGAGAGTGGACAAGGAAGTGAGTGTTGTGGTTTTTTCACGAATTGGCGTGCACCGGATTGACGTTGGGCACCAAGATATGCCATGTAGGCTGGAGTTGTGAATTGGATGTAATCGCAGTTTTGTTACAAGTCTCGTGTTAGTACGCGCTTTCCAATTCCTTTTTTTTTGTTCGAGACAATATCATGATCCAGCAATCTATCATTACAAGCACTGCTTTACTGATATGACGGAGTTTTTGCCCAGCTTGTGCTACGAATATGCTGGCGCCTGCCCGCATGAAGCATCCTTTGTTGCGAAATGGAACAAGTAGTCCTTGAATATAACAACTTGACTGACCCCCCGGGAGGTATGGCAAACTTGATCGCACTGATCCCCAACCTAATGTATATGAGTCGACCCCCGAACCGTGGGAGCCGGATGCCGGGCTTTGGCAACCCACCAGCCCGTTGTAATCGAGGCGGATGACCCGATGTATTATACGGAGGTTCTCAGGATCCCCAGACTCGCGCCTACTCGCCGATATCTCGTTATGTAAGCGACGAAACGTAGTAGATACGACGGCCTGGTTGAAGCAAAATGAATGCACGCTGGAAATTCAATTGTACGCCGTTTTCAACCACCAAAAAGATGAAGCAGCTCGTCATTGTCCTCAACACGATGCTGAGCCAAGTTCCTTACAAGTCTCCTGCAGTTGGCGGCCCTTCTAAGTTCATCTTGAACGAGTTTGAGGACAGCTTCATCAAAATCAGCAGAATTTTTCATTCGAAATGTTCGGAGGTTCGGGAGTACATTCAGCAGCACAAGTTCACACCCGAGGAACGTTCCACCTTGATGGATTTCCTTGAGGATTTGGACATGATTATTGAGACCGTCGCCAAAGCACAGGCCAAGAAACAACTTTCCGCCATCAATATACGATTCCTTCTAAACACCTTATCCGCACTGGACAGAACATAATAATGGCCCTGCCGACAATAAGGTTACAACCGTTACAAGGCAGATACATGGCTAGATGAGGGTGCGGGATCCGTCATCTATATGATTTCACTCTGTATTCCATAGGTTTCCAGCTTCGGCGTTGGGCACTAAAGATCATGTCGTTCACGATCTCGGCCAACAGGCTCTTTTTATTGACCCAATCATGCTGCCTTCGCAAACTCTTGGATGGGAAAATTCTCAGTTCGAGTCCTCGTTACAACTCCGTATTGCTGCAGCCTATCTCGAAATACCATACAAGTCGCTCTAGATGTTGCCCTGTCCCTGGTCAAAACCGGGCATCGTTTCAAGGAATGGCAAGAGGAGCGCGAGTTGTTGATTGAGAAGCATCAGGAGGAGCGGATAGTGAATTGCCGGGAGCCTACAATCCACGCCGAGCTAGCCATGATGATGGCAATAGCCGCAGGCAAAATTGAACACGTCTTTCTCTACATTAGTGTTTCAAAACTTTCGTGTATTATCTGCACCTACGGGGAAATTACGAAGCAAAAGACCGCGACCAGAGGTTGTCATGGCAAAGCTTACCCCGGCTGGTTCTGGCCCACTCTCTGGTCTTGACAAAGAACTTCGTCCGGCCTTTTTAAAGGCTATCAGACAGCAACTCCTTAGCGATTTTGTACAGCATGCAAAGACTAGGGCAAACTCAGATAGCAGTCCCATAGCTCACACTCTTCGGACGAGTCTGTCGCCGACTCTATGCACGCGCGCTCCCGCCCTGCCTCCCGCGCTGCCTCGCCTGCCACCCCCCCCGGCCCCTCCCCTCCCGTCGGCCGGCATCTCCTCGAGCCAACTTAACTCGGGCATTCAGTCCCTTCTGGACTCCGTCCTCGTCCCCTCCTCGCAAGAAATGTTCGATTGCCCCTCCCTGACTCGTGCTTTGACGAAGCAAGTTGGCGCTATCTCTGGGCGCCCCTACGACGAAATACATCTCGCTCTTGGGGCCTTGCCTGCTGAGCTTTGTCTTGCCTGTGGCAACCTTCGCCTGGAAGACCGTTCCTGCGAACATTTTGGGCAGTGCCACTTGTGCCCACACATGCGCGGCCGCAACGGCTGCTCTCATTCCTTCCTGCGGGAGGTTATTGATCCGTCTGCCCTTACCGCCACTTCCGCCGCCGCCCTAGTCTGTAAGGCCTGCGACGAGGAGCTTGCATTCCGTCTCAGGTCTAGCTCCAGACGCCCCCTTTTTTCTCGTCCTGCCCCAAACCTCCCTCCGGACCCTGTTCGTAGCTTCACCCCTTCCGGCTTGCCAGTCCTTTTGAATACTCCATCCATGTCGTGCTCCCACCCCACGACCTCCGACTCTCGGCCCACGGTTGTCCCCCCTCTTTCTCTCCCTGCCCGGGACGAGCCCGCCTACGACGCTGTCGCCTCTCAGCGCCGCTTCATTGCCGAATGCCGCGCAAGAGTGGCTGAACACGACGCTGCTTCTCGCTCGAGCTCTCTGCCTCTGTCTAACCCGGCCCCGGCCCCCCCTCCTTCTCGCCCCACTGTTTCGGGCCCGTCGGCTCCCCTGCCTACTTCGACCGTCCGCGCCCCTCCCGGCTTTGCGCTGCCACGATTTTTGCACACGACCCCAGCCGGCCCTCAAGCGTGCGCTGCTTGGCTCGCCTCCTTTGCACTCACGGACTTGGCGACACTTCCTGCCGCTCACCATTCCCGTTTCCACTCGCTCCTCACGCATTGCCGCCGCCAAGCTCCTTCGGCGATCGCCTCTGGCAAACGGCAGTTAGCCCCAGGTACGGACATCGCTGAGACCACCCTCTCAACGGCAGTCGACTCCGCGCTCTCCGTGCTCTCTACGTTGGTCCCTACGAAAGTCACCAATGACATGGACACGGGCAAGGACTCCGAAGGCCCGCGCAACCTACGAGAGGAGGGCATACAGGACTCTCGACACGCCCCGACTACCGCTCCTGGCGGCCCAACGGTCTCGATTTCTGCCAATGACACTGTCGCGGACTATTTGGATTCCCTTTCACGCACTCAAGCTGACATGGATAAGTGGTTTGTCCCGTCTTCCTCTGGTGACGGTTTCGTTGTATCTGCTGACAATTTTACCCTACTTCGTGAGCTCCTTCATGAACATTTCGCGCAGGCCCGCGCTTTCGCCGATGCCCCTCTCAGCACTGTCACCAAGGCGGCGATTATCTCTGACGCCACTTCCATCCCGTTTATTATTGGAGGCCTGATCCGCTCCTCTACTGCGCTCAACACTGCCCGCAAAGTTGCCACTGTGGCCTCTGTCGCCCTCGCCGGTCTCTCGGAATCTGAACAAGCAAAATTGCCGGCCAACGCCTTGCGGCAACTTGCCGCCCCCCCCCCCACGCCGCTCATCGGCTCTCGACGCCATCCCCCGCGACGCGCGACGCCCACGGCCCCAGGGCCGTCCCGGTCCTAGCTCTGGTCCTGGCTCTTTGAGCCCGCCCCCCGTTAACCGCGCTACTCGCCCTGGCCGACGATCTGCTGGGCCTCCCCCTTCTTCTTCCGCCTCCACAGTCCCTTCGTCCCAGGCTTCTATCGAGGCCACTTTTCAGGTTGCCCGCGCCCTTTCTGCGGCTAATGGCATCTCCCTGGAGGCGGCTTTCGCACAAGCTTCACCTCTCATCTCCGCTGACGTGGCCCGCTCCCAACACTCCACTGGTCGGTCCACTGGCCCCCCGGCACGTCCCTCCTATGCTACAATGGCATCAGCACCTTCGGCTAGCCCCCAGCGTCGCCCTCCTGCTGCCCCTTCTCCTGCTGGTCCCTCCTCCTCCCCTGACCAGTGGCGAGACACCCGACCGAAGAAATGTACCACCAGGGGCACTAAACAGAATGTTTTTATCTTTCGCCCCCCGCCTAGCCCCAACGCTTCCCCGGCTATGCGCCAAGACGACGCTGACTTGCTTTTGGCTATCCTAGGCTTTCTGCATGGCCAGCCAGACTACACCCCCGCTTTCCGCACAAATGACTTCAACGATGTCCTCCGTGCCACGTGGACCCAACGGGACTCCATCTTAGTCACCTGCCGCCGCCCCATTACGGACTCGCAGGAAGCGGTCCTCCACGGCGCTCTCGCAGCGTATGCTAATATTGAAGCTGAGGACACACAGATCCTCAACCGGCCCACGACCTCCTCCCTCAAATTTAGCGCGGTTCCTACTCCTAGCGGCGATGGTGTCGAGTACACCCCTGACGACATCTTGAACGACCTCCGGGCCCACCCCAAATGGGCCAACGTTGAATTTTTTGGTAAGCCGTGATGGATTAAGGCTCGCACCCAGGCGTCTTTAGGTGCTAGTGGTACCATCCTCGTCGAAGTTGTCGACACCCGGACTAGCCGTGTTGCGGACTGGCTCTGCAACTCTATCGTCACCATTCATGGACGCAAGGTGCGTTGCATGAAATGGATGTTTAAGGACGCAATCCCCCAGTGTACTACTTGCTGCCGGTGGGGCCACACCAATTTCCAATGCATTGCTAACTCTGCCACATGTGCCAAGTGTGCTGGTCAGCACTCTACGTCCCAGCACGGCCAATACTGCACTACTTGCATCTCGTCACAGGTGGACTGCCACCTTTGCCTCTGCATCAACTGTGTTGGCACACGGAACCCGGTCCATTTTGCCACCAACAAAGGTTGCCCCTTCTACGTTGCTCGCAACAGCCCCGAAGCCATCAAGAAACTAACGCCACGATGGCTGACCGCCGCAAAGGGGGCAAGATCTTCTCGGAAGTCGAAGCCCTTCAAAAACGACAGGCCAAACATGGCCCTTCTGCTGCTGTCTCCCGCCCCGTTACCCTTACCCCGGGCGTTGCCCACATCGACGATGTCCCCCTGGCTGTTGGCGCCCCTGCCACTACGGTCCCTAGTTTATGATTGAGTTCGCTCACCTTTTTAGGTTTCTGTTCCACAACGCTCAACGCTCTTTCCCGAACGTCTCGGCCCTCCTCGACACTCGTCAACTCGACACCGACATTATTTTCATCCAAGAATCTCCCCACAATGACCTCCGCCACGTACGCAGCCCCTCCTCTCCGTCTGGCCGCCTGATATGGGGCACCCCACAACACCCAGCTTGGGTCACCATCGATGGTGCCCGCGACATTCATCCGGACTCCCAAGTCTCAGCATACATACATAGAGACCGCATTGACGCTCATTTTCACCTTTCATTGGATACTTTGACGTTCAACGACCCTAATATCCTTTGTTTTTCCCTTACCAGACCCTCAGACGGTTCGTCACACACTTTTATTAATGTTTACAGGAACCCCGCCTCCTTTACATCCCTCAACGCTCTGGCTCGCGGACTCCCGGGAGTCCCCAACCTCGCCATCGTCCAGGGTGACTTTAATTTGCATTCCTCTTATTGGGACGACTCTGTCCATACTGACGATCCCCATGCCGCTGACCTTCTAGGCGCTTGCTCTTCAGCCGGCCTCCGATGCCTCAATTCCCGGGCGGACCCCACCTGGTACCGGCAGGGCTCTGCTTCGCGCGTCCTTGACCTCCTATGGGTGGCGGCTCCCTTGTTGGAGCCCCCCCATGAATTTTTTGATCTAACCCTTCGGGGTGCCTGTCGTGACCACCGTCAGCTGACCCTTGCGTTTACAGCTGACCACTGGCCCCCTCCCTTTCGACGGCCACCCTACCTGCCAACTGGCTCGGACGCGGAGAGCCACTTTATACTTGCCTGCCAAGATGCTTCGTTCGACGTCGGTTCGGCTGAACTCCGGTGCGATACTCTCTATGCGGCCCTTCAGTCGGCCTGGTCCAGCTTCGCCGTCACCCCTAAACCTGGTAGTAACCCCACTCGGTGGTGGAACGCTGAGTGTCAAAACCTCTGCTCGATTCGGGACGCCGACCCCTCCCCAGAGAACTTAAAAGCTTTCCGCCACGCTTGCCGCGCTGCAAAACGTGCGTTCTTCGACCAGCGCATCACGGACCTCTGTGCGAAGGGCGACCCATGGTCGTGCGTCGCTTGGTCCCGGGACCGTGCCCCCCCTAAGTTCCCCCGCATCGCCGTCGATGGCGTTCCGGTCACTACCCTAGATGGCCTCTGGCGCACTGCGCACCAGCAATTTGTCGGACAACAGGCCCGCCGCCCCGTCAACTGGGACTTCATTAATGCCTTGCCCTCCCTACCCCAGCGGGCCTGGGCCCCGTTCTCCTTGCTCGAAGTCCGTGAGGCCTTGGCCTTGACCTCCAACTCGTCTGCCCCGGGCCCCGACCACATTTCTTGGCGAGTCATCAAGTGCATTATGTCAGCCCCCTCCTTTGCGCTACAACTCTTGAACCTTTACAACGCTATCTTCACTGATGGACATTGGCTGTCCCACTTTAAGACTTCGGTCACAGTCATCATCCCCAAGGCTAACCGTGATGACTACTCCCGCATCAAGAACTATCGCCCTATCGCGCTGCTCAACTGCTTTGGTAAACTCTTCACCAAAGTCATTGCCACCCGACTCCAGTTCGATGCCATTCGCTACGATCTTCTACATCCATTACAGTTTGGTGGCCTCAAGCAGCATTCCACCATGGATGCGGGCCTCTTCCTCACGAACTGGATCCACCAAGCACGCGATGCTGGCAAGTATACTTCCTGCTTGGCCGTCGACGTCGCCCAGTACTTCCCATCCATTCAAAAGGACGTACTCATTGTCATGCTCCATAAGCAGGGATTTCCCGAGTCTCTTCTCCTCTTACTGCACACATACTATGATGACCGTCACACGACCTTTGCCTGGGGCTGCGCCTCTTCTGACCCTCTGCCGGCTGGTGAAGGCGCCCCGCAAGGCGACCCTCCCTCTCCGATTATGGCCAACCTCTACGTGGCTCCCATGCTGCAGCAGCATTATGCGTTCTCTGTTGCGTCACCTTTCGCCATCCCGTCCTACGTCGACGACTCCTGCCTACTCCGGTCCGACACATCGTTTCAGCGCAACATCCGCACCTTGGAGGACCTCTATGCCGCCTTCGCCTCCCACATGTCTGATATTGGCCTAATTTTGGAGCCCGCCAAGACGGAGCTGATTACGTTCCTCCCGTTCAAGCGACGGATGGATATCGACGCCCTGGTCGCCGAACACACTGGAGGCCCTTCCCGCCCGGCGTCTCAACACCGCCCAACCTTCATTCAGTCCGTCGATCACTCTTTGGACGGCACCATCCGCAACACGCCCACCTGCCTTCACCACCCAGACGGCTCGACCACGATGATACAGCCATGCATCGTGTGGCGGTATTTGGGCTTTTTCTTTGATCATGCTCTTTCTTTCGATTCTCATGTACAACACTATACTAACATTGCTGTTTCTTCTACCAGTGCGCTTCGCATGATTGGCAACGCTGCGCGGGGAATGCCGGTCTCTCGCCGTTTGCAAGTCGTCAAGTCCTGCATTTGGCCCATCCTCGCCTATGGCCTTCCGTTGTGGTACCGCCTCGGCGGTTCCGGTGTTCAGTCCAAGGTCCACAAAATCCAACAGTCCATCCGGCATGCCCTCCTCTGGGCTGCCAGCGCCTTTCGCACCACGCCTTCTGGTGCCCTGGAATTTTTGCTCGGCATGCCCCCCCGCCCGCATTTACTGCGATTACCTCCTTCGTCGCGCCGCGGTCCGACTGGCCACTGTTGCGGAGTCGCACCCCCTGAAAGTGGTCGCACCCTTCATCATCCTGCTGGCCCATGCTCGCCAACGTCAACGTCAACGGCTTATCCCCACGCGGTCGCCACGCAACCCCTTCCCTGTCCTCACTGGCATCGCTTGTGCCCTTGATGAGCCGTTTCAGCCTACCAACTCTGAGAACCATCGGGGCACACGCCTTCTGGACATCTTCTCCCAGAGAATCCTCTTCATCAACTTCGATCATCCTCCGCGCTCGTCCACTGATTTATTCATGGCCTGGTTTCACCCCTTCGCGCACCGTGTGGATGCCTGGCGCAACTCCCCAGCCATTTCACTATACGCCTCTGACGGCTCTCTCACCCTCGGCATCGGCACTGCTGGATTTGTCGGCCCGCATCTTTCTGACGCACGTCGCGTCCCTGCCTCCTCATCTTATGAAGCTGAGACACAGGCCATCGAGATGGTTGCAAGACACCTCCTTTCTAACGACATCGACAGACATGTCGTCCTACTCGTGGATAATGCGGCTGCCGCCAAAGGGATTTTCCTCACCGACACCCGGGACGGCCAACACATCACCCTTCGCTTTGCCTCCCACCTACGCGCTTGGCTCGACGGGCATGACGCTCGACGCCTCACGATCTCCTGGTGCCCTAGTCACATGGACATCCCGGAAAACGAAGCGGCGGACCACCTTGTCTCCCATTACGACGGCCCGGACGCCCACCCATTCCTGTCATGTCTCAAGGCGGTCAAAAACTTTAAGCGCACGGCCTCGGCCCACTGGCAAGTGGTGTGGCTTTCCCACAAATACCGCGGACACCACCTTCTCCTGTTCCGGGAGTCTCGACGCGCCGCTGGCCCCTGCCTCGGGGCGGGTCGTAAACGCTTCATCACCGCTTGTGGAGGCTCGCCTGGCCTCTTCTCACGATTCGTCCGCATCTCTACGGGCCACATGCCCTCTGCCGACTTCCGTCAACGCTTCTTCCCAGACTCACCTTCGACTTGCTTACATTGCTTAGACGGCCCTCCCATGACGCGCGACCACATCATGTGTAAGTGCACACGGTATGCGAAACGTTTCTCCTCCCTTTTTTCTTTTTCGCGTCGTCGACTTAATTACATAGGGCTTGTCGCTTTTTTAAAAGCCAACCCGACGGCAGCCACCTTCGGTGACATCGACCCTCCAGTCCCGCCACCTGTTTCCCTACTGCAGCAAGCCGCGTTCCACCGCCTATTTGACGACTAGAGTAGTTTTCTTTTTTCTTTTTTACCTCTTCTGCCGTTAGTTCTCCAGAACTGTAGATATGCGGGCTTTTAGCTCCGTCGTTTCCGCGCATGTAGTTTACTTCTATGCCTACTTTCCCAATACACACACATGACCATTCAAAAAAAAAAAAACTCAGATAGCAGCGTGGGATCTGGCCGTGGGAAATGGCGATTGCGGGATCATCTTAAATAAATTGTTTAGTGTGGGATTGGCAGAATGAACTGTGGAGCAACAGTAGTAGAATAACCTTTTTGTAGTGTGTGTAAGCCAAAATCAAGTTGTGGCGACTCATACTTAGCTTGATAGTATGACTGGCGGTCGGAATTCATGTTCCTTGATGCTTGCGGCGTGTATTTGGACGTGGTGCAGTCGGTAAATGGTTCAATAGACGATATCTCGTGGACTGGTATTTTTTCCTACCGTGTTGAAGTTTATACCTGCGCTGACGGGCTGTGGTAGCACTGATATGGATTCTGTCTCAGCTCCGGTATCCTTAACCCCGGTCTCTGAAAGAGACTTTTCTCCGCAAGATCATCTCAAAAGCCAACCGAAATTGGGTCATCACGCCGTGATCTCTGTCTGTGCAGGGAGGTATTGCGATTAATATGAAATATATTATCGACCCTAGCGAGCGGGTGCGCGGGTGCTGTTACTAGCTAGTGGTATCTATAATTAACTTTTAATTCTCAACTGTACTATAGTATCAGGCTCAGGATATGGTCTGCACAGGTCCTCAGCTCCCAGTGACACGGTGTCAAATCGATACTGCCCCTGGTGCGTTCCGCGGTGGACGGCCTGCGAGAACATAATGAAATGGGTGTTTCTAATCTCCGAGGGTAGACCTGCACAATACTGCGTATAAATGGTGGCGGAGGACTATGTCTGAGTTGGTGAATGTGGCATATGGGGAGTCCAGGTACGACCCGGGAGTCCGTCGGCTTGGGCGCGACCCGTGTAACCGCTATGCAGACCCACGTAATTATAAAACGACGACACTTGATAAAGATGGATGGTCTGACACGTTGATTCTGCATCCGTGCGAGGCACAAGACGTCGAACAGGCGCGGCCAGATCTTGAATGCCAATCATATCACGTCATGTTCCGGTCCGCTGTCTCAAACGTCCACCATTAGGCTATCACCTCGACTCATCCCTCGGGTGTGAGAGCCGTGGCATACGTTTACACTCACTGTCATCTCGTGTTTCAGTAGCATTCTCTGTTCCCTATTCGTGGGTCCCGGGACACAGCTTTGCAGTACGGCGGACCTGTTTTCACATGATGACCTTACGGAAACAGGATCGACGCGCGGGCTTCACGGTCGTTCGGCTATGGAGAGACAACTACGGTGAGAAATCCACATAGGTCAGTGAAGCTGACAGCCAGGAGGCCCAACGCGAGCAGAATCTCAGGCTGGGTTCAATAGTCCAATCGACGAGCGTCTCGGCAGGTTCAGCTCCGCATTTGCTATTCTCCACTTGGGACCGCGAGACCGGCTGGTGGACCATCCATTCCACTCGCAGCGAATCGCGGTTCCGCACAGCCGCAAGCTAGGCTGTTCTAATCATATATCACGATACCCCTGCTGTTTTACGACTAAACGGATATTGATGATCGTGTTGTTTGGTGATGGCCACGTTCAGCCGCGATGCCGGTGAGAGACGCCCGCGTCAACCATTATTAAATGACATGTAGTCTGGCGCCAATGCATGGCGATGGCGGACCCGTGGGTGTATTTACATTCTTGGAGCTGCGATCTGATGGGCAAGGACAGGTATATCAGAGCATATGGCGCATAGGGCGCATCGACCGGCCTCTGGCATAGTTGATGCGGTATTTCCGTCTATTTCAAAAATACATCGATGGGGCATCATTTCTTGTCTGATGGACGCAAGCCATGCCCACAGGTTTATTGAGCGTTCGCTTCTGGCGGTAACCTTTGATGGCGTCCTTTTGATCTGCTTCAACTTCTGCTGCCGACCGTAGGCTAGCAAGCAAACACGTCTGAGGCACGTAAGCGGTACATTTCCTCGTCGTCATCATCATCACGCAGCGCCCCTTGCGCGCCGCATTGCAACGGGTTCCTAGTATCCGCCACCGGTTGAATATTGAACGCTAGTAAAAAGGATTGGATTGCGAACAGGTATATATGCCGACGGATCTAATCAGGGTGTCCTACTATACTGCTCCACCTTACTGTCTCTTCTCCCTACGGGTGCCATTTTCTCCCTTTCTTTTCCATTTGTTTCGTTTTTTAACTTATTTTTCGCCCTTCAAAATTACTTCTCCATACCGTGACTCGACCATGTTCAATCCCTTTAGCGGTTGGGCGGAAAATAAAAAGTCAAACGGCACTGCGCTGCAGCCTTCGATATTCGGGGCTCTTCCCTACCCATCCGCTCCTTCCAGTTCGCTCAAACTAGTGTTCACGTCTTTCAACCCATCGATCCTCAATTGCGGCGTCATTAGCGGAGAGGGGCAAGTGCTCTACCAAGTCGTTACCGATCCACATAATCCGGGCTACACCGTTCTCAAGAACGCGTCGGGCAAAAACGTTGCGCTCGTCGAGTGGCAAGCCCGTCCACTCGTGGAAATCCGTGGTATCTTGTCCAAGCAGCACATTGGAGACTGGATAAGGTTGTCTAGAGACCGCACGTGAGTTGGATCGCCGGTCGTACAGGCACTGGACGGTTGCTCATGTTCGGACAGCTCGCGCACCATGGACGTTCGAGGTATCCATTATATTTGGGCTCCGCGTGATAAAGACATCGAAGTGCGTTTCACGGATATTTCGGATGCCAGTCATAGACTTATGCCATTTCGTATAGCTGATCGCCAAGGGGCCATCAAACACTATGCTTTTGGCTCGCGTCATGAGAGGAACGGGTGGAATCACTCTCGAGGTGTCCCCAGACGCCATTCAACTGGGCATCCTCGACTCGGTCGTCACTGCGACATTTTTGCTGCAATCCGGTCGCAACGTCGACTAGGTGTTACCGCTTCGGCATCACTATTCAATCCTCTGCAATTGCGTAATGTATTTATTCACTCTGCTTTGTATCGTATAATCTGGTTCTCATCATTCTATTTATTATTAGTTGTAGCATCTTGTAGACAGGATTATATATATATGTATTGGTAGTCCTTGGAAAACGAGCAAGGTTTATTTGTGGGACATCGAACACACACGTAAATAATATACGTCATCATATGAAATTTCAACCGTCATGTGTTGTTCCCCTTATCTGTTAATTATGGTTAGCTGTAATCGATGCATATAGATTGCGCGGGGCATGCGCTGGAAGACCCTTTGCCTGATTTGGGACATTTCCGTGGGCAATCCGTGCACACATTTCGCTTCGCACTTTGCTTGTGTAGTCTGTCTCTCTCGGTCATTAATTGACATTACTATTGTTGGCGGTTGGGAATGTCTCTACGTCTTATGTATAGCGAGTCAAATATGACATATGAGCTGAGGTATGACATGTGACATGTGACAAACAAGCCACAATCCGAGCAACTGTACAGTCGCCGCCTCAAAATTCAAAATAACAAACGGAGAAAATGGTAAAAGGCGCACCGCGCCATCAGTTACCTACATCAATCCATCAGCGCGGTTAAACGCGCTCGTGTATGCATGCTCCAACCCGGTCGTCAGGAGTTTCATCAAATCCAGTTGCCACATAGCACTCGGCAGTTCTGTGCGGACGCTCTCTCAGAGTTGCTATGGAGAAATGTGAATTGGCTTCGAGCCAGCGAAAGATGAATGCCCCAGGCCGCTTGCACTTCCGGACCTTGTCCAAAGGATGGCAAAAACTTGAACTTGGTGAATGGACTGTTGTCGGCTGATCCTTCTGTTCCGCAATGTCGTTAATATAAACTCTGATTACAGTATCAAAGGAAGATGTGGAGAGGGCACCGTCATCGTAGAACTGGCCATGCAAATTTGACACATCTTTGCAAGCGACCAAGCTATCGTTGGTCCAGATCTCCCAGACTTGGTGGCGTCGTGGAGAACGGCACGCGCTCAGAGACACTGACAGGGAAGTGAGGAATATTTTTGTATGAAATCCCAGACCTGACTGGTAACTTGAGATTTATAGTAACAACAAATAATTGTGCGATCGAGCACAACGGCTCAAGTCCAAGAACTGAATCCTTCCCCTGTTCCCTCTGTCCTCGACCTCTAGGTCTAATTTCCTCGCTCTCTTTTCGATGACCCTGCCCTCGAAGAAATCAGTGTCTTGAAGCGGCTGCTCTTTCACAGCTGGACCTGTCTCAACAAATACTACGATCAGGTCTGGTGTCACTGTCTCGCGTTCATCCTCGTCCTCCACTTCTTCATCGTCTGCAAGTGCTTTTTCCACGTCCGGTATAAAATAATGTGTTAGCAACCTCTTATAGTTCTATGCCACCACCATCTCCATTGATCCAGACATTCATCATCGTCATCCGCTTCGACTGCCTGCGTGAGTGTGCCGACATCTTCGCCCTCCGACAGACACTCGTCGTGCGGCCAGTCTTCCAGAAACCTATCCATTGCATGTAGTACAAATTTATACCTGACGTCACCACTGCAGTAGAGCATGAACATATCCCGATCTACAAAACTGTTGGTTCATCAGAACATGAGCAGAGTGCCGATGAATTAGAACATGGGTAGAGGTGGGGGCGTCCGATAATCAGAGGGCAGTGTGCGTGCTCAATATTAACGTGTGCACCTATCCTGAGACTACTGATGTGACGTGCGCTGGATGCTGGGTATGGGATGCTTGAAAGCGGGACGTGCTCAACAGGAAATGAGCGTCGACCCACGGAGTTGAAAAATATCCCAAGTGGATTCAAAGGTGGAAGGCGGCGCACATGCAAAGAATCAGTGTGTGACGATGAGATATGATACTGCGGCATGTGATCGTACCCTAATGAGTAGTCTCCAGCGGCCATGTCCAGGCTGTGTCCAGAGCTGGAGCGTCAAAGTGGTTCAAAGCGGCCCCGCCATCTTACTGAACAAATCACTGCCCTGGAGTTAGATCACAGATTGAATCTATTAGACATAAAGACCAGCCCCATTCGAGCAAGGTTTTGAAGTCGGGACCTCCAAGTTACGAAATCGACGTCGAACCCTGTTACCGCGTGAGAGCTTTCGTGGCAGCACAAAACACCGTACGGAAGCCAAGTACACTTGGCATCCCATTCACACATGGCCGCAAGCCCTACATTTCAGGTGTTGTGTGGCGAAGTAGCGCAGTATGGTGAACTCGCCGTACACTATACTTGCACTGCTTGCTCACCGATCAGATAAAGGTACCCGTGGTCATTATCGTCGCATCCTATCAGCGCATGGTGCATGTACACCATTGGACATCCCTGCAACGATACTCAGGTTGGCTCTAGTGTGCTGGAGAACGTGTTTTCATGACGCGCCGGATCCCGAGGATTCCATCAGAACCATCCTCGCAGCGAATACTTCATAAACGCGCTCTTGAATGGCCAACGTGGACACAGACGATTTTTCCGATGCATTGCTTCTTTGAATCAGCGTTCTTGCTGCTCGTGGTGACTGCCACCGGGTTCGCGCGCGTCTACCACCAGGTCGAAAGTTATTCCGGCCAAGGCTTTCTCGATGCATTTGAATACCAGGCAATAAAAGACCCAACACACGGCCGAGTGTACGTCAACTTAGTCTTGTGTCTTTTCGCATTGTAGGGTTCACAAGAGCCTAGTAATTATGTCGATGGCAAGACTGCAGCCCGCAAAAAACTGACCTATGTTTCCGGAGGCCACTTCATCATGCGCGCTGATTCGACCAAGCGTCTGAAACCGAATGGTCCCGGGAGGGACTCTGTGAGGTTACAATCACGCAATCACTTTACCACATCCGTGATGATGTACGTGTGTCCTAGTTGATTACATTAGACCACGAGTAGACTCGACGCAGATTCAATATTCATCACATGCCTGTAGGCTGTGGGTGAGTATGATGGAACTTGAGCTTCATGACTTGCCTTGATTGTCAAAAAAAAAAAAAAAAAAAAAAAAAAACAGGACATGGCCAGCCGTTTGGACCAACGGTGCGAACTGGCCACACGAGGTATATACCAGTTATCTAGCTTCACATTTGCTGGTGATGACTTAGTTTGCCTAGGGAGAAATTGATATTCTGGAAGGCGCAAACGACATGGGGCCCAATCAAGTAACTTTGCACACGGGACGTGGTTGGTAATGCTAGATTATTAAAGAACAGAGGGCTTACCTTGTGCAGGATGTACCATGCCCGCCTATCGTCATCAAACAGGGTGAGTGTGTCCGACGATCGATGGAGATCAACTGTAAACAACGTTCAATAGGCACGCTGTAGGCAATGTTTGTGACAGCGTCGATTCCAACTATGGATGCGGCGTCAAGATCCCCGATCCGCGCAGCTATGGGCACGATTTTAATAAGAATGGAGGTGGTTGGTACGTTGTCATACTGATATGAAGCATGTGTGGTTCACATTTGGATTGTTAGGTACGCTGTCGAGCGGACCTCTGCTTTCATCAAAGTATGGTTTTGGCCGCGTCCATCGGCGCCATCGGATGTCAAGAACGGGAAAAGCCAGGTCGACATGGATCATTGGGTGAGCCGAATCGATAGCATGCGCTGGTCGCGATGCTCATGATGGTTGCGTGTAGGGTGCCCCTAGTGCGCACTTTCCCAACACGTCATGCTCTATTACACGACAATTTGGGCCACATAGTATCATATTTGACTGTAAGTCTATTGCTTATTGTTAGACATGGTACGTGTCTGATGTTTGGAAAAGTAACATTTTGTCAGTTGTGACGTTGTATCGGCCCATGTGGATTGCTGATACTCTTTTAGGTGGTGATCTTGCGGGAAATACTTATCGCCACTCGGGCTGCCCTTCGACGTGTGTCGGTAAGCAGCCAACCAAAATTCTGATGCTCTTTAATCACTGAATATTATCAGATTTCGTTAACAATAATCCAGCTGCATTTTACGATGCCTACTTTGATTTTGAATGGTTGAAGATATACACCTAAACTTTAACGTTCATATCATATCCTCTATTTCCGTGATCCCATTTGCCTGTACTCAAGGTTATGGAATGCGTGGCCATTCCAAAATGTACATACCTGTAACATTAATGCGTTCTATCTTCATTGCATCATTTGTGCCATTCCAGAGGGATTTGAGTAGCCATAAACTCATAATTGTTAACAGCCGATTAAAAGAGCCGATCAGTACCATCACGATATCGATAGAGATTCTGCCAAATGTTGCAAACGTGCCTTGAAGATATAGTGGCATGGGCTTGATCCAGGAAGCTATATAGAGTTGCGAGCGTAAGGGCTCGCTTGTGATCTTTTTTTTTTCGCATAGAAATGATTTTAATTGAGAAACTACTACGAGTAGACATAGACAACTGGAGACATTGCCTCCGTGTGAGTAACAGTATCAAAGACATCCTATCATACGTATCAAATGCTGAAAAGTCGACAATCGTAACACGCAACTACCCAAAGTGTCGAGCAAGGGAGCTGATCCACGCTCCTGACGCGATCCTCTCTTATCGTGTCCAAAATGGGCGTCTTGGGCGCTTATCCAACTGGGGATCATTTCCGCACAAGAACCGATTCTCGTTCAAATTGCACTTACGGTACGTAATCACAGTGCGATATTCACGTAAAGATTGCTTCCCCAAAGAGTATCGCTCAATTAATATGCCTTCGAACGGCGTCTTCTGCTCGAATCACCCCAGAATCACCCGTTACCTGCCTATCCAAACTATTGGTCCCGGCCACTCGTCCTTACAATCCCATGAATACGAATGGCGAGAAGGAATCCGCTCTGACCAATGAGGATGGCAGCGATCCAAGGGATGTCCTCACCCTCGACCGAGATCCTGTCATCTCCACAGGTAGGGACGTATCCCATTTCGTGGTCGACTTGCGGGACGACGGCGATGATGCACTTACCTTCCGTTCTATGGCCATCGGAACTATCTTCGCAGGCTTAGGAGCAGCTTTATGCCAGGTATCTTGGCCACCTAGAAGAGGGGGATCCGACTAAGAATTATCCAGATTTACCTCTTTAAACCTGTACAAATGACCGTGTCGGGCGTGTTCCTGCTCTTGGTTACTTATGCAAGTGGCGTTGCCTGGGCCGCGTTCCTGCCCCGCCGTGAATCAGTCATAGGGACACGTCTTGAAGCATTGGCGTCCCTGGTCCACTTTGTCAATCCGGGCAAGTTTACGATCAAGGAAGTGAGTCAGGTAGTGCTTCCCATAAACAGAAGTCACCTACATACTATGTAAAGCACGTCATAGCGTCTCTCATCGCGTCAACCGCTTCGCATGGGAGCTCAGCCGTCATGAACTTTGCAGTGCAAAGGGTGCGTCAAGCGAGATTGCCTTGACGAAAAAGGTTGACACATATGTACATAGCTTTATCATAACACCGATGTCAAGGCTGCGACCGTCATCCTGGCTACATTCTCGACTGCTTGCTTTGGGTTTGTACTCCAGATTCGTATATGAAGATGACTTGTGATAACTTCTTGGTAGTTACGGGCTTGTCGGCCTTTTGCGACCATTGGTAATTTACCCATCTGAGATGGTTTATTGGGCAGTGGGTATCAGTCCATCCTCCAATATAGCGATTTAACGTCTATGCCAGAACTTGCCCACTGTATCTGTATTCCAAGGTAATCTCATGTGAGGAATGCAAGGTGGCTAACATTGTCATTGAAAGCGCTCCATTACAATACATCTGCAAATGTGAAGCGCATCAAGCTATTCTGGAGCGCATTTACGGGAATGTTCATCTTTGAATTGATCCCTTCGTATATCTTCCCTCTACTCAATGGCATCAGCATCTTCTGCCTTTCGTCCCAACACGCTCCAGCGAAAATAGCTCGCATCATCACTAACATATTTGGTGGCGCAGATGCGAATGAAGGTCTGGGTCTATTGAGCATTTCGCTTGATTGGCAGTACATTGGATCAAGGTGAGTTATTTGAAATAAAGCCGCAGTTTCGTACTTGACCAAAAGACAGCTTTATGAGTCTACCCCTCACACAGCAAGGCACGCACAATATTTATGTTTGCTTGCCGTACAACTGTTCTGATGCATATACAGCGAATTCCTGGGCTGGTTTTGCCATCTGCTACATTGCCCTACCGATTATCTACTACACGAACACTTGGAGTGTCGGTAGCCTTATCTTTATCAATTCTCTTGCCTACCAACTTCCTTACAGGCCAGGTCCCTCCCTTTCCTCTCAACATCTATATTCTCTGCCAACGGCTCTGTATATCACCAATCTGCCATTTTCGGAACCAGTTCTCAGCTGAATCAGACGGCGTTGGCGGAAGCAGGCCTCCCATATTTAACTGGTTCATACGCATGGCACAACTTGGTTACCAATCTCTCTGTACGTCACAAACACTGGTTGCACAAGCCATTCCGACAGAACGTAGATTGGGGCCCTCGTCGCCCATGTTGTTCTCTTTTGGGGAGCCGATGTCAAGGATTCTTTAAAATTTGCGTATGACGGTACACAACCGGATCCCCATTATCAGGTAGCTTAGACATTTCTTCCCTGAACTTTATCGATCCGTTGTACAGGCCATGAAAAAGTACAAGGAAGTACCAATATTGTGGTATCTGGTACTTTTGACATTGTCTTTTGTCTCAGGTTTGTCTCGACATCTATTACCTCTAATGATCAAATCAACCGCCATCGCTAGGTCTGATCGTCAGTACCTTGAAGGGACAGACCACTCTCCCGTGGTGGTCGTACATTGTTGCCCTGGCCATCGGTGCATTCGTGGCTGTGAGTGTCAAGGTTCTGATGTGAATTCAGATGCTAAGCCATCGTCCAGCCGTTTTCGTTATTGCTCTACGCTCGGATGGGCAAAGGCCTAACCCTGAATCAACTGATGAAAATGGTTGGAGGTGCAATCAATCCCGGACGTCCTGTTGCCAATCTCTATGTGAGTCTCGTATATCTGACTTTGTAAGCCTTGACTTGATTCGTCAGTTTTCCATGTGGGGCCATGATGTACTGCTGAGGTCTGTCAACTTGGCAGCAGACTTGAAAATTGGACAATATCTCAAGATACCCCCTCGAGTCATGTTCCTAACACAAGTTTGGGGTACTGTACTTGGTGAGTCTTGGGTTTACACAAGAAGATCGCTGATCGTATTCTAGGAGCAATTGTGAATTACGGTAATCTGATTGTTGCAAAGCCTGAATGTCTTTCACTGATCGGAATTATTGATAGTCGTAATGACATCCATCGTAACGGCCCAGCGAGAAGTGTTACTGAGTCCGGTCGGCACCAACGTCTGGAGTGGGCAATACACCCAGGGGTTGAATACTGCTACCGTGACATGGTCTTTGGCGAAAGAGTTGTATGGCTGGAATGGACGGTACTTTATCGTGCCGATAGCGTTACTTATCGGCATGGGCCCGACCTTCATCCAGTGGCTTATTTGGAAGGTAATGTTTGATAAGTCACCTGTCGGGTTCAAGTTGACCCGAGTCCAATAGAGATGGCCAACCATCGGACCCATCCGAGTGGACTCCATTATTCTGCCTATTATATTCTCGGCAAGTCGTCGCCATGATTTTGGCTCTACATGTCCACTCAGAGCGACAACAGTATTCCGCCTGGCTATACGCTGGCGTCACGTCCATCACGACTTCTACCATTCTCGTTGGACTGATATCCCAGTTGTGGTTGCGGCGATACCGCACAAAGTGGTACAGAAAGTACAACTATGTATTAGGCGGTGCATTAGATGGGGGGGCGCAAGTGATGATATTCATCCTTTCATTCGCAGTGTTTGGTGCATCTGGTGTTCCCAGACCATTTCCGCCAGTAAGTCTGAATTTCATTGAGAGAGAGGCTTGCTCAATCGCGGCCCAGTGGGCGGGTAACCCAGCCAAAGGCAATATCGACTATTGTAACGGTAATAGATCCAAGGCTAGATCAATTTGAAAGCTGGATGCACATATTAGAGTGTAAACTATCCCTAAAGATCTGTAAATCAGAAAAGCTGCTGGTCACGATCTGATTTCGTGATATATACATGCTTGTTACAAATATCAATTCAGTACAATTAAGCGTAAACACCTATTTCGATACTTTTCAAAAATCTAGCGTATCCTGTACCCCTAATGAGTCCCAGCTTCGTTGCCTCATCTGCACCACTTAATACCGATTGAGGGATTTGTGACTGAAACAGCCATGAATCCACGGTAAGCGTTTAACAAAAAGTGGAAACGTACTAGAGTCGAAGGTTTTGACTTCTCTACGAGGCCAATCAGCTCCTTCACCATGTGCTCGAGAGCAGCGGCATGCCGAGTGTCGCCGCTGTACCGCCTACTCATTACGTCCGGTAGCAATGTGATTATCTTTGGCACGCGACGAGCAAGCTCAGCTAGCTCGTGCTTTTGTGAGGCACCAGCAGCGTCCTGCGACTGCTCTTCTTGCAACGCGGTAATCCGATGCACGATATGGACATAATCCAAGAGGATCTATAGGATTAAGTTTGCCTGAAATCTAGAGGGGGGTGAGAAAGCAGCGGACCTTGCCTCTAATGGACCAGCCATCAATTTTGTCTTCCTTTCCCTCAAATCTCTCAAAGATTTCCTTGAGCAGATTCAAATCTCGGCAAATGATGGCGTCAGGAGCAAGCTCTAGCACAGCGATGTCGTGTGCAGGGTCAAACATGGCTGCGGACAAATAGAGTTCGTAGGCATTGTACGCATCGCCGGCATCAAGCGCATGCAGTGCCTATTAACGGATCAGCATTCGTCTCACGGAACAGTCGCAATAGCGGACGCACTTTTGCTCCGTTGACCCAACTCAGTGGAATTTTCAGACTCCCGACCAGCCCTCGTGTCACCCACTCGTCTATGTTTGGAGCGGAACGGGCCAAGAGATCTTTTATGGCCTTTTCTCGCCTAGAGGCATGAATGCATCAACACCACCACCATCATTTCTAATGAAACATAACGCTTACCCCACTGATCCCTCGATATGCAACAGGACAAACACCGCTTCCTGCAACATCCCCTGACCTTCTAGTTTGAAAGCATAGCTGCTTGCGAGCAGATCAGCGCTCGGACTGTGGCCCTCCATCATTTCCTCCTCCTCCTCCTCATCATCATCCCCCTCATCCTCTGACGTGATGCCGTTAACCAGGATTGAACGCGCTCGCGATCGGAGCTCTTCGCGATCGGCAAAATCGCGCACTCGCATCACTCGTGATAGAATGATGTACATGTGCCAACAGAGAGACCAGTCCGCGCGGGATGTGCCGAACCCAAACGATATTGGGTCAAGAACATGAGACAGGGATAGCGCAGGGTCCGCGTGCAGTCGGATAAGTGCGTACAGCGGATCCTCTATGTCGGATGGCTGAAGATACGGGGAATTCGACCAAGTCAGGAATGATGACGCTCGCTGCGGTGTCTTTGCCTGCCGCTGATCGTACCAAGGCGGGAAGGGTTGTGCTACCTTGCCTCCGGAATTCCGAACTAGCGATGTGTACGAGGCAAACGCGTCGGCAATTGACGCCGTCACGGGCTCCGCATACCACAGACAGAGTCCAAAGACGCGTTTCCAGTCCAAGTTGGCACACAGGTCGGCATCCTTGTCTTTCTCGTTGCCCTCCAATAATCCGGCGAGGAGCATGTAGACCTTTTTGATACCTCTTTCGACGAACTGCGCCGCTTTCTCATCTTCCCATATCTTCAACTGCGATTGCATATCGGTTCTGAACACAGCATCTCCTCCTGCTTGACTAATCAACGTGGCAAGTTTGAGATAGCCTGCGTCCAAGGCGACATCTGCTGCTTTCTTGATCTGGTGCCCAGTGAGATAAGTGAAAGCCTTCGTCGGCAGCTGTGTAGGTCTCGGGGCGGGACGCTTGTTTCGCAGCCGATGAAGAGGATGAGGCTTGAGCTTGCAAGTCAGACTCGACTTGCTGTCTTACAACTCTCTTTAGCCATTTCGAAAGCGCCTGCCTTCCGTCGCAAAAGAGCAATGCGATTTCGAATGTCGGGAGTGACGTCAGTTGCGTCCCCAAAGCTCGTTTGGGGTAGTTGCAGGTCGATTGGGTCAAATAGAGCGCTTCCTAGACGGAATAATTGCGCTGCGGGAGAATTATCCGTTGTGGAGAAGAGTGACGCAAAGGAGGCGAAATTAAGGGACGGTTGCGAGGTTGAAGCTTGGGGAACGGCGGGGTACAGTGATGGGTAGGCTAATGGTACGCCGGCATCGTCTGGCGTTATAGGTGTATGAGACAGATGGTGTTGCAGCAGTTTTCCTGAAAGTGTTGCCGACGCGATTTGGTCAGCATCAACTGGAAGCAGCGGCACGGTAGTTTTCTTGACTATAGAGGGACTGGAAGGTGGCTTTCTAGCGTTTTTTTTCTTTCAATGATTAATAAATAATCAAGTTGAAATACGAACGGAATCTTATAGGGCCCACATATTGTTCCCACATGAACCAACGATCCTCCTGGCCCCCAACCGACGCGGAACGACCTTCCAAAGGCCAACCCTGCATCGAAAAAGACGCCTTCATGACAGGTGGCAATTGAAGACGAGGCATCCACTCTGGCATATTTCCTAAACGGTCTGTATGGCGCAGGTTCAATGTCATGTGCAAAAGAGGCTCGCTGGCGCCGTCAGAACATATGATGAACAGCGAGCAGGGGAGCGTACGTCTCGTGGTTCGGCCCGCATACCGTCTCCTTCAGAGTCGCGACTGTGTTTCCGGTTGAGAATGGCCTTGCGGACAACGGGGCGTGACGGCGGCGGCTGATTGAGAGCTTTAAGGGCTGCCGCCTCTTCGGGCATACGGAAGAGAGAGGTCTGCATGACGTGCATTCTCTGGGCGTCGACGCCATTTTGTTGGGCCCATGGCAGAATTGTGGGATCGGCGGGGGGAGGAGACGAGGTGGGGGGGTGTATGGCCACCTCGTGCGCATGTCCCTCTTCGCCCGGCACTATTCGTTTTGTTTTTCGCTTCCGCTGTGACGCGACCGAGGCAGACGAGCTGGAGGATTCATCTCCGCTGGACAAACCATGGTGGCTGTCGCTTTCGTCGTCGCGTTGGCCGTGGCCCGCTGCGTGTTGTGCCTGCCTAGCACGGTTGTCGTTATCTGAGGAGTGCTCGTCGCCGTCGCTGCCGGAGTCGCTGGTGTAGGCGCGAAAGCGAGCCATGCCGTGGATGACAAACAGACGCAAACAGCGCTTGCCGTCAATCCAAACAGACGCAAACATTGCTCGTCAATCCAAACAGACGCAAACAGCGCTATATACAAATCCTGTGCTCTTTATTCCGTCGTCGCGGGAGGTACTGCACTACGGCCATGGCAGTGAGAAGCGCCCTGCTGCGTTTGTCATGCGCGGCGGTGCTAAGCAGCTAGTGCACCGCTCACAAGTCTTGTCCGCGAACGCACATCCCACCGACCAACATAAAAGCAATAATGCATCCCTGGCCAGATCCCAACTCATGGACCCTGTTCGACTCCACTACCTGCTCCGATATCACCTAGAACGCAGCCAACGCGCACCCGTTTACTGGAACTGCGGGCGATGCGCCGACCGCTGCCCGCTACCAACTGCCACCCATGTTACCTAGTTCCACTGTTCATCCAGAGGTCTTCGAGATGCCGGCCACCTACCCTCCTGTTATATCCCTCCACATCATATGCGATGTCGTTCCTTACAATTCGCCCATTGTCGCGCGCAACTTTGCAGGTGTCACCATCCACGACGTCCTGTTCGCCATATACAACAATTTGCAGATACAGATACTTGACACGGAGTGGCCCCTTCTTTCAAAGAAACAGCAGGGTCGCGTCAAGGCTGCTTTCGATGCGCGTGTGCAACGTTCACCGAATCCTTCCGTCACTCAGTCAGCCGGTGTCAAAGGGATTGACATATTGCTGCACCATACCTTTTTTGGTGGGCTCACGCCTATTCCCGCCCCCGAACCAACCTGTGTTCTCACCCTGTGCAGAGAGTTTTCACCGTCGCATCGTAACACCGCCCAAACACCCCGCCCCTTTTTCTGATTGTCGTCATAGCTGACACCGCGACAACCGAAACTATCATTATTGCTATTTATACACGGCACTCTCTCCCACATACCCAATAAAGGTAATAGCATCAACTACTGCCACGAGCATGTACAGAGTCCTATATCCACACCGTGCGTCCGGCGCGACTCCATGTACGCTTCTTGCCGCGGACGACATGGCATCGCGATCGCCACCACGACCTGAAGATGCTTACGCGCCACAGGCGACACCGCGGCTTTCTTATCCACCCCATGCCGCTGTTCATCCCGCACCGCTTGGTTGGTTTGCGTCGGGCGATGGCGTCGGCGGAATAAACATAGCCACCTAAATAGCCGACATGCACGTCGGTCCGTCGGACGGCTCGTATCCGAGTCGTGGGGTGTTGGCCCACCAACTCCATTCACAATAGAATTCCTGCTCTTCCTCGGACACTGTTACCGCGAGCGGCTGTCGGTAAAAATTAAAAAAAACATGTCAGTCTTCAGCCTCTTTTTTGTCTTTCCGTACAGCAAGAAGGGGGTTGGGAAGGAGCGCATGGCAGTACGGTCATCGGTATGGGGCGGTAACCAGCAAGCAGGCACAGCCGGTCTGTTACCTTATAGCTAGAACGTGACGAGACTCACCATGATGTCATCCCAACCTAGCGGCACGTGTTGTTGTTCGGCGGCGGCGGCGGCGTGGAAGGGATAGTTGTCGACTTGAATGTCCCACAATATTGGCTTTGCGGTGGGCGGCTGATGTGTGTGTTCCCGACGCAGACGGCCGTCGTGCCCCAGGCCAAGCGCTTGACTCAGCCACACGCGGCGCTCGTCTGCGGCGGCGGCGGCGGCGGGGGAGCGGCCACCGAGCTCGAGCAGTCTGCGGCCAAACATGGAGAACATGGTGAGCGAGAAGAGGCCGATGGCGATGACGACGACGACGAGGGGGGGAGAGACGGCGAGGGAGCCGTTGTTGTTGTTCCCGCTGCCACTGTCGGCTCTGACGCCGATCCCGACGCTGTGTGGAGCTGAATGTGGAACGCGAATAGGCCCCATTCTAGGCCCCCAAGTTGTACTGTTCACCCTTTAATCCTTCGCCGGCGACTTGCTGTGGGTGGGTGGGGTTCCCCCCCTTGGTTTTATTTTTATTTGAGGTCGCACGATCGCTTACAAAAGGAGCCATGTGCAGCGAGACATCATGTGGCGACACGGCCAAAGGATCTTCGAGATAACGGAGCCGTGAGATATTTACGTACGATCTTGTTTTTTTTCTTTTTGTCATGGCTTGTGATTGAAATGAAAATCACCACCTGGTGCCCAAGGAACCACCTTTAGCCGCTTCCATCTGGTCAAAGGCATTGAGACTTCACCCACGATTTGTGACACGTCTCAGAAAAAAAAATAGTGGTAGGGGATAGATACAAATATAGACAGCGTAGATCATACATATCTTACACCAAGACCCAGGAAAGGAAACCGTGCACATGGAGAATTAGACAGCCAGGAACACCCCTTAATCGCGTCGCTTGACGCCAAGTCTGCAAGCGAGTGGCTTCCGTAGGAATCCTTCGCTTGTCTCGAGCTAGAAACAACCGGTTAGCCAATTTGCCGGGCCTCGGAGAGAGAGAACATACCCTCTGATCTGGCTGCTCGAGAACAAAGCTGAAGTGCCGCAAGAGTGAAGCGATAATAATCTGCAGCTCCATCACCGCCAAATTGCGGCCGACGCAAGCCCTGGAAAAGGGTGAGCCACTACGACGGATACGGCCGGCAAAGAAAACGGACCTCGGGCCGACGGAGAAGGGGTTGAACGTCTTTTGAATCGCATTCTGGTCACGCCCGAACCAGCGTTCCGGTCTGTACACCTCGACATCTTCGCCCCAGACGCCAACGTCCCGATGGATCGTGTAGCTCGGGACGCTGAGGACAGTGCCTTCGGCAAAGTGTTGGCCCATGACCGTAATACCGCCTTTTGGAACGAGGCGAGGAAGACCAAGAGAAGAGGTTGAATGAATACGGAGAGCTTCGTTGATGCATGCATCGAGATAGGGCAGACGTTTGACTTGGTCGGCGGTGGCGACCAGCTCATCTTCTGTTCCAAGTTGCTCGTCGAGTTCGGCCTGAAGCTTGGCTTGGACGCGCGGGCTACTGGCAAGATGGTAGATGATGGCACAGGTTGAGCTAGATAGAGAAAAGTATAATTTGTTCAAACCTGTCAACTGGGCTAAAAACTTACTTTGAAGTGGTGTCGGAGCCGGCGATAAGCAGAGTAAGAGCTTCAGCTGTCAATTCTTCCTTACCCATAGGGTTGCCTTCGGCATCGCGCCCACTCTGCAGCTTGTTGAGCAAATCAGCGCGGTCGGTAGGGTTTGCCAGACGTTTCGCAACAGCCATGATAGCAATGCCAGCCAAGTGTCGGACACATTCGCCTCCAAACCGGTAACCGGGAAGATGCTTGACGATGGGCCTCCAATGAGGAGGCAAGGCGCCCATGGACATGGAGTATTCACCACGACCGTTGAGGATCTGGACAGCGGGGATACTAATGACTTCCGAATCGATCTTGTCCTTGCCATAGGAATTCATGACAGCTTGCTGGTCGTCAACGTTCTTGGGGATGATGGCAATATCCCTGGCGACTTGGAGCATCCCAAATGGAGCTCCAAAGGCGAGGTCTCCAATAATATCAAACGCGAGATAATTGGCCCCTAGGACGGATCTTGTATCAGTGACGTAAAACTTGCCTCGCGCGCCACTATAACTTACAAGGCAAAACATCAAGATAGAGGCGGCCGTCTCTGCCTTCCCAGCCGCCCTCTCCGTCGTTTCCAGACATGCCCTTGAGGGCGAGGTCGTAGAGCCTGTCCCACTGGCCGATGAGCTGGGTGACATAGCGCTTGAGCTGGGGCTCAAACTCAAGAACGCTCTTTTGGGAAAAAACGTGGGCGATGATTTTGCGCTTGCGCGTGTGCTCGGCACGGTCCCGTGTATTGAATACACCACGCCTGATGGAGACAAACGCGTCGTAGAAATTTGATTTGAGAGCACCGTTCCCGTGACCGTAGATGGCATTCAGGGCATCTGGGTCGGCAATGGAGATATGGTTAGGGGCAATGCGGACAATAGGGCCTGAGTGCATGTGGTCAGGGGATTGTTGGCAATAAAGAATAAGCATGATGTTGGATACCGTATTTTTGGTGGACCTTGTGGATGGTTTCTGATCGATGGCCCATCTTGCTGACATAGCCGAGCCAGAGGTCAGAGAACTTGGCGAGGAAGGGGCCAGGATAGGCTCTGATGGCGCAAGTATCGAGAAGCCATGGGACAAAGTGGACGAGGAAGAAAGCGGCAGGGAAGAGCGAGGACGAGAGAGTACAAGTCAAGAGCGGGCATTTGAGGGAGGGACGGGGAGCATGCTGCACTTAAGTATTGGCGGACGGGTCAAACAGTCTGAGAGAGCAAGGACAACCGAATGGGGCAGGTCGCCGGGAGCGCGGAGGACGACGGCGCCGGATGCGCCCAAAGTGCGCTGAATCGTTTTTCCGCTCGCCCGATGGTCACGGTAAGCGAGCCACGTATCACGCCGCTGCTCGATCTCTCCACTTATCTTCTCGCTTACCAATTCCGATCGCCGGCTGGTCTTTCCCAGCGCATTCGGCCAGCACCTTAAAACTTTGTATCAGCCACCGTGCGTGCAAACAGGACCCGGCGAACGACGTCCTCGGCAGCCAATCCCCCGCACGCCGGCTCACCCCGTCCTGAAACATGTCACACTCTAAACTACATTTACAATGGTACAACGTTTGGAATCGGACCAACAGCTACCACCTGTGTCGGATTGACCTGACACAAGATTCAGGAAAAAAAGGTGCTGCTCGCATAACGTTCCAAACTCACATTCGTTTGAGACCAGTAGTAGTGCGTTTTGATGTGTTCGAAATTCGTGCAAGACTTGAACGCATCGTTGTTCCAGTACAACTCTCTCATCCACCTAACAAAGATTAATCCCACGTAACCATGACACCGGAGTTCGCGCACCTGTGAATATTCGGATATCCGTTCCTGATGGTACGAATATCGCACTTGAAGTGGCCCACATACACGGGATCAAACCGTATCTAGAGCACAGAGGCCGTCGACGCCAGCCCACATGCGCATTACCAAGCACAAGACTTACAATCGTCACAAAGAGCCGAATGTCCGCTTCCGTCAATCGGTCGCCGACTATATAATCTTTGCCATCGAGGATCTTCTCGACCTTGTCCAGCCCTTCAAACAGCTGCCACACGGCCTTTTCGTACGCTTCCTGTTTCGTCGCAAAACCAGCCTTGTAAACGCCATCTTGGCGAAACCCATCATCAGTCCTTTTCCATGCTTCATCATGCAAGAGAAACCATGACCTACTGTTGATGCTATCATAAATCCATCCATTCAATTCATCGATTTCCGCCCGGTGTTCTTTGGGATAAAAATCCAGCGCAGCCTTGTCCGCGGGCAACAACTCGTTAAACGCCGAGTTGAATATCCGAATAATATCCGAACTCTCATTGTTCACAATCGTCTCCTTCTTCTTGTCCCAAAGCACGGGAACGGTGAATCTCGCACGGAAGTTAGCACCTCTTGACAAACAGGTGGTGCAATTCGGGAAATACCTGAGGTGGTAATCCGGGTCCGCCCTTAAATACAAGTCCTTGACGTGTTGAGAGTGGTAGAGCGGGTCCTCCTCCGCCCCAGGAAATTTGTCTACGTTTCCAAATGACCATCCTTCCGAGCCCATGCGCGGAGAAGTGACCGATACAGCTAGTCATGGACCTTATTAGCACGGACTGCTCCATAGCGGAATTCACGAACTTACATACGAAATCCTCGAGACCTTTCAACTTGCGCATAATCAAAGTGCGCGTCGCCCATGCTAGACACACCATTACACACACCCACATAGTTTCACGGACAAGACGGTCACTCACGACACGCGTATGAGACATACAAGTGATAGCGGCCTAGGAGCATTCTCGCAGTCACCATGTGCGCTTCACGTACATCATGAAACCGCACCCACCTTTCTCGGGCTCGAATTGACCGTCCCTTTCGATGAAACTGCGGAAATCGGAGGACTGGCGCTTGAACGCCCCGTCCGCCGCCATATTGATCCTACCAATGTCGGTCAGGTGGCTAATGTCTCTTGCGGGTGCCATGAGTGCTGTTCTTGGTAACAGTAACGATAACGGTTTGCGAGCAACGGGTGTGGTTCCTGGACGAATGAAAACCGTATTTAACCCCGCACAGACACTCGTGATATGACGACAGTTGATCAATCGCAGACTAAGAGCTATCACGTCAGCACATGTATGACGCGAAAACATTATCGCACCCCCTAGACCTGCGAACGCACGCCTGCATGACTGGATGACAGCAGATTGTGATGACAGCTCATTTTTTTCAGCACTCGCTTATATATTTCATCTGGGATTTTACGCGTTTCGTCTTTGTCAATTTTACAAAGGCAGCAGGCCTCTGGGCACTAAGATTGATCCTGTTTTTTTTTCTTTCCTGTTTCGCCCCTTCCTCACAGGAAGGACGACGTGAGCGACTGGTTACGAGTTCATTCATGAGACATGTTTCTCCCGTACATGTGGAGTTGTACGAGTGTTTGCCGGCAAAGTCGTTATCAATGCAGCGGATACGCAAGCAAGACTAGAGCCATGGACAGTGAGAGCACACACACTCCCTTGTTGCTTCTTTCATGGGTGATTAAGATTCATAAATAAACGTACGGAACACTACGACTTAAAGCGGTCAACCACAAAACTCGAATCCCGGGCATCCGATCGCAGTGCCATATTCTATAATAAGACTTTAGAGAAGCTTTTCGGAATTTTCAGCGACTTACTCGATCCGTCAACACCCGCGACAGCCAATAACGCTTGGAACACCCCTCCAAGACCTTCCCCAGCAACTAAACCAGCCTGACAACGATCGTGTCAATATTGAAACTAGACACAAATATCGACACTTACAGCGATGGCAAACATGTACATGTCGTAGCTCGCCATATTCCTCTTTGACCATATGTGACACCCTGCAGAGCCGATAGCCATTGCGATTGAATAGTGAACTTGCGGTACGACGAAACCAAGTCCAATGGCACTCTGTGATGTGTTACTTTCAATCATGATATATCTAGATTCAGCGTTGAAAACTTACCCAAGTTTGGAACATATCCCCAGTATTTCTTTGGAATCATGTAGAACTAGTTCTGCTATTAAGCCGCATGGACGTTGTCCCACTAAAAGGTCCTGACCTTCACTAAAAGCGTCAAGACGCTAGCGATACCAAGTCCAATAGCGGTGTAACCGGACGAAGGGGGAATGGCTGAGTAGAACATTAGATATGTGCGCAGTGATGGCCAAAGGAATGCAACAGACGTAATTTAGGGCTGGTTACAGCGACGGCGACAGCGCCCCAAGCAGCAACTGATGGCGCACCATAAGTGCATTGACCAGATGCAGGAGGATTACTAAACACAGCGATCAGCATCGAGAAGTAATTGTGCAGACAGTTGTACACACATGATGCAAGGAGAAGCCTGTGCGAACAAGATGAAGAGGCCGGCGGTCAAGAAGACTGCAACGAGGGCTCCATACAGCTGAGCAATGAACTGGGTCCTGGGTTTCGCCCTCAAGAGATAACCAGTCTTCAAATCACCAGTCATGTCCGACGCTTGGGCAGCCGAACCAGCAGCAACCGTGCCCGCACTCAAATTAAGCACCTGAGCGGGTTTGAGCGGGAGATGCGCTGCTTTTCCAATGCCACCAAAGATGAGTTGCGATGCCTAATAAATATTAGTCACTGTCTGTTGGACCATTAAAAGTAGACCGACCTTGGCCACAGTAGTGACCGGATTGATGTCCGTATGACCAGAAGATTGGACACCGATAAAAGAGAAAAGGAATCCCAGGACCAGAGAGAGAATGGCTTCACCAACGTTCATAGAGAAGAGCTTGGCAAGAATGGCACAGCACATGATAGTGCTCAGCAAAAGACCGATGGTCCACCAGGCCGTCGGGATACGATCTTTGACTGGGGTGTAATCCTCGTCGTTAGGATCATCTTCAATATCACGGAACCATTCGACAGGATTCCAGTTTACCTTTACCATTTTCATGGCTTCAAAATTTTTTGATTAATGTGCCAATTGCAGGGGCAATACAGACTCACAAGTAATCAGGGGTCCCAAGCTCAAGACGACCTCAGTGAAAGAGTAGAGCAACATGATAAAAATTCCAGGCCATAAAAGCCAGTAACGAGGGGATGGATTTGCGATGAATACCTCAGGATCCTTGAACGACAGGGCCAGATAGGATACCAACGGATATTCAGTACTGATGGATTTACCAACGGCGAGTCCATTCTTCACGAGCGATGGTGCAACTGTTAGAGTTGGAAAATGAGTAAACAAAGCAGGGGTGATAGCGGAAAACTCACTTATGCCCCATGCCAAAATGGATCCCGCAACTGTTCATATTATATCAAGAAATGGTAGACCAGGTGTGAAGATCACCCACGGAAGCTCCAGCTGGCATTCAGACCACTAAGCATGCCAGCACCAAAGAATGCGGGAGTAACTGAAAGTTCGATTCAGCGAGAACGCGACAGGTATAGTTCGCGGGCGCTTACATTCAATCCACCAGCCATAATTTTCCAAGGATATGATACTCGTAAAGCCAAGCCGATATAAAGTCCAGCCGATATGCCAGTCAAAGACCTGGCAGGTTATGAATACATCATAAATTATGGAGACTCATGGATGCGTACGATGCCAGGTGCATAACCAGACAGAACTCTGAACAGGAAACACGCAATGAAAGCGTAAAAAAGGGCGAGCGACTTTTGTCTAGCGGCAGCTGCACCCGATCTACCGTTGTGTAGCGAGCGAATCGTGTATGCCTATATCTTCAATTCGTATTGCCAGCTCCTGAATGACATGAAAGGCTTACCGTCGCAGCTGGCGTTGGGAAAGTCAGCTTCTGGTGCACGATGTAGTATTTCCGTAAGGGGATGACAAAGAACACGCCAAAGAAAGCGGCACAGAAGATCAGCGCCACGAGTCTACCAAAATCCTTTTGGGGATTCGACAACAGGCCAAGCCGGTACATAGCAGGAACAACACCGACGGCCAGGATACCTAGTCCGCCCGCAGCTGTTGCAGCACTATGAAGGAGTCAGATCGATCATTCCGAATGATGCATGCGACGAGAGAATCACCTCTGCACGGTACAATTTTCCTTGGGGCCAAAGTAACCCCCAAAAAGGCGGCCAAGTAATCCAGACTCGGGAAGAGCTTTTGAGAGGGGCTTGATGATGGCGAAACCGAAGATGGCCTACGACATCCTGATTGGTCTTGGATAGTTGTCTACAGTACCAGGCTACGTACCCCGAATAGTTGAGGGCCAAACGTGAAGCCTGTCTTCAGGCCAAGGTAAATGTTTGATGCGCCAACTTGGAATCGTCAGGCTTCCAATGTCAACAAGGCTTAGGGACAAAGACCTACCAACATGCACCCGAGACCGCATCCAACAACAATAGCTCTAAGGAAATTTTCAAAGACATTCACACTCGACAGTAGTCTGAAACGTACCTGATTGATAATTGGTGTGTTTCTTCTATCTCGTCGGGTAAACGAGGGAACGGCTTGGAGCTATGCTTGTAAGTTCCCCTCCGAAAATGCTTTGATAGGGCTAAAACCTTACACGTCATGGTCATCGAAGGTTGCCTCTGGCAACTCCCCAGACTCGATATATTCTTGTTTATCGTTATCGTCGTGTGACAGTGAGCCGCTACCTTCTCCTCGTTCTGCAAACACCATTGGATTATCCGCGATGGGAGCCATCGTCATGCTCGGGAAGACGCAGACGACCTGAACTGGTAGGGTAAGTGGGAAGTAGAGAAGGAGGTCATTCGCCGACAGTGCGTTACATATTAATTGCAAATGTGCGCCAAGGAAAGTTTGATGGACACGTTCGTTCCTTATTGCTGAGTGCGACCTCCACACGGGTGAATCTTGGCATCAAGTGTTCGAATTCAGATTTTTATAGACCTTTGCTCCGCAGGGGCGTTTCATCAATGCGAAGAGAAACTAGCGGACCAGGTGCAGACCAGGTGGAGCAGACTGGGTATAGTACAAGGTATCAGGGGCCCGATTCTGGCCTGGCGTTCCATATACGGACTAATAGGACTACAGGGCTTCCTCCGGATGGTAAAGTCGATCCTTGTGGTGTTCGGTGTCTTTCTGTGACAGAATAATCGATTACCTTTTATTAATAGTATGCAGCGAGCTTCATAGTCCTGGTGTATATACACATGCAGCCTGTGAGAATAACTAGTACCAAAGCAACACTGCACCATGAGGACGTACTTGAGATGTTGAAATCCAGGTGCTAATGTGCGAAACCATTTTCCACCTTCTGCGGGGTCCATCCGACGTTATCAACTATAGTTAGGCCAGGGCTAACTCTTGCCAGTAGTAATCGTATGCGGTCCGCGCCCACTCAAGAAACGAAATGAAGGAAATTCCCACCGTGCCCCACATACCACATTTGGAATTGTTTATGCTTATTTACGCTCCATACCTGCAGCGTTCAATTTTCAATTTTCCAACTCCCAACTACTGATATGGTTGCAATTATTATCTCTTAGTTTTCCCTTACATTCACCATCCTGGCCAATTTCTGCCCGAGCAGTGCTTTATGCATCCATGCTGTAATCGGTTCTGGTGATGTGCCTATAGCGACGACATCCGGGGAACTAATTTGACCTCACGGGTGGACGATACAAGACGGGAAGTTTACTGTTTAGGTGTAGTCTTCACTCGTCTTTGTCGTCATACAGAATTCTTCAATCATGTACTGTAGATCGATCTTGAATAACTATTTTCCGCCTTTCCTATCATTCTGCTTTGTGAGATAGGTTCTATCGGCCTGCTATGTGTTAAAAGCGATGCCGACGGATAATTGTCTGTCGAAGCCAAAAAAAGAGACAATCATGTAAGGGTCTTTTTCATCTAGTTGCAAAAGCTGTGAGAGATAACTAACTCCTAGGCACTTTATATCTGGGGTCTGATACCTGTCCGTTCTTGGCTCAACTGTGTCTGACATCTGTCAAGAATACAAAGCATGCCTCGCATCACATTATTCAGCGATTGTTAGATATGCTTCTGACATTACAGATGTCCTGGGACAGCCTGAGCCTGTGCACCACAGAGCCGGGTGTAACCACGCTGTGCAATGCGCATTATCCCATGGTTGCAGGCTGCTCTAACGAATCATCCAATAGGTCGATCTTGTCTCCAATAATTGATACAGCACGCAGACCCCGTGAAGGCGGTGCGTTTTACAGAGTGGGGTATTTGTGAAGTGAAGATCCGGGTGAATGCGGCAACGGCCGGCCCGCCCGAAACTCGGCCAGCAACTTCACGATGCCGCATCCGTCGCGAAAACTAATTACGCCCACCAAGCGCTTAGTCATGGGCAGTGCCTGGTCTGGTTATGAATAACTACCAAGCCGTGCAACCAGCTCCTTTACTCCACTGCTATCTGTATCCCGCAATTTCTGCGTCGAATTGTCTCTGCAAAACTCAAACTGTTACGTCATAGTCCGCCTAACCTCTCATGGCTACCTCAGTAAGCCTGACTGTCTTAACGACGAATGCCACCTCCATCCTTGTTCCTCCGTCCACTTCGACACCCAACAACTTTGGACAAAGTAGTGGAAGTGGCGGAAATCCTCGGAGTGTCAGCTACTTCTTTGGTTTCCTGATCGCCATCATTGTCGTTTTGATATTCTTCGTTGGATGTGGCCTTGGTGCTCGCCGAGGGATATTAAGACGAAGAAGACTGCTTAGCTTCAGGCCGCGATGAAGAGACAGGAGGGTTTTTCGCTAATATGGACATTGAACGGATGCTCAATCGCGTAAGCCCACCCAAGGAGCCCATTTTATGGGAGACAACTTTTGAAAAAGGGGCTGGCCAATGGGAATCGATAATGGTGAGTATTTATCTCGCGTTTGCTGAGGTAGGTCTGACGCCCCCTGTTTGACAGCCATTATCAGTTGCTGTCGTCCCAGAAGGACATGACGGCATTTCATCGCCACCTTCGTATATGCCTATGCCTATGCCAAATTGGCTACGGCCACGGGAGCCCGTGCACCGTTCACCGAGTTGGAGTAACGTTATGCATGCCTCACTGCCTCGGTGGATGCCCCAATTTTCACGCCGTCGGCCCTCGCGCCAAACGACATCTAGGCATCCCCTAGGTCCGATATCTCAAATATCCCCATCGTCTCTACCCAACCCCTCTTTGGCATCTATGCCAGACGGGAAACGGGATCCACCCGACTCGACAGACTCGGCTCCCAAAATACCACCAGAGTACCAAGTAGTGGTCATGATCTCAATGCCTTCCCAATATGCCAGCAGAGGGGGATCATTAGGGGACGTTCAATTTGGCGTCACAAGGTTATCCGTTATGTGGGACAACAAAGACAGTTCGTGAGCTTATACCATGAGTCGATGTAGCATATAGTTCCGGACAAATTTTGCCTTTGTATCATAAATTCATGTTCAACCTGGGGGATGGCATCGACCAACACGTGCCATCAGTGCTGTGCGGACTCCTGTTCCCCTACTTCGTTGTATCAGGCCTACACCCACAATTGTTCCTTCTGCCAGTATGTCGGCAGCTTTACGACCCTCCTTGGCGGCTGCCTGTGCCTTGCGAATGAATTCATCCTGTACGGCTTTGGCGCGTGCAATCTGTGTGTGGACACAATGACAATGAAATCAATGTGGGCAAAAAAAAAGCGACTTACCTCTTTGGATCTGTGCAAGCATTCTAGGTAATCGTCAGAGAGTGGACGGCATTCGACGGGATTCTCCGATTTGATATAACACTGTATGGGTGTGAAGAGGGAATGGAATAAGAAGTGAACGACATACGTTTTGGAATTCCTGCCAGAAAGTAAAGCACCTCGAACGGCCTAGCAAACAGTTGAGGGTCGGCGAGCTGAGGTTTCGTCTAGCTCACCTCCTGTATAACCAAAACCAGACTGGAACAATCAGCCTTGAATGTACATCGAAAGAACATGAAGGACATACTGCCATCGTCGGAACGTGGTCACAGAATGTGACGTTGAAATACAAGGCCAACCAGACACCAACCATGCCATTCTCCACCGACAACCTGTTGGCCCACAGGTTTACTAAAGATCTTCGATATTTGCCGCGACAAGAATAAGCCCTTGGAGAATCACTACTATGGACCGTACAACAAGCTCCTTAACTATTGCTTTGGAGAATTGTTCACTTTCTTTGTTGCACCACAAAATCCTCATGGCGAGGAAGCCCCACCAAAGTATATGCTCGACTTTGTCTTTTTAATTCGTATTCAATGCAGACTGTTGACCTGTTAGAAGTTAAAGACAATGCCTGGGCAAACAATGCCGGCCTTTGTCTTGAAGCAGATCACCAGCTTCATTGCCGATAGCAACATCATGCTACTTGCCCTATTCCTCGCTTGTGGGGCTTGAGTCTGCTCAGCACTTCACTCTGCAGAGATGTTACATAACATTACAGGGGACATCACCCCACATTACAAAGCTCGACCCCACATAGATCAGGTCCTTCTGCTCTCTCACAGGTGGGATTCGACAAAATGAAGGAGATTGTGACATTACCACCTTTCAAGATGTAGCTGATCCACAAATCTGACATCTTTGTATTCTTGTTCGATCGAGTGTTCTCCATTGCAGTGATGTGACACAATAGTCCAGCTCGCGTCTCCACGCTGTTTTCTGGCTTGCTGTAGCATAGTTACGCCTAGCTACGCGCGACTGTCCGTTTCGAAAATTCGAGTCATGACCGATACCAGGAACTTTTCTCAAAGAGGCTAGCTACTTGTATCTTAATGGGCAGATTGTGATTGTGACGGTATTACGACTATCGCAGCAATCAGTCAACGATGGCGGACCAGGCAGAGCACGCATTTGCTACTGCATTCCTGAACACCCTCTCCTCCCAGCCCGTCGTCTTTGCCGACGACTATCAGCAGCCAAAAGAGCACTCTCTCAAACGTGTCCCAGTTCTTCATACCCCTGTACCTGCCCCGCCTGCTGCAAAGAGGCCGCATCCTGCAGAGCCTTCCTCGGCTGCTGGCGGTAAGCGCGTTTCCGTTCGATTACCAAAGGCATTAACGTACCTTTACGTATTGTTAGCGATAAGTATCACATTCAAATCGATCAAGCCATCCGCGTCGTATTCCCTTTCTGTCCACCCTACCGACACTGTCAGCACGGTTAAAACTCAGCTTGCAAGTGCTCATCTCTCTGCACCGCCTGCAGACGCACAAAGGCTCCTGCTCAAAGGAAAAGCCCTTGCAGACAACAAGCTTCTTAAAGAGTATAACATCAAAGACGGAGACGTCGTCACCCTCATGATCAAGCCAGGCGTTGAGTGGGACCCCAACAATCCCGCTGCAAAACCAACCAGCAACACGCTTTCCCCCTCTTCCTCCTCTCTTTCCGTCGACAGCCACGCGCCCTTGCCCAGTCCTGGCGCGTCGAAGAAGGGGAGACACCACCGCATACCCTCTGTCGTTCTGTCACCGTCTCCCTCCATATCTGACCTCATTGGTACCGAAGGCACGACAGGCGGGTCCGTACAGGAAAAGGACATCCTCCTCACGCTCGATACAACGGATGTTCCACAACCCATCCATCCCGAGACACTCTCAAGCTACCACGACACTGTCGCCAATCCAGAGTACTGGCAAAAGTTGCTCAAATTCCTCAAGTATGCGCGTTTCTTTAAAAAATTTTACTTCTGACTCATGGCCAGGTTGCTAATGACATGTCTTTTAGGTCTGAATTCAGCAACGAGTCAGGACTGCCATTCACGCATTTGAGGATTACCTCCTTGCCACCAAGGGTTCGTTGACTGCAAACGAGATCGCAAAGATCCGTGACCACACGGGTATCGTTGGAATGGCTGGGACCTAAGTCGGCAATCTCTTACATACACACGCAAAGTTAGGGTAAAAAGGGTTTAATGGATTAAAGTGCCTGAATTACGGGCGCATATAGTCAGTGACTGAACAATAATGCAGTGCATGAGTCCACATTCCATGATGCGAGCCTCCAACATTTCTGCATTTTTTTCTTTTAAGGTCACAGAACGAGTGGTAATTCATCAGAGAAATGCCGCATTCGACGAACCACGAAGAGCCTCCGCAGTACATCATCGAGCGTTCTTGACTTCGTATAAGACGCAATCCTAATGAATCAGCATAGTAATCGCCAAAATGTTATCAGATTCGCGCATGTAGTTCAAACAGTCTTTTTTCTGTAAAGTATGAAAAGAAAAGAAAGAAAAACGTTTCAGTATACTCGTTTTCAATAACAGAGAGAGAAAAGAAACCCATGGATCGCCGATAGACCATATTTAATTCCCTCCGCCACCTTTTCTGGACCTTACAACCTTATTCCGCAAAGCCTTTTCTTTCAGCTCACTTTCGCGTTTCTCGAGTTCTAACCTATCCTACCACAGCCATTCGTCAGGGAGGAAGAGGAATACCAAACGAAACATACTTGCTCTTGATCTTCGTTCGCCCAACGACTTTTCCTTCGTTCAACCTCAGCTTGGCCCTTTATTTTGAGTTCTCCGACAATTCCAGAACCACTTGAACCAGCGGCACCCGTATCAGACGTGGAAGGCCCACCTTTGACTCCTCTGGAATCGACATCCATACGATCGTGTCTAACACGCTGCCGTTCGGTACTTCGGCTTCGGCTGTAACGTCTCCTATCATCTCTTCTTCGTTGCGGCGATGGTGACCTTGAGACAGACGAAGCCGACACGCTTCTTTGCCTTCCTCCACGAACGGGAGAAGGGCTTCTCCTCTTTCGAGGAGGGCTGGGGCTACGTCGTCTAGAATATCCCATGGGCGGTGACCTGGAAGCGACTGTCCCTCTCAGAAGGTGGAGTAGACGGTCGTCGTACTGGGGAAATTCGACGTCTCCTGGAAGGCGGGACTTCGGCTATCGCGGAAGCGTCGATCATGTTCACGAGGTGGTGTCAACGAAGGGGAACGGGGCCTGCGCCTCCGCGGTGGAGAGCGAGACCTGGAACGGCCAGGTGAACGCCTGGGAGGGGAACGTCTTCTCATGGGCGAGACAGCACGTGCGCTGCTAGTTATGGTCGTGTTAGTAGACGGCGGAGAGCGTGATCTATAGTCTCCTGGCGGTGAGCGAGGCTGCCTACGGCCTATTGGTGCAGGCGAGCGGAATCGACCCCCACCGCGCGCAGAAGGCAGCGGAGAGCGAGACCGGGATGAACGGCTATCATAGCTGGGAGAACGACGCCGTGGAGCTGGAGACCGCGAAGGACGACGACGTGGAACCTGCGAACCCGGAACCTGTTAAATCTAAAGCGATGCATGACGGAGGAACGAATGCTCACGCCGCCATGACCTCCACCTCTATTTCCCCACCCAGAATCGCGCGGTCTTTCGTCACCTCCACGGCCTCTTCCACGGCCTCGTCCGCGACCTCTGCCGCCACCACGCCCACCGCGCTCACCACCTCTTATCTCATCCAGCGTTGCTCGGCGATCGCGCTCATCTATCGCCCGCGTATCATTTTCACGTGCCTTCCTGAGCTCCTGCTTCTTTTCCTCAACAAATGTTCTTGGTACGCCAGATACCTCATTCTGCGCCTCCAAAAGAAGCTTCCAAAGCGCAGACATGAACACCGGGGTGTCCTTTGTCAGGAATCCCGTCAAATTGATTTGCATTTTACGTGGATCTGGCGTCTGCGAAAAAAGTCAATGCATGTGGGTGGCATAACCCTCCTCGACTTACCGGTTCTTGAGAATCCTCCAACAATCCCATAGCGTATTCAACAACGACCTCGTCTTCGAAGCCGACTAGCTCTACAATTTTTTTAGCGACCCAAGGTCTAATTACAGTCAAGTTGACTTTTCGCATATCCACCTGAGTCGAACGGCATATATATGCGGTAACAGGTACATAAAAATTGCCTACCTTTCTGTCAAACTCTGGGGGAAACTTCATAGTTTTGAGGAGCTTGAGCTCCTTGTCTGAAAATCGTCTATCCTGTTCGGCGGAAGTGCCTTTGAAGAAACCTGGGTGAGCAAAAGGCAGTTGGTGAGCGTGGCAGAAGGATACCGTACGGGGCGCCTGGTCTCACCGGCGTCTGCCATTTTGCTTGCAAGAATCCACGATGGCGTTGCGGCAGCGACCAGTTACTAATAAAACGAACTTTGAAAGCCGTGGGAAACTGCAAAAGCACAACCAAACTATACATTAACATTACTAGTTCCTTTATCGACTCTGTGTAATGATAATTCCGGCGTTTCAAACTCCATGGTGGTAAACCGTGCTTGAGTGTTTTCCCTCGCCATGCAGACAGTGTCTGATGCTAGGCGTATGATGATCAAATTGAAGGCAATGCCAATAGCTTGGAAGTTCTATGCAATATTTAATCAAGTTTTTGGCTTGGCGATGAGACTGGTACTCACAATAGCAGAGACAAAAGTCGATGCAAACGAATTGTTTGTGAATATCGAAACGAAAAGCATAACCGACGTCGCCGTGTACAATAGACCCGATTCAATGATGACACGCATCGCAAATCGAACACGTTGCGTAGATATGCTCGGGCTTGTAGCAATACTCACGATCCTGTATGCAATAAAAGCTTTGACTGTTGGTTCTTTGAGAGGTCCAGATCTGCATTGGACTCACATGTTGCGTAAAGATTCAGAGCTATACTGCATGCCCAGAATATGATGATGATATGAGTGGCCTGTTTGGGGTGCCAACACGCCCGAATGATCGTGCAGACAAGGTCAGCTGTCCATAGAACACCAGGTAGAGCGATGGCGAGCTTTGATCTTGCGAAGACAATCCAACAGCGGTATGTCTACGTGTCGTCAGAGACTGGTAAACACACGGTATGATATTCTGCGTACCAGAACCGCGTCTGCCAAAAGGGTCTGCAAATGAACAAGAAATGCCTAAATGTCGCACATCTCAGATGGCAATACCAACGAATAAATAATCACGTACCATAGCCGTGTCACTCCACAGTAACTTGGGAGTAGGGACCCCCTAAAACATGACGCAGACCGAGCAAAGCCCGTCGAACAGACAATGCAGTGTCCAACGTTGTTGACACAAAGATCGCGACCGTTAGGATTAACATAGGCCAATCCATGCGTTTCCATCTGCTCTGCGAGCGCAAAAGGCACCAGAGAGAGTGCACCAGTGTGGCAAGATACAGGCCATAAAGGACTGCACCGGCGAATAAGGTTATCACTTGCGACTCCAACGCTGAAAGCATGCAGTGGTTGCTTCAATGGCGTGTTCGCAAAAGTCCTGTTCGCACAAAGCACAGGTTCAGCCATTGCTATCAAACAAGCACCCATCGCTTTCGTCCCTTTTCGTCCTCGTGGATTGGATTATTTCCCATTTGGAATCGAAAGATGCAAGCTGTTGTACTATAAACAGTGACTATGGTGCGAGTCACCTAGTCGCCGCTACTTTGGTACAGTGGCAAAATTGGGCTGGCCTCGACACCAAAATGGGGATAGCAGCTGACCGTGGTGCCCGAGTGTTACAACACGTGTACTGGTATAATCTATACAACCGCCGATGAATGTACTCGTAGTAGACCATTGTGATTATACATTCAAATCACTTCGAGAGAATTTGTCCAAAGCCATGGCTTCGGTTAGTATTCGCACAACACGGAAATGGCAGAATCGTTCATTATGGATGCATATCAGACAGGGCTAGCAGCTAAGGAAGCCGAGGAACATGTGCAAAAATTCAGTCCACGAAGGTATAAATTTATACCCATCGCTGTGTGCCAAAGATAGTTGCACAGCAAATATGAGTAAGCATTTCATATATGGTATATATTTCCGTTTATGGTATATATTATATAAGCTGGCAAAATCTTCGAGAAAATATAACTCGACCATTTTGACCATTAGCAAGAATCTGTCTGGACATCTTATAGATCTACTTTAGAGCTACATTTATGCCTGACAGATAAGCTTCATGTTGAAATTTACGTGTGACATAAGTTTTGTACCAAAGTGGCGGTGACCTATTTAGGTGACTCGCACCATAGTGATCCGGGTTACTCGAATGTTTCATCTTCCTATTGACCACAATCTCCCCTTGGCCTATTTCAAGAGCTTCGTAGTTATGAGCCTGGCGGTTTGTCCAGTGCACGCGATACGGCATCATTAGTCACATCATGGATGGTTGTTAACGACCCTGATGTCGTCCTGTCACTTCGCGCCAGGTTTGATCTTGATCGAATGATCACTAGATTGAACGCAATTCCGACAGTCTGGAAATTCTGTTACAGTGTTAAGCAACCTATTCCATTCGGTGGGAGCTTTCCTTACGGCCGCAGTTATGATCAGTTGCGAAAACGTGTTGTATGAAATCGTCGAGATGACGACCATGACGGCTGTTATTGTATACAACATACCCGATTCGATGATGAAACGCATCGCGAATCGTATGCGCCGAAGTTTCCGGATTGTCAGGATATCCTGCAAAATGCACTATTCTGAAGGTGATTAGAACTAGGCATTTTAGACGAATGTATTTTAAGAGTTTGCTCTTCTACTTACAAGTTACGTAGATGTTGGAGACGATACTGCAAGTCCAGAAAGATATAATGATATGTTTCACGATAGTTAAACGTGTCATTTGCTCCGGCTGCCAATATGCTCGCAAGATCATACAAGCTACACATGCTAACCATAGGGTGGCAGGGAAAAAAAGTACAGCTTTTGATTTCGCAAAGACAATCCAACAACGGTGCATCTAATATCATTAGTAAGGCGGCATGTGCTTTGTTAGAAGGACTTCACCATGAATGCATCTGCAAGAAGTGTTTGGACATGGACAAGCAAAGACTATGGTTCGTTAGTTTGCGAAATGACCGAATGATGACCAGTCGTCACTGGCAAATCACACCATCGTAGTGTTGCTCCATACTAGATTGGGAATAGGCCCTCCTTCAGCATTCTTTATACAAAGGAAACTGCGTCTGAAGGACAGTGCAAGGTCCAGAGAAGATGTTGCATAAAGAGTCAATGTCGCAATCAGTGAATAGCCAATCAATTTCTTGACGGGATTTCCGCTCGTCGCGGATGCAAAGGAGCCGTTGCAGACAGACCACGAGAGTTGCAAGGTATAAGCCATAAAATATAGCTTCGACGAAGGATGCTGCGACATGGGCTTCAAGATCAGAGGGCATAAGGAGGTGGCGGAATCTCGCATTAATTTTAAACATGTGGCTGGATAAAATGCTTCGGCAAAAACTTGCCCAGAAATAACTGAAGTTCCGAGATGACAATTATTCCGGACTTGTCGCAGAGACATAGATGGGTGGATGAACATTGATTACCGGCCACTTGATAGAAGAAAACACCAATAAGTCTTAGTGAGAGACCTCATACGCGTGTAGGTGGGTTTGAAAATGATGGAGTTGATTGTTGTATTATAAGCTTCCCCCAGCATCGGGGGAATTTACCATCCCTCAAACATCCATCATGGCAGCAACATATCCGTCCCTTGCCTTGAATGCCTTTGGGTCAAGCAGGTACGTGTGTAGATCCGCATCCTATCCCGGCTCCGGACTTACGTTATAGTGAAACTTGAGAGAATTGCGCCAAATACGAGAAGGATTGCATCTTCCACGACTGTTAGACCATATTTGAGATGATATTATTCGGATAGAACAACGAAAACATACAGTTCGACCTGAAATACCAACTTGCATACAAGAACGAGTACGATTGGGCCAAAGAGGGCAATGAGAGGCCATTAGTACGTCATAATTTCTGCAAGACTGGCGATCTTATGACAATATCCCACCAATGTATTCTATTTATCCAATTTAGTGTCCATCATACTTGAAACATCAGGATTCAGCATGCCTTGAGCTGAGCAATGCCAATCGTTCTTTTTCCCCCAGATATTCACGACCTGAGGCCAGCAATTCCTCTGGTTGCGCGCCTTTCGAGCCTGCTTGAATTTGTAATCCCGACAGAGCTTAAGCATAAGCTCATGCTACTCGTCTATAAGAAGTCATACAACGAGAATGACTTTTTATCACGAGTCCTGTGGAGTAAGCATATCATCATCGACATGCCAATAATCCTCGTGTCACTCAGAGAAGGTATTTGCGTTGCATGCCAGGGTTTACTTGCAAGTTCAGCTATTCACTCATCTCGTATTTTGTGCAACCAACCATAGCCAACCAATGAGTCCGCTCCCCATTCATACCATGCACCGAGCCCTGCGCCAGTTCGATACAGCGTCTGTAGAAGCGGCCATCATACATCATGTGGCTGCTGGATTTCCTGGCAGATTCTTTCCGATCAGATGTCGAACCTACAAGCCGCGGAAGTAAAGGAGGTAACGTTGACAGAGTTGAAGCGAAGTTGCAAACCCTTGTAAATTGTCCCCGCGAGAGCATTGGAGCAAGGAAAGATAAGATATGAAATTGTATCTCTGTTGGTAAATCGCAAAATGAAGAGCTAGATGACTTGTTTGGTTCGGCAGTGGTCGCTAGGTGGGATGGATGCTCGGACAACTGGCCAGGCTTTGTGTCACCCTGATTCGTATGTAATAGAAGGGTACGTGCGTAACACAATAGCTTCAAAGCTTCCTGCTGCGTTTCTCGACTAAGTTGTTCGTTACGTCTGACGATATATTGAATCGGAATAATGTACTCCTTCCATATGTCACGGTTTCCAGCATCGTTTGAATCCAGAGCGTGATTAGAATGTAATTCAAGTCTTGTCAACGAATAATTGCACTGCTTTGCTGCTTGTATTATGGAACGCACACCATGCAAGCCTAGGAAGTTTCCGTTGCACTTGAAAACGTCGAGTCTGCAACGTTTAGACGAGATATAATCTACGATCTGCGGCAGAGAACGTGTTGTGACATTCATCGCCGACAAATGTAATTCACGTAGATGACTTGTCGTTAAAGCAGGCAGAAATTCTTCAATGAAGCCGTCAGACATGGCTTGGTTTGAAGTTAAAGACAGAACCGCTAGGTGAGAGGTATTAACAGCATCTGCGAGGGACTTGGCAATAATAGGATCGCCAGTGAAGTCATTCTAGTAGCACAAATAAGCACGAATTATTTACAACTCATGGCTACGTACGCTCTGCAGGGAACAATCCGTTCAAGCAGGTGTTCCCCTTTAAAAACTTCGCGATAGCTAGTAGTCCAGAATCTCCAATGTGGTTGGAGTTCAAGCCGATATCGCTTATTTGGTAACGCTGGCCTGTTTCTGAGCAAAGGAATTGGAATAGGGCACAACAACCCGAGTCACCAAGGTCATTGTGACCTAGAACCAGTTTCCGAAATGGATAGTGAGAGCGTACATGCGCGATAATCTCTTGAGCACCTGCAGAGGTACTTGTCTCAATGATGCCGGAGAAATGGGTGTTCAGTACCTTGGACTGAGGATAGGCCTGCATCGAATAGCACACAATCGTTTGCCGTGACATTCCGGTTACGAGTATGTATACGAGTATGTATGCGATCCATGTGCGTGGTCATGTAGACTGGTTGTGCAATGCTCGGTACATGGCGATTAGCGTGAGAATATGACGCTACTGCATTGCCCAAAAACGCATTTCCACTTCCTTGAAAACATCAACTTTTTTCGTAACCTTGAAACCTAACTTCTCAAATAATTTAATGCTTGGCTCGTTCGACTCTGTTATTCTTGTTACCAGGCATGTCGCAGGAATTTGCAACGGAGATGTGACATTCATGCTCGCGTTGAAAAGGGCCTGGAGTTCCAGTTGCGTAGCTCAGCATCAATTGTAAGGCTTCTTGAGCAAGTCCGCGCCTACGGTACACAGGTTCTAGTGTGTTGGAATTAAGTTTGAATTGTCGCAATGTCATATGCTTACCTGCGATCATGATTTCAACTTCTGCTTCAGAGTCATCCTCTTCGTTTCCACCGTGCAGCTCTTTTCTTGGGGTTCCGTGCAAAAATATATTCACATCTCCCACCATGGGGAGCAACCCAATACGAGGGTCTGAAAGGTGTATGGTCTCTCCATTGCACAAGTTGCATTCTTTTGCACTGCTTAAAATGATGAAAGTCAACTTATCATCATCATACATCCATTTTTCTGACGTTCGGACAAAACAGTGAGCAGTCAACGGCAGCTAATTGTACGACATTTACGTTGCATTTCGAATTCTTCATCCAGACTCAGCGGCTCACTTGCTGTCAAGCGTCGTAATTCTTCATCTTGCATCCACGCATGATACTTCTAAGCATTTTGGCTCAGCAGGTAATCATCTTCCGCACCCTGTTTGCTTACAGGAACATGCTCCGGACGGTACGGCACGAGTACGACCTTCTCCCCTACTAAAACGGTGTCTTTGTTGATGCGCATAACATTGATCGACACTTGGTCACTCAACTTGAATCATTATTTGTCTTTGTTATGCTGCAGGAGGCCATCGAGCGATGAACGGTGCACAGGACTGATGTACCAGATGACAGGTGTATAACAACATGACCATCTGTTCTACACAACATGCATAAGGTCGATGTGTATTGATACTTCACGAGCCAATGTACGGGATAAAAGCCCCAATATCAATAAGACTGGGCAAAGAACGACGACGAGGGTTCCTGGAGGAAAGACATATCGGCTTGTTCTCGGGCATGTAATATCACACGTGCGGTGAGTAAAACATGTAGCGCATGCGCAGGGCTTAATATTTCAACATGTTATCATCAATGCGTAAAAAACATACCCGGACAAGAAGCGGATCATGTCGAACTTGACAAAGTGCGCACCGCCCGTTAAGTCAACGCCATGGGCGAGGTAACAAAATACTCACTGGCAATATAATGATAGAGGCAGCGACACAGACGAATACAGCTGGCGATATCCATAAATGGATAGATGAAAAAGACATGCGGAATCATACCCATAAGGTAAATATAATACATAAGGCCTGTGGGAATCATGTGAGAAGACACATGAAGACGATCAAAGATGCATACCATCACGATATACGACCCTTGCAAGTTGAGACATTCCACCTTCATGGACTGATCACAATGTCAGAGTCAATATTTCGGGGACCGAGTCCGATCCCACATGATGACATTGCTTCAAACGCCAATACAGTGCAAACGACTAAACAATCAGGTTAATGATGCAAGACCGTGGCCGCAGTACTCGACGAACCGAATTCAAAGATGACGACTAGAATCCATGCACTCCATAATATTTTGGCAGAATTGACAAGTGCGCAAGTTCCCGAGTTATAGCCAAAACCGGGGGGGATCGGGGTATCTACAGGCAATTAGTTCGTCTTCAGCGCGAGAATTCCGTAAATGACTAACACCTCAAGTTAATCATCCAGACGCCTACAATGCCGTATCTAATCATTGTCTTGATACTAAAGAATATGACGAATGCGATTCCCATCCGGAAACGTCTGCCGCAGATGGCCCATGTACGTATTGTTAAAATGACTGAAGAATTGTTCAAGCCCGATTAAGGTTCACCAGCAAAATACGTACTTTCGCCAATCCCGGTGTCAAATATCACCATAACTAAGTTTGTCAGGGAAGTCACATAGTAACAGGTATACTCGCACTAGCATAAGCTTTTGTGAACAACAAGCACGCTTGCGCAGTTGGACCAGGGACTAGCCACAGTACCGAGATGAATTAATCTTCTGGCGTGACGAATTCAAAACATGCTTACCATCAAGCATAAATATGGAGGACAAGGAGATGAAAGGCATATACCTAATTATCATATATTGCACCTTCATAAAACTCCACTTTGTACCCCAGACGTAGGCAACCTCTAGGTCTAGTGTCAAAAGGTAGTCAAAGATCTGTATAAGTTAACGCTGGGCAAGGTCAACAAGATTGGGACCGATGAACATACCAGCACCGAAAGAGCGGCAACTATACGTGTTCGAGAATGGTGGTAAACCGAATCAAGATTGCAACTTACTGTCTGCATACTGTGATTAAGCATCAACAGAAGAATGATATGACATTAACGATAGACGTACGCGAAGGTAAACTTGGTGTTGTATCAACGTCGGAATATCCAGAAGGCGGTCCATCCTGTGGGCATTGCCTGAGCCTCAAAAAAACAGGTGTATGCTTGCTATAGATTTATACTCTTCAGGCACCGGTTAAAACGTTAAATGCCGATGTGACAGCATGGTACAGTGATCGGGCGTAGGCGATAGGTTACAGTGGCGGTCAGCAACCTGGTGGCACGCGGAGCTCAGCGATGTGCCAACTTGTACAAACAACTGAGCGAAATGACATCATAGTAAATAGCACCGAGCATCGACAATAATGGCACCTAGCAGAGTAGTGGAGACAGTTTCTCGGAACCGTGGAACGGCTATGGTGGGTTGTACCTTGCCACTCGCAGGCCAGTCTGACAAACCTGCCAGGCCGTCGCAATGGGATCGGCAATCGTTGCCGCATTGAGTGTCATGTACATAGTGGGCAGAGACTCGAAGGACGTCGAGGGTCGAGTTTCACCCTACGGTAGGTCTAGACGGTTGTGTAAATCCAGCATTTTTTCGTTAACGCAACTGCAGAGAATGGAAGGCGCATGAGCTCGTCTGATGTTAGTGCAACTGTATCCGTCCCAAGACCAGGAAAGGATAGATTCCCGTCGTAAAGTAGCTACGGGACAAACTGCTGTACGCACAGTACGTATCTCGGTGAACAGAGCAGTTGTATAATATGCCGCACGACCTGGCATATGCGTGCCCCTCGTTTCAACCATGCCATCATTCCTGTGTGAACCTCTCTCTCCCTGGCATGCTCTGCAGCAGTAACAGGTCGTATAGAAAGAGACGGGTAATGTCGCGTTCTCCGCCCAGCACATGGTCTAGATCGCTATCGGCCATGGATTCTCAGACTGGATACTCTTCCACGCGTTCGTCATCTTGAAATTGACAGTTGCCTAACTGTTCCCTTACAAACGAAAATATATGGCCAATCACTGAACGCTGTCCCATGCTCGCAACTTCGGGTTGAGCAATATATGCGCCGGGCATGACAGGGTCGGCATCGGTTTCCGACTCCGGTAGCGGTGCGTTGAGTTCTGTAATTCCCTGAGAATTCGGTTGAGGGGAATTCCCTCTAATGCTGTCCAGATGTTCGTCTTCATCAGTGCGCCTCTTCTTCCTCGCAGGCGAACCTTCTTCGTCTGGTAATAGAAAACGAACGCGCCTGTTGGCCTTTTTCTTTTTCCTTTTCTCTTCATTCTTCCGTTCCAACTCCTGCCAGAGGCTTAGCTTAGTTGTCCTGATCCTTGTGATGGGACCTACCAATCGTCTGATCAAATCTTCTTCCGATCCTTTCGGAGGTCGCCCAGAGTACTTCTTTTTCGGCAGACTAGGTAGGTTCCTGATATCAAGGGGACCAGGTTTCATTTGTTCCTGTGCGTCTTGCTCGTCAAGTCGACGTTTTCTGCTGAATAACCAAGTCCCATCATCAAATCTAGATGCAGAATTTGGTGTCCCAGGCAACACCAATTCATGGAATGGAATAAATTTCTCCTTGGCGAATGCTGGTAGTCCCGGTGGTCCAAACAGGACTGAGCGATCGAGAGGGGGATCTTCAGCGAGAACCGGTAGCCACCTTATGATTGGTTGCGTTGAAGAGGCAATGTGTGGCTGTTGTGGCATAATCGAGTTGAAGAAAAACGAGTGCCCGGAAACAGATGGAACGACATTGCTCGATTGCGGAACGAAGGCGGGGTACTCGAACTGAAATGTGTAGTTCGATGAATTACCGAAGATGTCGTTTCCTACTGGCTAAGTGGTTGTTAGTAGTGACAGAAGAAATGATCTAGGCGCCACTGACCTGAGAAATTGGGTTATGTACCACCGTTGGGAATGAAAATGGCGCATCTTGCGTTGGAATAAACTGGGCGTGAGGTGGGAACTGTGGTTGCAGTATCTGCGACGTAGACTGAGTATCGGCAGCAGGGAACAAAGTCTGCGGCTGCTGCACATGTCCGGTAAACTGAACGTCAGCAATGGATGAGGACGATTGAAGCAGCGTCTGGTGATAGGTGGATGGATGTGTGAAAACTGGTTGGTGTACGTCAAATCGACTATCGCCACTAAATGAGCTATTTTGAGAGCCACCACTTTGACTTTGCTGAAATTCAGGTTGCGCGATGTTAAATACGGTTGGAATTTCGGGCTGGATAACCGGTCGAGAACTAGAGTCAGGAACTGATGCTAAAGGTCGCCCGACTGTTGGCTGCGACTGAAAAGTGGGCGCTGTTTCTTGCATCAGGCCGGCATCTGCAGGAGAATGCTCGCTCATGGATTCCATTGCAGGCAACTGTCCTAGCCGACCATTCGGCTTTTGCGGCGTGACGGGCACGTATTCTAATATAGGAGATGGTGAGGTTGGCGCAGAAGGTATCTGTGTGCGGTTGAGGTCTGGGGTTACGGTTGTTCGTTCCTCATCAGCAACGATCGTCTGGAGGTTGGGAGAATTTGACGCGCGCAGAGGTGTCGCCAGCTCGGTTGCCTTGGTCGGAGACGATTTTTGCACGCGTGGAGCCTTCGGGCTCACTTGCAAACTGACATTTTCCTTATTTTCGTCTTCGACATCCGTGTCTCCATCGATGTCAGTGTCGGTATCACAAGTGTCAGTATCGGTGTCTCCCTCCTTTGATTCGGCTTTACTATGAGGCCATTAGCGAACGCGGCTCGTCACTGAACTATCACCAGCCTACTTTTTGCCTTTTCCTTTTTGAACGCTTGGCATAATAACCTGAGGTACAAGAAGGCTTCGTTGGAAACTCTCTTGAACCTGCTCCTCATCCATATCCGGGATAGCATTGACGTTTCCTTCATCTATGGTCCTCCCTTCTTTCTCCGCTTCTTCCTTATCGAGTTTTCTGTTAATGTTCTGGATATCTAACCAATTCAATTTTGGCCCACGGAATAGTGCGTGCGGCCTTAGAGACTCTGTTATCTGATCTGCTTTGCGAACAAGCTTCTCGGCGGCAAGGCGCGCGAACCTTCCGGATGACGAGAGACCACACATGTGAATTGAGGTCAATAATCGCTCGTCCTCTGCCACACGCGATATTCTTTGGCGAATTTTATGCATTTTTCTGCGACCGGTGGCACTGAATGTTTTGTAAGGATCGGTAACGGAGCGCGCGCTGCCTGATGCACCACGTCTTCCCGCAGACGTGGACGGCATACTAGTGCTCGATCCCGTCCAGGAAGAAGGAAGAGGAGGGATAGACGAGACTGCCACAGGTGCCTCGAGTGCATGCTTTCGCCAGAATGTACTGTTGTTATGGTCCTTGCCTTTAAATTTGGTGGGTGCAGTAGGTGTTTTTGTTTTTGTAGGCGCGTGATGAGCGTGAAAACATGCTGGTAGATGCTGAAGTTTAGTGCAGCTGTGGATGTTGCCAAATGGGAGGCGGAACTTGGAATGAGGCGTCGGGAAGCTATTGGCCATTGTTTATTTATTGGACACCTTTTTTCCCTTTTTGTCTGCTTTGAAATCAAGGGAAAAAGAGGCGAAGTAACCTGTGGGGAAGCATCTTGCTATGCAGCGGCCAGCCGCCACCCTATTATGGTATATGGCCACGCAAAATTACGCAGCGCTTAAGCAGCACAAAACGCGTGCTCGATAATCGTCTGTTGCGAAAAGCTGTCAATGCAATAGTGTCATCGAATTCTCAAAGTGACCTTCAACAATGTACCTAACGAGGCGGCGCGCATTTTGAGGCCCACAACAAGAGGTTGCATCAGCATCATCAGGCCTCATCCTATATCGGGTTTCTGGGATGCTTTATCTCCGTTGTTTGCACAAATACTTTGATCAAATCTTTATTCGAAAAACTTGAATTAAGGCTCGTGACCACTTGCATACTCATGCCGCAAAGATGCACGTACGTCAGAAACAAAAGGAAATTTTGATAGTAGCCTTGAAACTTATAATAAAAGAAATTGCGGCAGGTCAGATGTTAGATAGATAGACTCGGGTGGGACAACTCCGATTCCTACCTCTTCCGTCCATCTGGATTCTGTTCTGGCTGGTACGAAGGTATAAAGCAGCAAATGCTGTATTTGCCTAGCTTATTATAGTCGACTGCTGGCGCTAACACGGTTAGGTCGGAAGTGTGGGAAAATAGCTGGTCTTGTGCATGTGCGCATCCCTTCACAATTGCTTTGAGCGCATCCGGAACTACCTCCGATGTTCAAGGTTTCAGCTGTCGTGTGCGCGTTGGACAGCATACGGTTGATATCACCAGGGGGTCATCTATGATCCAGCTCAGAAAAGTTCTCCGAATGACCGGCAGCGAATGATCAGATCCCCAGACTTCGGGTTCAACGCGCCGCTCGTGAATCGTTTTTTGAGATGGAATGCAAGCGCTGCACGTCCAGGATGCCCATGTCGCTCACTTCTATTATTGTCACGAAGTCAATCACGCAACTATTAAACTCTGCTTGTTCTCGTGCTGGCCGAGCTCGAGGCTTTGATTTGAACTTGCACAAAGGTGGAATGAAAGGGCGCATACGTCAAACGGTCGAGGACGCTTATTGCCATGCTCAAAGGAACGGGAAACTGCTGCGGAAAGGGCAACTTTAAGCTTCCCCGTGGTAAATGGCGGTTAGCGATGACGAGAGATCTAGAGCAACGTTCCCTCTGCTGATTGTTACCATCCAACAATTTCAGGACTTCATGAGACGAGCTTGGCACTAGTGAAGCTTAGGGCTACGTGTTTCGCGTTGGCAGGTGGTAAAATCCTTGGAGCGTGTACGTGACAGTTAACGAGATCTCGGAACGCCGGCATTCATGTCAATTTCCAGATATAGATGGGCGAACATGGACGTCAACAAACGCGGAATATAAATGTAGCGGACGACACAATTCCTCTTTCATCCTCTGGACCTCCGACCCATGGCAAAAGCTCAGCGGTTGAGCTACTTCGTCAAGTACGAACTTATTAGGTTCGCAACTACTAATGTATCGTCCTTTTCTATGTTATTAATGGTCATTTTAGATCGTTTTCCCCAATACACTTCACGGTCATTATGGGTTAGCCCCAGCGCTAGGTAGTTTGCTCACGAACTTGACATGTTTGCCTGATTCATAGGTACCGGTGGCATCAGCATTCTCCTAGATGTTTTCCCCTATGGCCAAGGTCTAGCCATGAAGGTTCTCAGCCTCGTCCTGTTTTTTCTCAACTTGTGTCTTTTCGTGATCTTCACCGCATGGGCCGTCACACGCTATTACCTTCATCCAGGAGGACTGGGTGGATTTAATGAATCATCCGACTCTCAGCCTGTTCTTGGGCTGTTATCCAATGAGTTTCACCACAATATTGAACGTCGCCATTAATGTTCTCCATGGATACTTTTCGTTTGGAGGAAAAGGTTTTCTTTACTCTATATGGATTCTGTGGTGGATTAATGTTGCCCTTTCCTCTGCATACTGCTGGGGCATGATGCATCACATGTACGTTGGTTCTACATCCTCGTCATTTTCGATCAACCCTGACGGATATCACTGCACACGCACGCAGGATCACGGGTCAAACGCACTCACTTGAACAGATGAATACAACCTGGTTGCTCCCCGTGATCACCCTTGTGGTATCGTCGTCTTCGGCTGGCATGCTTGCGAATGCGTTAGCGGATTACTCTCTTGTACACGCCCTCGTAACAATTCACAGCTGGCGCCTTTATTGTGACAGTCGGATTCACCCTATCCTTCATAATTTTTACAATCTACTTTCAGCGGCTCTTTGTGCACGGCCTTCCCGAAGGTACCGCATCCCTGACTGTCTTCCTTCCGCTTGGCCCAAGCGGCCAAGCAGGGTTCTCGATTACTCTCATTGGTCAAAATTTCAACAAATTACTACCGGTGATCACGTCATCATCCGTGATCCTCAGGTGGCCCTACGCTGGACAAGCTATTTACGTGCTTTGCATTTGCATATCATTTTTGCTATGGGCCTTGGCTTCTATGTTTCTGTTATTTGGTCTTCTTTCTATTATGACTACAATGCGCAGAACGCATATCCCATTTACTCCCAGCTTCTGGGGATTGGTATTTCCAAACGTGAGTTTTATCTTACCATATAAGGAATGTAAAATTTTCTGACGTAGAGTCCAACCAGAGCGTCTATGCGATTCTCACCATCATATTAGCTGAATCATTCAACGCGACGTTCTTCCGGATTTATGGAGCTATCTACGCTGCAGGAACTCTCCTTCTGTGGATAACTATCACATACAGATCTCTGGTTTACGTTTATGACGTGATCTTCAGATGCCCACTACCAGCCATTGCCCTGTCGCAGACTCCTACTTTGGAAGTGACGCAGGTTTCCATGTGTTGCGACTCGCAAGCTTGCACAAAAGACCTCGAAAAAAATTAAGGATGCCTGTCATCCTTTGATTATAGACAAGCGGTACTAGACGGATAATATACACCTATCAGATAATTATGGTTGTATTTTCTCATCGCCCCGTATGTTGTATTTTGGGATTGGCTAGTTAGATACCTAGATTCAAGATGTCGTAGATTTACAGTAGCAATACAAAGAACCTGCAAGCTATATGACTTGACAAGGAAGGGTCGAAGAGGCAGTGAGAAGAAGCAACATAAATCTGGCATTCGCCGAGATCAATAGGTACAAACAGGTTTTATCCCTCGTTTTACATGACCTTTCTCCGAAGCTGAGGTCTTACGCGAGTTTCTGTGGTATTTGCTGCACAAGGAATATCGAGTCAGAGGCTGGGGCCTTGCTCATCGGATGTGAAGCTGTGTATCAGTGAACAAACTTAGCAGATCAAAGAAGCACTGCGAGTAGGACGTAATTTGCTACTGCCTCGGTCCTCTGTGGATTCGAATTTCCCCGCTCATTCGCTCTCCGGATCCGCCCTAGAACGAACCCTTAATCCCATTATGATTGGATCCATGCGTATCTATCGTGTTCACTGGGGCTTGTGAAGTTTGGTATATGATGTGCGCCCTAACATGTGCTGCCTACTACGTATAATACACCTGGTATTTAGCAAGGACATACGTTGGTATGATCCAACGATATGGTGAAAGGGCACGGTGCTGAACGCAGGCTGGCAGAATTTTTCCGTAGCCGCCCTTGTTCGGCAATCACATAAACGGTCCATGCCGGCTCATCTGTTTCGATTCGGTATAAGATGGAACAGGGCTGCCATTATCCCGTCTTCCGCCCAATGGCTGAGAAAGCACACGCTCAGAGGCTGGGTTATTTTCTCAAGCATGAGCTTGTCCGGTGCGTCCATCTTGCTGGCGCTCCTCATGTTGTTTTAATCAGTCGGTTTAGATCTTTTTCTCCTGTTTATTTCGCAATTATTATGGGTCAGTACGCCAAAATTCCAAGCATTCAGTCGACATCCATGTGTTCTGTAGGTACTGGCGGAATTAGCAACCTCTTCGATGTCTTTCCATACGGTCAAGGTCTTCTAATGAAGGCTTTCAGTCTCGTCCTGTTTTTCTTGAACTTGTCCCTCTTCATGATCTTCACCATATGGGCCATTGCACGTTATTACTCGCACCCGAAGGACTGGGTCGACGTGATGCATAATCCAACTCTTAGCCTCTTCTGGGGCTGTTTTCCGATGGGCTTCACCACTATAATGAATGTTGGCGTGAACGTGCTCCACGAATACTTCTCGTTTGGAGGGAAGGCGTTCATCTATTCTATCTGGGTTATGTGGTGGATTAATCTTGCCATTTCTTTTGCCTGCTGCTGGGGCATTGTTCACTACATGTATGCCTTTCTTACACTTTTTGTAGTTTGCTCTGAGGGAGAGATTTTGCAGGATCGCGCATCAAAACTACTCTCTTGAAGAAATGAATACAGGCTGGTTGCTTCCCGTAGTAACCCTTATAGTCTGCTCCTCGTCTGCCGGCGTACTCGCGCACGCACTACAGGAGTACTCCCTGATGCATGCTTTGATTACTGTCACTCTTGGCCTGTTTATGGTCACGGCAGGCTTTACCCTGTCATTCATCCTTTTTACCATATACTTTCAACGACTCTTCTTGTATGGGCTTCCCGAAGGCACCGCGATCCTGACTGTCTTCCTTCCCCTTGGCCCTACTGGTCAAGCAGGGTTCTCGATTGTTCTCATCGGCCAAAACTTTAGCGAATTGTTACCCGCGGAAGATCCATCGTCCGCGTTCCTACATTGGACTTACACGGGTCAGGCGATTTATGTGCTTTGTGTATGCGTTGCTTTCCTGCTGTGGACATTTTCTTCCACCTTTTTGCTTTTTGCTCTCCTTTCCATTGTGACGGCGCTCCGCAGGAGACGGATCGCATTTACGCCTAATTTTTGGGGATTGGTTTTTCCGAATGTAAATTTGCTACCACTCCATCTATGGAATTTTCTAATAATGATCCAGAGTGTCTACGCAGTTCTCACCATTACGTTGGGTAAATCATTCAACGCACCATTCTTTCAGGTCTATGGCGCCATATATGCGGCCGGAACGTTCTTATTATGGCTATTCATCACGCTCAGATCCTTGGTCCTCATTTACTGACGTCGTTTTCAGACACCCTTTGCCAGCCATTCCATTCTCCCAAGCCCCAACTCTACTAGAAGTAAAGGGTGTTTTCGAATCCTGGGCAACCAATGAAATGAGGTTGCCTGTCATCTCTTACGCCAATCATGAATGGGGCCTAACTCAGCGCTGCAGGATCGAAGGCCCATGGGCGTATTATCGATCCCTCCCTAGAATTCAGTCCAACTCGCGATCACTATATCGTTATTTGTTAACTTTATTTCACCCACAATAACATACGAGCGGATAATGACTATTACCTCATTATGCAGTATGCTTCGCAAGAACACGCGCATGGATCTGGAGTCGAGCGACGGAACTTGTTTCTGCGAACAGGGAGGCGCCCGTTGGTTGTCAGTAAGGCGCGAGCGGGATCCCGCGCGGCATCGTTTTACATAAGTAATAATGTCGGCTCTCCGTCCCCTGTCTTCGCTGAACGTTTTAACACGTGTTAATTCACGGTTTGTCAGCCCCGTGTATGAGTCCATACCCTGGTTTTTTTTTTCTTTTTTCAAATATGCAACGGGCGGGAGATGCCGAGGAATAAGACTTCTCGTATATGGAAAGGGAACAGCAAGAAAATGAACTCGTGATGCAAGTGAATGGGTACGTTCGATTGCTTTACATTCCTAGGTCCGTTATCGGGTGTCCTCGGTGCACACATGACTACGTGCAAAGGGAGTTTCTCGTTAATAGATGTCATCACATCTGCCACCAGGACGTTTGCCGTGTATGACTTCAAAGTCCTGATTTACGTTGTGGGGCAACGTTTTGTCTATATTGCCGACAGCCTTTTCCGGAAAGCAACTCTTGATTTCTATAAATAAAATAACTATCACCAATCCCTTCTGGAAACATGGTTTCGGGTTCTTTAAAAAGGAGGCACTAATATGCCATGGGATCAGATCTTAAGAATGCGACACATTGAATATGTATTTTCAGATTGCGACATAAATGTCCATACCTCTTTTGGTTTTCATTGATCCAAATTATACGCTACGACAGCCAGGCGTGCAAAAAAAAAAAGACAGAGAAGATAAGCATGAGACGACCATAGTCCCATAACCGAAAAAAGCCCCGAAATGAAAGAAACCTGGAGAGAGTTACTCATTCAGACCAATTTCTTAACAATGGTTGAAACGTCTATTGGCGACCAGCGTAAGTTTAAAGGAGGGAGAAAAAAAAACCGAGGCGGTCATCGCCCATTGGACATGGACGCTCATCGGCACCGCGCCGGATGAGGCGGCGGGGTGCGTCTGGGCTCTCGCCAGCGCTAGCGCAAATGGGGGTACATGGGGCATGTAATGGGTCAGATGTGGGGAAGGAGGCACGTTCTTGATGCTAGCTGAAAACGACAGGGGTGGCCTCGTCCAAAACCGCAACGCCTGAGAATTCAAGTCATCTCTCACACACACATCTCGATTGATCAAAACCTTTAGACATACCTCATACTCGGGGGGCTCCTCGTCCGCCCCGCATTCATACAGCCACCCCGAATCGGTCGTCATTGTGCCTACCGGCGTCCACGTATGTGATCTTGGACTTGCCTGTCCCTGGTCAGGAGTCGTGCTAACTAGTTGAAGGGGCGACGGATATATCGGCCGAGACGCCAGATTAGGAGTGGACATTGACGCAGGGGTCAGATGCCCACGATGCCCATGGCCATACCCGGTTGTGGGGTATCCGGGCGCTGTGGGTGGCGTTGGTGACGCGGGCGGAGCTAAAGGAGGCGAGAAAAGGTCGGAATGTGACCTAGACATCTCCGGCGCGCTGACCCCGTTCACGAACGTGTTATCATCCAGATCAATAAGAAGTCCCTCTGGACAGTTGGTACCTTCCTCCCTGTCCGTCTCGTGATCCCCATGTAAAGGATTCGTGAGATACACAGAATCGATCGGGATTCGGGTGCTAGGAAGTGACTTGTACTGGAGCGGGAGGAAGAGGTCGTCCATGGTAATGCTTCTTTGTGGGCGTTTCCGCTCCGCTGTGGGACCCGCTTGTAATCCCAAGGGTATCAGCGGCGGGGGTACATGTATCTGTCGCGGGCTCAAACTGGAGTCCCGCAATCTCAGCCATAACAGACTGGAATTCGTTGAAAATGCTCGCATTAGATTTTGGCTGGGAGTTGGCATGCAATCCTGATCCATCGCTATCGGTTGGTGTAGGAGGCAAGGGGGTCTCCAAAGCTGCTTGTAATGATGAATCAGATTCAGATCCAATAGCTGGATTGTCTGCAGCTTTCGTTGGCGATGAATCGCCTGCTCTCCATGTCTGGATTACCAAGGGCGACGAATTAAATACTTGAGATTTCTTCGTTGTCAATGTATGTGTCGGTCCTGCAGTCAGTTTACGCGTGACACGGGCATTGGTAATCGGAGGACCGCTGTTGGGTTTGGAAGGGTCTTGCGACTGGACAGCCCGTAGAGGAGGGGGAGCTACGACTGGGGGTGAATGTGGTCTGGTAGGAGGTACGGGTTGAGGAAGTGGCGTCGATTGGGGAGGCGTACGTGGGGCTCGGTCAACTGGGGGGTTGGCCAGCTTTCGATCGCGAAGCGAGAGTGGATGGACTGCCGATTGTGCAAGTGGCGGCTGCGGCTGCGGCTGCGGGGCTTCCATTGTTACAGCGACAGGAGCTGGATTCGCGGTTTCTGCTTGACGCTTAAAGGGGTTTACAATCGGCACCTCCTTCTTATCTTCTTTGTTAGTGGAAAGAGACGCATCCGCTTCTAGAATATCTGCGGTACTGATAACTTCCCATGTGTCCAGCTGGTCCGCGTCCGGATCAATTTCAACCTTTTCTGGGCGCTCCGAACGTTCTACACGTTCCGCGCGCTCCCGCTCTTTTCCTTTCGATGGAGAGAATAGTTTGCGCTTCGGCGAACTCCCGTGGGAGGATAGGTTGGTCAATGAAGTTTTAGATTTGAGAGATGTCGGTGTGGTATTGCCGTTGGCATGGAGCAAAGCCAGTGAAGTTGTGCTTCGGAAGAAAGATGTTATGCCGCGAGACAGCGGGTAGGGCTCATTCGTAGGCGCAGTCGTGGGATGTGCAGACGCATGCCCGATCATGCAGCGTGAAGTGGAGCGAGGGGAAAAGGGTGCGAAGGGGAGAAAGAGAGTTGTGCCTCCTTGTCGAGGTGAGGGGTTGTGCTACACGTTCCTCCACTTGTAGATCGTCGTGCAGCATGGCACAAGATTTATTACGTCCTCTGAGCGGAGTCGAAGAATATGATAGTCCACGTTGATGTTGTTTTCCCTTCTTAAGTCGAGATGTCTGTGTCGCACTGCTCTGCGCGCCTGGAACGTCACAAAAGTCATGAGAGCTGTCTGAGCTACTGGAATCGGAATCGAAGGTGGGGCTGGTGCGATGATCGGCTGCCTGATGCTCGACAGCCTGCCCGCTTGCCTGATTCTCATTCTCTTCTTCGCGAGTATTCATATCTGCGAAATCCATGGGAGGAAGGCTGGACGAGACTGTGGCGGTTGGTGAGACGGATGTAGTGTAACCGGATGTCGCTTCCTGGAATGAAGGAGGCGGGTAATTAGGGATGTCTAGTGACGGAAATGGAGTCAGGAACGAAATGAGTTGTCGGCACAAGAACAATCATTACCCATTGTATAAGGGTCAATCACACGCTCTGGACGTGCTCTGCGCATCAAACGTCTGGCCAACATCGCGCGTGGCGACTTTGGGCCGACATTAAATTTGATATCTTCTTCAGCGTTTCTCTCCTGTCTGGGGCGACCTTTCATTTTCTTTGGAGATCTGGTATGGATATCGACGGGGGTGGATGAAGACGATTGAGCACAAAAGACGGGCCAAGGCGTCGAGTTGGGGGAAGGTGGACGAGCTGCGGGGGGAGGCGACATTGACAGCTGGAGGATTAGGGAGGCCATGCGTGGACCATGCGATATGGCTTTGCTGATATTTGGCCCGAGATGTCCAAATGCCTCCGGAGCGCCCGGGTGGCCACCGCCGGCGCGACTCCCACGTGTTACATAAGGCCGACACGTCGCGTGCGACTCGCCCTGCCCTTCATCTCATGCCTCGCGCAACCAAGAAAGCGCCCGATTCACTGACTACCGACGACAGGTCCAACGGCCACAAGGCTGACAGGGGCCGCTCGCCCAGCCCCGCCCCACCTTCGCCCGTGGGTGCGGCTGCGGACGAACGACCGGTTGGGCCACTCAGCGTTGCCGCGCCACCAGAGGAGCGCGACCCTGTCAAAGTCAACAATGCCAGTCTGACGGAACTCAAGAATGCGTGTGATGACGCTCTGAAGCGCGTGAGTCGGTTTGTGAGCCCCTTATCGCCTGCGCACTGACCAACACCGTGCGACCACAGTACTTGTCAAGACCTGAATTGTTCAAACAAATCCACCTTCACACCGATGTTCGCCTCGCACTGGGATGGCTCTCTGTCCTCGTAGCTTCCGGCACGGCCCTCTATGGCTACAAAGTCGAGTTTGAAAAGGCAAAGCCCGTTGTCTGGGTCGGCGTTGCATTATACGTCGTGCTAACGACGTTACAAACGCTATATGCATATTTTGTGCAAAAAGATACGATATTTGTGGGGAAAAGGAAGACGTTCTCGAAACGTGTACGTATAGCGTCTCTGATTTGCTTTCGCGGTCCGTTTCTGACCAACACGTGTGCTCAGATCATAACCGAGAGAGTGACCATCGACGCGCGCACCATTCCTGCGAAAAAACCATCTTCCTCATCTAAGGCCTTCGCCACCTGCCTACTCTCTATCATTAGCTTATCGCCGTTCTTCTTCCGGCGGCAAGTCACTCTTAGCACGTGGAAGGACACAGGGGTCACAACCCTACACAAAGTTCTTTGATGAAAAAGGTACAATGAACCAGGAAAAATTCGAAAGGTGGGTGGGTGAACTGGTGGAAAATGCAATGGAGGGCAAGTCGAGTTGAGTGGGTGGGTGACTTGATGCTTCTTTCCGTCTCGCTTCTTCCCCGGTTTTCACCTTTCATTCCTTCCCCTTCAGATGAGATATGACACCTGACAGTTATACCATACCTGTCCTGTATTGGTTCTGAGAATTAAGCGTGTACCTATATCCATGTCGTCTGCGCAAGAAAGCACTATTCCGAGAAATTTGGTTCATGTAGCGTGTAGCTAGTCAATAAGGTATTTCCGTTTAAAAAATGCACGCAGATGGAATATCTGCCATATGCCAAGCGCAGCCAGTGAGACAATAGTGAACCAAGCAAAGTTCTGCACGCGGAGGTTGGTCGACACTATAAAGTCGTGCTTGTCAGAAGAAAAGTAAAGACGAAGGACATGGTTAAACGCACTGTTAGTATCGGTAAACTTCTCTTCTCTCCGTTTGAGATAAGCCATTTCTTCCGAAATTTCTTTGACGATGCCTTCCAGCTTGCGTACCTCAGTTTCAAGACTGGAGAGAGATTCCTGGTTTGCAATCGCACTGGAAGCAGATTGGAAGCCATAAACACAGAGAACGGGAACAACACGCACTTGTAGTCTACGGCGTCTGCGCCAATATCAACGTCGAGGTCAACGACTCTCTTCATCATGAGGGTCTTGTCATAAGGGACAGGCTGTCCACGGTCAACTGGAATTAAAGAAGGGCATCCCGGGTCGCAGACACGTACCTCCCTCAACGTAGTTTTTGAGACAGACACCGACCTCGCCGTCCTCGTGTGTCGTGATAGCCAGCCTTGTCTCTCCATTTATCCCCTTTTTACTTAGATACACGTTCTTCTGCGGGGAAGAGTCGATAATCTCAATGTCGACGCGCTGGTCGACGCCCGGAGCGACGTTGGCGGTGACAATGACGAGGGAGTTTTTGTGGGCGGTGTTCCATATGCATTTCGGCGCGGGGTAGCGCGAAGAAGGGAGGTTGAATTTTATTGCGGCGACATGGGCAGGGAGAGTGAGGACGGGTAGGACAACGGCCAGGAGCACGGAGGGGAGCATGGCGACGGTGTCGTGAACGTGGGAAGTTCGCGCTTTCGCCAGTGATGCAGAAAGGGTGAGTGATTCCATCAACGTAGAGGATAAAAATGATCCACTGGAAAGCAATGTACGTATTGGTTGTATGCTACCACCGGATCGCTCACATCCTTAGGCACCCCACAAGGGATGACAATCTTTTGACGTTTGTAAGGCTTGCAAGTTGTGGCATGATCAGGGACGACAAATACAATGCATATCCTTTTCTTCGCAGAGGCAGGCAGTTCATTGGTGAGTTCGGTGATACCTTTGAGGCTTGAGGCTGTGCGATGAAGAGACGGTGATTTGAAAAAAGACTGGTGACATCTTTAGAGATGTAAACGGCGTCAACGGTCTCTGCGGTTGATGAAAGAGGAATCAAAGTATTGATTCAGAAACTTATCGCCCACATCCTGAGATCCCTTGACTGGATAGTGTGTGGAAATAACCCTCTGCTTCACTTTCAACTGCCTTGATCTGCACGCGTAGAGAATCCCCATCATCATCCATGGCGACGGGTTCAAATTCGATGCCTTTGCGAAATGCACGGTGCACAGCCCTCTCGAACAACTGGCCTCCCCAGCTACGCGCATTAGGATTGCGGAGTAAAGAATCTATCGAATTGCCGAATGCTTATGGTGTTAAAAAGGCTGATCCTATCATACACAAGCTCCGCAACATGGATGCTCAGCAGGTGTGTGATATGCTTCTTCCATGTGTCATCTGTTGGTTCCACTCGGACTGAGGGCATAGCTCGTATTGTTGTTGAATAGCATGGGTCCATTTGCCGACCGCGAAAATTGGTCGAGGTTTGGAATGTCATTGATAGCGTCCTCGATTAATTTCATCTCATGGTCCTCACCAGAGTAGATTGCTCGGAAGCATCTCCGTGGAATTCCGCCAAACTTCGTGTACACATCCCTAAATTTTTCGGGGCCTGAGGAGGAAAATCCAGGCTGCAGTGAGCTGTGGATTTTGGTAGTACCACCAACAAAATTTTACAGCTATTTTTCTTACCTGACGCAATAGAAATTGGCCCATTTCCAGGTGGGGGTATAATAAGTCTCGGCATGATGCTGTTTGAAGGCGATTACGTTGCGAGAAGCTGCGACCACCACTCTGCCTTGACGATCTAGGGAAGGATGGAACTGTGAAGGGACTTCCAGTAAGTCCGGGTTGATGTCAACCAATGCGCAGCAGTGAGTAGATCCATCAAGCACTTCAATGCGTTCTCCATCCCTTAGCAGCACTCGCTGAACTCCAGTATCGCTGAACACAAATGCATGTGTCTTGTTGCTGCAGTAGACAGTTGGCTTCTTCTCCTGAAGCCGCCACACTAGAATGCAAGAGAGGCCGACAGTCTTCCCTAGCATTTGTTCATCATGAGAAATGCCAAAAGCAGTCAGACTCACCTGTACCAGGCTGGCCTGCTATAACTGTCGAATGTGTTAGAGAGGCAAGACGTATTAACGGCAACATTTTGGTGTAAAGTTCATCCTGTTCACACAACTTTTTATAAAGGGTCTTGTAAGTCTTGGTGATAAGTATGCGGGGCAAACCACATGGGAATGAATAGCTGGGGAGTTGGAGATACTCGTAGTTCATTTCCTCAGTTGCCATTTCCAGCGTCCTTAAATCGGGAATCCGGATAGATGCTTTAATGAAACATTCAGTGGCTTGCTTGCCCCAAAATGTGTTCCAGAGCAGATTCCACTTGGCAAGGTCATGCTCTGGCTCGGGATTGTCAAAGCGAGGTTTCTTGAAACGGCGCTGGCCTGCAAAGTTAAAAATCAAATGATCGTCAACACCATTCAGGAGGTAGGTGAACAGGAAGGTGTGCAAGAGCAACGTTCAATAAAAGGGGATACACAAATGATGATCCATTTGCTTACCACACAGTGTCACAATAATATGAAGATGGCCCTCAGGAGGACCTGAAAAGGCATCCATCACTTTCTGCGTACACATGTCCAGCTTGACAGAGGAATCGGTGATTGGTTTAGGAAGACGATCAAGAAGAGTATTAACAGGAACAACTAGAATGGGTTCATTCAGCTGCAATGGCCGGTGAGCACGAAAGTTTATGTTGGTGAGTAGAACAGCCTCACTTTCCAAAGGTCTATATCTATAATGTCACTATTTCGAAGAATGTGTCTTTGCTGCTGGATGGCCTTTGTCAAATTGTCCACATCCCAATCAAGGTCTGCTTCAACTGAGAATGATTTCTCTTCGCCATCAATCAAACACCAGAACTTGTAGAATCGGTTTCCTAGCATGGTGCGCAGTGGAAGTCGGAAAGATGGGTAATAAAAGAGAGTATAGGGGTCGTTGTTTTCTTCGCTCATGGTTGATTCTGACTGTTACGAGTGACGTCACTCATGGCGCGAGGTTCAATTCATTGTGCGAAAGGCAAGCTAGACTTGAACGATAATCATGTATACATAGGTCGAAGATGAATTCAGAGCGCGAAAGGGAACTGTTTGGTTTTTTACACAAATAACTCGTCATTTCCGATAATGAAACAGAGCCCTTCCGTCCATGCAGCATCTTACCTTCACTTCAGGGCCTGGGCATGACCACCAAATATGGATGGTTATACCGCGCCGATGCCTCGTCCAAACATTAGGGGGTAATCGCGCCCATGACTAGAACCATGAGATTTTGCCAACCAACGTATCCGTGTCCGTACAAAACCGGCATTTCAGGTATCGATGTATAGTAGTTATAATTGGAGGAGGAAGTCAGTACAACGTTTGCATCGACGAGAAAAACGAGTATAATAGTAAGGTTTCAGACCACTCGTCGAGAGTGTGATTCATCCCGTCGTTAAAACACCCTTGACACCACCACTCTGCGTCCTGCCACCGTCCCTCGCGCGCGTCGTGTTCATCCTCTTCACCACCACCGCCTCCTCTCCCACACCCGCACCCGCACCAGCGGCAGCCGCCGTGGCGGTATTATTCCTCGACCGATCCAACGGCGTCGCGTCCTCTGACCGGTATGGATCCACATCGTCGCCCGACCCCGCACTCGGGAACAGGTAATGTTCCTTCTCCTTCTCCTTGCCCTTATCCCTCGACTCCCCCGCTCCTTGCCGCGGCGACTTGGACTTGGCGCTCTTGGACTTGGCGCTCTTGATGCTCGGCGCACAAGGCGGAGAGGGCGAACGCGCGAGCACGGACGGGCGGACGACGGGCACGATCCCAGGGCCCGTCTTCTTCCTCCCTTTGGCCTTTTTCCCTCCACTCCCAGCACCATCGATCGCGGAGGAGGACGAGGGGGAGGACGAGGGCGGCGGCACCAGTGTGGGTGCCAACACTAGCCCCGTCGACCGCCGCGATGGCGAAGGAGGACGGCACAGACGGATCCACCCAGTCGTCGTCGTCGAGGTCGACCACCGCGTTCTCGTCCGTGGAGCGGGATCCAGGCCCCTGAGAAATCTTCTTCAGTGTCGCTTCTACTCCTGCTTCTGCTCATGCCTGGATCGGCACCGCACTCTGGGCGGGACCCTTCTGCGCTCGACCTGGAGCGCGTGTCGTAAAACTCGTCATCTCCATCGTCATTCTCGTCATTCTTGTCGTTATGATCATTGGCCTTTCCGTTTTTTTGCCTTTTGCCTCGCACGCACCCGTTCGCGGCGCTCCTGTCCGTCCTCATCCTCATCACCGTCCACCACCCTAATCTGCACTCCATCCTCACCCTCGTCTTCAGGATCACCCTCACGCTCCTCTTCGTCCCCGCCCCCATCTCCATCTCCACATAAATCCTCTGGATCCGAAATCGACTCCAAACCCATGTTATCGTCCGAATCCGAGGGCCAGGTCGGGGTCTCGTCCTGAATAGAGAAAATGGTACGCGGGAGATCCGCCACGCGCCGCTTGAGATCGAGCCACTCGGCTTCGTCGCGGCAGAGAAAGCCGATGAGCATGCTCGGATCGAGGCCGCTCATGGGCATCTTGCGGACATGCTCGCAGTGAAACGTCTTGAGCTCCGCGGCCGAGTAGGCGGTCGCGTAGTGCTGTTGCAAGGCGTCCAGGCCGCCAATGAGGCTCTCGCCAACGCTGCTGCTCCCGTCACCACCGTTGGAGGTGGACAAGTCGTTAAGGTCGCCTGAGGGGTAGCGCGTCTCAGGCTGGCTGTGCCATTTTGAGTGGGAGACCGGCGGGTGGCGTGGGGTGTAGGGTGGATGGCCGCCTGGCGACGACATGTCGGAGGTGGTTGATATGGATGAGGAGGTAGAGTATTGGTTTTGGAGGGGAGAGGGAGAGATGGGGGTGTGATATGAATAAGTGGACGAGCTGGTGCGGACGGAAGAGGGCGAGGCGGGGATGCGTGAGTGGTTGGGCTGTTGGCGGAGGCTAGGAGAACGAGCGGGAGTTGGGCTGTAGCTCTTGGGGCCGAATTCGCGATCCGAGTCTGCGCTAGAACCAGCGTCGCGGATCAAGGAAGAAGGGGCGGAGGACGGCGGAGGACGGAGAGGTATGGCGTGTCTTGACTGGATGTGGGTCGAGGTAAAAGAGGTTGTTGCCCTGTGCGCCTACAAAGTAGTAGGATGAACTTGGACGGCCACCGGCTATACCGACGGACTGGGGAAAGGTGTAAATTTGCTGTGTCAGGTCAAGCCATTAGATAAACAACGAGAGGCGTCGTGGGGGATCGACAGACCTTGATGGTATCGTAATAGATGGGATTAACGCGGTCAATGCCAAGCCTAACACCGAGAAGCAAGAGCACGGGTCTATCGCCCCATGGTGCGCGGGCATGGGCATGATCCGCCATGCGATGCCATGTACACGTCTGACTGATACAAGTGCGCTGTCGATCGCTGTAGCGACAGAAAGGCCGCATTCAGGGAACTGAGTGCACAAGAGCCCTGAGGACAGTCAGATCAAGACGATAAATAAAAAAAAGAAGGGAAGCGCCACGCACTTGATGGCACCTGCTGCGGTACTTGGGCCGAACCACTGGCCGACGTCTTTTCCGAGCTCTTTTCCGGCCAAGGCCATCCTGTGGACGCTAAAGGGAGCATCTAACGCGGGAGTATCAAAGAACCATGTCAAGATCTGGACATAGGTCGCATAGTCGGCTGTATAGATTGGATATGGGGGTCGGCGCCAGTCTGTTGCGGTGGGATTTGGTCAGCGACGTTGTTGACACTGAGAAAGAAGAAAGGCACACCACGGGAGAGATGCAGATGAATCAACGAGTTGGCCAAGAGACTCTGGCCTGTTCTAAGCATGCACCCCCAACCCGAGTCGCTCGTCCAGCCTTTTTCGCCGCCGCCGCTCCACTGGCCATGCACGCGATTTGGACGGGCTGCTCCTTATCGACGCCGTGTCTGGGAGGGCAGAGAGAGGAGCGCCTGCGAGGTCGGCGAGTCTACCGTCCCTGATGGGCGGAAAGTGGGAGCGATAGGTAAGCCAGATCCTGGAGGAGAAATCGGCATAGAAAGCGGGAGGCCAAGTGGGCTTGGTTGGGGCTGGTTGGCGATGGTCGGGAAGGTCGTTGAAGGAACGGGGGGAGGAGGGCGAGGGCGATGGGGGCTCGCAGCCGAGATGCTGGATGCCGAGCAGCCAGATGGGGGCGGAGCTGTCTGGGGAGGAGTCCGTGTCGAACATGTAGCGAACGGCACGGGCGGCAAAGAGACTGGCGGGGAGTCTGAGTTTGGGAGCGGGGCCAGCCGAGGGCGTCAGGAGGCTGGAGAGGGAGAGGTCGGCGGTGGAGGAGCTGATGTGGTTGAGCCAGCCGGAGATGCGGGCGGGGAGGTCGGCGGAGCTGCGGGGCGCCGGGCGCTGGAGAAGGCGGGCGAGCCTCGACGGCGAGGGCGAGTCGTTCCTGGACATCGCTGGCGTCACGTCACGCTCTGCTGTCATGCGCCGACCGTTTCTGGCGCTGTTCGCCGCCGCCGCCGCCCACGCCGCCGTCCACGTCGCCCTGCGCCCGTCGTGGCCTGCGTCGCCGTTTGTTGCCGAGCTGCTGCACGCGCTGCCGCAGCCCCGCTTCTTCCCGGCCCTCCACCTCGTCGCCACCCACGCCCGCTCTCTGCAACACGCCTCTGCACGCCTTGTTCGCGACACCCTTGTCCAGTTGGCTCTGGACCACGCCGTTCTGCACGACTCGGCAGACGTCGCTGCCCTCGACGCGGCTCTCGCCCTCCACGCCGCTGCTCCCGCCGTACAGGCCCTCTACGCCTTTTACGAGGACAGCCACCCGGACAAGGCTCACGCTTGCTCGCCAGATGCGCACGGACAGGCCTGGGTCGACTGGCACGGGCATGTCGTCTGCACCGCACAGGAACTCGCCAGCCTCGTCCCCCGCAGCCATTCTCGACCCCAGCTCTTGTCCTTTGACCGCATCCATCCGCCTCCCGCGCAGACCCTCGCAAGGCCACCCCACACCGCCATCCTCTATACAACTCTGGGAAACGCATGGAATTTCAAAGATCTACACGACGCTCTGTACGCAAACGACACTCTGGAATATGTCGTGAGGTACATCCCTCCGCGAAACCCGGCGCAGATGGGCAGCTACTTGACTGCCTACGGTGCCGCCCTCGACTTGAAAAAGACGGACTATCTGGTTTTGGACGACAGGGCCACACTGCATCAAGGCAACAAGGACACGAACGAAGGCGCAGGCGAGCTCGACGCCGACCCTCTCCTCGACTTCATCCGGTTCCAGAGTGACGAAACACTCGACCTCAACACGCCATTGGCCGAAGAAGACATCTTTGAACTAGGGTACCAAGCTTCCCAGCTCATCATTTCCACCTCCACCTCCACCTCCACCAACAACCTCACCACCCCCCTCTCCTCCCTCTCACCCCTGGACGCGTTCACCACCCTCTGCCAGAACTTTCCAAAATATACCCAGCTCTTGTCTCGCCGCGTCTCCGTCTCGCCCCAAGTCGAAACCGAACTCCGCCAAAACGCGCTCAAGGCCCAGGCAGGCGCCAACGTCGTCTGGGTCAATGGCGGCATCGTCCTCAGCCCTGGCGCTGACGTCGCAGGGGCAGGGGGCGCCATCAACGGCGTGGAGGTGTTGAAAATGAACCAAGTCCTGACGCGGGAAAGACGCTGGATCAGAGCACTCGAGCGCCTCGGCATGTCCAGACAAGAAGCCGTCCGCGTCGTCAGCGATAGCGGTGGTGCTGTCCGTGAGGACGGCAAGCCCAAAAGGGGCTCAAGTTCATCCAGGGATCATATTTGGGAAGGAAGAGTGGATGCGAGCGACAGGCCTGAAGGTGGAGACATCGTTCTCTGGTGGAATAACATTGAAAAGGATGAGCGCTACGCAAGGTGGAGTCCTTCCTTCTACGGCGTAAGTCCTTTTTTCTCGTCCTCTATCTTCAATTGTTAGACTTCCCGCGATAGCTCATGCGTCCCTTATTCCCGGGTCAATTCCCCGCTGTCAAGCGCAACATGTTCAACATCATTCTCACCCTCGACCTCTCCAACCCCTCCTCGCTCCACCTCCTCAGCGGAGCCATCTCCAACATCATCGAGCGTAACATCCCATTCCGCTGGGGCCTCGTTCCCTCACTCGCCTCCCCAGACAGCCGCAGGATGGCGAGAGCGGTGTACTGGCTCGTCCGCAACGCGGGCCGGAAACGCACCATGCAGTGGATCAGGAAGGTCAGCAGGTTGGACGAGTTGCCATTTATGCAGCAACAGCAACCCCAACTCGAGCTGGACTGGAAATCGGTCAAAACAGAGTTTGATAGCATCGTGCTAGAGGTCAATGCGGCCATCACTTACGACGCGGTGGTGGACGAGGAGGGGGACGTCTTGCCCAACGGCATCGACGCTATGCAGAAAGACTCGACATCAAGACGGGTAGCCACGCCTTTTTCAACGGCAAGTACCTCCAAGTCGACCACGACGTATGTCGCCCTTGGTTTGACCCGCTCGAGGATGCTGACTTGCACCTGCAAGGCGCAAGAATTTCTTGGAGGCATACAGATCGAAGTAGGCTATCAGATACAATATCTTCAAGAACTGGTTCGTATCCCTTCCCAACCCTTGCTATCATCTTGTTAATTTATGCAGGCATACCAGGGCGTCCTGCTCGAATCCGGTGAGGATCTGGATATGGCCAACTGGTTCTACGACCAGCCGGGCGTGAGTAAGCGACGAAACATGTATATCGTCCCTGCTCCCCCTTCTGGACCCGGCGAAACCAGCAACGACGGTGCCCATCCGTTGCGTATCGTGAGCCTGCCCGACCTGTTTGAAAAGACGGGCTACGAGTGGGCGAAGATGAAGGCCGGTTTCGTCTATCCCCGTGAGTGGCTTTTGGCTCTTGACGAGATATGCCTACCATCGATCCTTTTCAATCCCCAGCTGGAGATGGAGCAACACCCTTGAGCACGTTTGTGATTGCAGACTTGGATTCTGACCCGGGACGGGCGCTTGTGAAAGAGGCATTGGCGTCGTTGGTCCGTTTCTGTTTTTTTGGCTTCTGTTCCATGTTGATGGAACATATTTTCAGGACGAAGAGGCGAGGATGCGCATGACTTGTGTGCATAATCCATCAGGAAATGCATCTAACGAGTCCACCTCGCGCATTTTGGCGCACTTGATCATGTCTAGTAGTGTTACTCCTCAGAAATTAGGCAAGGCACTTGGACTCGGACTCGACGTCAGTCAAGAAGCTGAGACCTTCCCCGGAAGCGGATGAGAAAACCTATGCGGAGTATACGAAAGCCTCACGATTGTTGGCTCGAGAGCTCGGGTTTGCACCCGGCGAGCTGGGACTCGTCGTCAACGGGCGCATTATTGGTCCGATGGATCCGGGGGCGTTCATCGCCGCTGACTTTAAGGCGTTGGAAGAGTATGAATACAAGAAGAGAACAGAGCTGGCCCTCGAGACAATCGAGAGCGTTTGTCCGTGGCAGTCTGACCTCGCGAGGTGAGCCCATCCTCCTCTACTGGGAGAAATCGCCGATTTTGATCTCTCTCCACAGAGCCGAACGCGCCGACCTCGTTTCCCTCGCCGCGTCCGTTCTGGGTGCGATCCAGCTTCCTGATCTGGGCGACGTGGGCATGTACGACGTCACCCCCAAACCGCGGGGACGGGCGTATCTTGGGCTAGGAACGCAACTTGACGTGGGTGTGGTTCCATTGGAGAGATGAATGTGGATGGCTGACCCCCCCGGGGTTTTGACAGCATGTTCACGCATGGCGATAGCGCGACGGCAATGTACCACGTCGTATTTATCGTGAACCCCTTGAGCGAGACGGCGCAAAAATGGTCTGGGCTGATCAAGGTCAGGTGTCGTGAACTTGCATCCGTGTCTCGCACTCATATCATCCGGGCTTGGTAGTGGTTGACCGAGATGCCGGACATGTACATTGAAGTTCACTTGAATCCGATCAAGCAAGCAGAGGTATGCCTTGCTTTTGCATCTGCCTAGGTTGACTCACACAGAAATGTACAGATTCCATTGAAACGTTTCTATCGGTACAGTGCCCGATCAGCATTGACGTTTGACGAGAATGGGTCTGTCATATTCCTTTTTCATTGTTAGAGAAAAATGAGAGCTAACTTCTTTGCAGAAACGAGATTTCTACTCTGACAACGTTTCAAGGCCTGCCTGTTGATCCGCTGTACACCCTATCAATGGACGTCCCCTCTTCGTGGCTCGTCCGCCCGCGGGAAGCGCTTTATGACCTTGACAACATCCAACTTAGCCACCTCTCCCCCTCTGGCGCGAGCGTCGACGTCGTGTTCGAGCTCGACTACCTCGTCATCGAAGGCCATGCCAGAGAGACGGCGACCAACTCTCCCCCGCGCGGTCTCCAGCTCCAGCTGGTCGACAGCCACGACCAGCCCATCGCTGACACCCTCGTTGTCGCCAATCTCGGGTACATCCAGTTCCGAGCCAAGCCTGGCGTGTTCAAGCTCGAGATCCGGCAAGGCAGGGGGCGAGAGGTCTACCAGATTGACAGCGTTGGCAACGAGGGCTGGGACAGCCCGGCTGTGGATGTGGCCGGGGCAGAGATGACGTTGATGAGCTTTGACGGGCTGACGCTCTATCCCCGGTTTTCAAAGAGAAAGGGGATGGAGACGGCGAGCGTGCTGGAGGGCGACAAGGCGGATACGTTAAACGGCATGCTGGCAAGGTAACGTTCTTTCATCGGCCCAGGTGTCAAAACTCAACCCATGCCCTCCGATGCAGGTTCAAATCCTTTTTCAAAGGCGGAAAAACGGCCGGGACTGAAACGGGCCTGACTAACCAGCAGGCTGAAATCAACATCTTTACGGTTGCGTCTGGCTTGCTGTATGAGGTGAGTTGGTCCTTTGAGTCACGTGAAGCACACCGACAACGTCTATTCTTGCAGCGTTTCGTAGGTATTATGATTCTAAGCGTGTTGCGCAACACGAATAGTACGGTCAAGTTTTGGTTCATTGAAAACTTCTTGTCGCCTTCGTTCCTGGTCAGTTGTGTTCTTTGTTTCACTTGCATAACTGAAGACACCGTGCCATTCTGCAGGAATTTATACCCCACATGGCAAAAGAATACGGCTTCCAGTACGAATTGATCACCTATAAATGGCCGTCATGGCTCCGCGCCCAACGGGAAAAGCAGAGGACCATTTGGGCATACAAGATTCTGTTCCTGGACGTGCTTTTCCCAATGGACCTCAAAAAAGTGATTTTTGTTGATGCCGATCAAATCGTGCGCGCGGATTTGAAAGAGCTCGTCAACTTGGACCTACATGGTGCCCCATATGCGTATACCCCAATGGGCGATGATAATCGCGAAATGGAAGGATTTCGGTTTTGGAAAAAGGGCTATTGGGCGGAAGGCATTAGAGGGGAGACCATACCATATCAGTGCCCTATATGTTATCGATCTTCTCCGCTTCCGACAGGTGAGCTCAATGTTTGGCGTACCCGACTAGCTGATTCACTTTGCACTAGATGGCTGCAGGGGTAAGCCGCTTTTCGACGGAAACACGGATTGCTCATAAAATGGGGGGAAAAAAAAGGATATCCTTAGAGGACAATATCAGCAATTGTCGGCTGATCCTAATTCGCTGGCGAACCTAGACCAAGGCAAGTCGTCCCTCGCACGTTGACTTGTCTGACACATCGTACGTCAGACCTGCCGAATAATCTTCAGCGGCTAGTGCCCATTGTGAGTACGCATTTCAATGCAGATAAACGTCTCGGTTTAAACGTGTCCTAGCACTCCTTGGATGAAGATTGGCTATGGGTGAGTCGAGCCACGCTGGCCTGCCATGTATTTGACCAGCTCAATCTTCGCTTAATACCGCTAGTGCGAAACATGGTGTAAGTCCGCAGCCGCACGAAATCCTCGGGTATAACACGTTTCTCTCACATCCGACAGGCAGCAAAGATAGATTGCATAAAGCAAAGACGATAGACCTCTGCCAGAATCCATTGACAGTGGGTGTGCAGGTTATCGTTTCTCACGATATAACTCCCAGTTTTTTCTAGAAAGAGCCCAAGTTGGCTCGGGCAAGGCAGATTCCCGAATGGGAAGAATATGACGCCGAAATTGCACGGTTCACGAGGAAGCTTGCGGAGGAGGGAAAGATACGGTCCGGAATGGCTACGGCGGACGTGAATTCCCTCGCGAACGCTGGCAATACGCCCTCTCCTGCTGGCAAAGACACCGAGACGGAGGGATGGGGTGGAGAAGCACCTGTCCGTGATGAGCTATGACGGACAAAAAAATCTCTTATAGCAATGGTGCTTGTATAAAGAAATCTGTTGATATTTAGCAGGCTGCTTTGTGGCGATGGCATGGGTTCGTGTTATCCGCCAGTGGAGCTATTTATTGCAAACGATACAGCTCTTCCCCACCACCAAGGGCCTCTCCATTACAATCAATGAATCAACAGGTATCTGTCATGAGAGATGTTGCTTAAGCCGAATTCCCGCAATATGATGGTGTCATGAGCACGTGCTACCTGGCTGGCGTGCAATTGCCGCGATACACCCAATTTCTGATCTTTGTGCCATTGTGACGTGCCCTGACCGTGTGGAAAGCCTCAAGCCCTGGTGTCATTCACAATTCAATGAAGGAATACAGCAACCGAAAAAAAAAAAGTCGTTCATGGGTTCAATAAGATAGCGAAATGCTGTGCGATGGTCACACGGTAAGGGCTCTGACGTCGCCACTGACCAGGAATGGAAATGGATATAACGCCTTTGCATCAATCCTCGGTACCAAGGCTTTCAGCTTTAGGACAGATGGCTTTTAGGACGTTTGGTAAATGATAAGGTGGCCGGCCGGCCGGATAGCGAGATATCCTAGGTGGGGTGAAACCACTTGTGCCCCAAATTAGCACGGGGAATAGCTCCTTGAACGTCGGGCTCCTGTCCCATCGTCACGAAAACGGCCTCATGATTCAAGAATTTTTGCAACCAACACGAATGAGGAGGACGAGGTGGAGCTGGGCGGCGAGGGCTCCAAACCGATCAAACGTCGGACAAGTCGCGTTACATTGACATTGTTGCAAACGAGCGTTGCTGTGATGATGGTGGAGAAAACGAGTGGTTACTCAGTAACCACCCACAGACAATGGAGATGGCCCCCGATTTGCCCTCACGTCCCAGTCCCAAGGCATACAAATTACCTTGTGTGGAGGCCATGAGATGAACCATCGTGGAGTAATGCAATGCCCCCGAGTTCGATGGCAAAGGGTACGGCCTAGCAAAGTTAGGGCTACGCAGGATCACAGATTTAGAAGTATCTTGGCATTTCTAGCTTACCACGAGCCAAGAAACTCTTGATGATGATTCCACTGCAATTATTGCCCCGAACAAGTCGAATTAACCCTGGCGCCAAGAAATGATTGTCACCCTGGTTCATTGACGCATTATGTCTTTAAACAGTCTCGATGCTTGATGAATAATCGGGACCATCAGACGCTCCTCGAAGCTTCAAACCTTTTTTAGTCCCAATCACGCATTGGTAGTCGCGTCGGTCCAACTCGGAGCCATCTGGTCAGCATTGGCAAGATATCGCAAGTGAACCTCGTCCTCCCACGTTTTCACAGCAAATGGCCAGACCAGCGAACGTTCTTCATTGAAATAATTGCGGGGAATCGTCTTTTGGTTGGCAGTTCCGCAATGGTCACGGGGACGACAAGTTTGGCTTGGCAGCATGTTTAATTATATGAAAACGTTTGGCTACCAAATGGAGAGCTTCAGACGTCAATTATGCTCAATAGCCATAACGGAGGTGGCACCAGGTGGAAATAGATGAGATCCTGTTGTCTGTGCGATTTGAGGGGCGACCACCAATAGCAAAATACATGATGCAAGCCGCCTAAAGGCCTGTGAAGTGACCTCCTTGCTTACCCGAAATATGGACATGGGGAATACCATATATACTACGGTTGTGGCGGGCCGCTCTGGTAGTGGATGTTTGGTGAATTACAATTACACTCGGAGGCCCTCTGGCCGCCGCTTTCTTTCGGACATGAAATGTGATAACGGATCGCGTGCATTGTATTGACTATTCTGATGGACCTTGCCGAGGGTGACCGAAGTGAACACCGAAACCGCGGCAATAGGTGTCTGGCTTAGAAATGTACCTCGGTAAAGAGAAGATAACAAGGCGTGATCAGGCGACGACGACGGCAGATACTATATATACTGACGGACGCGGATGTGGCGTACATCGGACCGTAGAGTGCTGAGGGATTATAGCCCAGTGGTCCTACTTGGACCTATTGTGTCATTTGTCGGATTTTCACGGACAGAGAGAATTCCGCCGGAGGCTGGCAGCAAGTGATGCAGCCCATCTGGAAAAGCGGGGAGATCAAAAATCCGATCTGAGTCGGCAGGGAAACACATCTATCTCTCTTGGAAGAATTAGGGCACGTTCAAACTTCGCCAAGGCCAAGAGCGCCAAGAATAAATGAAAAAAAAAGTTGGCAGCAGGCGACGGGTTAGTAAAAACTACCACGGAACGATACAAACATGGGGTAGAGTAGCATCTCAACGAAAGCTGCGCAGCCGATTCGTTGCCGCGCCGTCGCGAGACGAACTGTGATATGCAGGATTATGTCATCAGGCGGGCTGCGGCTGAATGGCTGTAGAAATGCGATAACCGAAACGAGCTGCTTGGTTCGTGTTTGGATGTGTTGTGGCGTCTGATCGTTTAGACTTTGGGATGAATAAAAGCCAACATATCATCTGCCACCGACATCCTCCTCCTTCCGCCCACCTTGCTGTTACTCCGCTCCCCTCCCGCTGCACACAGACTTGCGCTGTCTCTCGGGCCGGCAAGCCAGCCATATACCTGTTGCATAGCGACCCACTACTATGAGTTCGAACGTTGAAAAGGAACCCGGCCCGCAGGCCGATTCACCTGCTGGAGAGCCAAGGAGGAAGAGAGAGTATAAGGAATTTGGTCATGATGACAATAACCATACGCGTAGGTTTCAGTCGTCCATGTGAAACGCCCCCTGATGACTTACTTTATACGAAAGATGCGGCGGTCGATATGTCTAAGGTTTGGAAGCGCGGTTCACCTGTCATAGTCTTGTAGCTTATGTACCTCATTAGATCGAGCTGAGGGCGGAGGATTTGTACGACAAAGATAAGGTTGACCTGGAAACCATCGTCCTGGAAGATGTGTTCAAGCTCTTGCAATGCGATGAGGGCGGTTTGACACCTGCAGAAGCCCAGCGTCGTCTTCAGATTTTTGGTCCCAATAAACTTGAGAGCGAGGAACAAAACGCTATCCTCCAGGTATTTTCGTTTCAATGGCGTCGTCATACTTGATACTAAGTGTGACGATGTCAGTTTTTGAGTTTCATGTGGAACCCGCTATCCTGGGTCATGGAGGCGGCTGCCCTCGTTGCTATCGTCCTATCGAATGGTGACCATCGCCCACCCGACTGGGAAGATTTCGTCGGTATCGTCTGTCTTTTGTTTGTCAACTCGGCCATCGGTTTCTATGAAGAACACAATGCCGGTAACGCTGTCAAGGCGCTGATGGACTCTCTGGCTCCAAAGGCCAAGGTCAAACGCGACGGTCAATGGTCAGAAATCGAATCTGCAGACCTTGTTCCTGGTGACATGATTGCTTTCAAAATCGGCGACATCGTGCCTGCCGATTGCCGTCTGACCGAGGCTGTCAACGTTTCTATCGATCAGGCAGCCTTGACCGGTGAATCTCTCCCTCAGTCCAAGAAGGTCGGTGATCAATGTTTTTCGTGAGTTTTGCTTGCGTTCTGTCCTCGTGCTTCTTGCTCATTTCACAATTAGTGGTTCAACATGTAAACAAGGTGAAGCAGAAGGCGTCGTCATCTCTACGGGTGCAAACACTTTCTTCGGTCGTGCTGCATCACTCGTTGGCCACGACGATGACACCACGGGCCACTTGCAAAAGATTCTTGCACAGATTGGAGCCTTCTGTCTTGTTACAATCGGCATCTTTATCATCGCTGAAATTTTTTGTTTGTACGCCGGTTTCCGTTACAACTACCGCCGAGGTCTGGACGACATCCTCGTCCTTTTGATTGGTGGTATTCCTATTGCCATGCCGACAGTTTTGTCCGTCACGCTCGCTGTCGGTGCCCAGCAACTTGCGAAGCACAAGGCCATCGTCACACGTATTACCGCCATTGAAGAATTGGCTGGTGTCACAATCTTGTGTTCAGATAAGACGGGTACTTTGACGACTAACAAGCTGACGATTGATCGAAACACTCTTCGCACATATGGTCCCTTTTCTGCCGAGGACGTCATCCTCCTCTCCGCCTATGCGTCGCGTACTGAGAACCAAGATGCCATTGACGCTGCCGTTACGAATGCCCTGGGTGACTTAGTACGCGCTCGCGCAGGTATCAAGGTATTGGACTTCAAGCCTTTCAACCCGGTCGACAAGCGCACTGAAGCTACTTATCGCGATGAGGCAACAGGCAAACTAAAGAGGGTTACGAAGGGTATGACGGGTATCATCATCGAACTTTGCAGTCGTAACAAGACCGATGAGATCGAGGACCGTCTCGAAGCGGATGTCGAAGAATTTGCCTCCCGTGGCCTTCGTGCACTGGCTGTTGCATACGAGGAATTGGAAGGCGATGATCCCGAAGCTGAGGGAAATGGATTCGAGCTTATCGGATTACTCTCTATCTTCGATCCCCCTCGCGATGACACCAAGAAGACGATTGATGACGCGCTTGCCCTGGGTGTCAAGGTGAAGATGGTTACTGGTGATCAGTTGGCTATTGCAAAGGAAACGGGTCGTCGTCTCGGTCTCGGTGACCACATGTATGCGGCCAAAGTGTTGAAAGAGGGACCGGGACCTGAGAGCAGGTTTAATTCTCTCGACGACATGATTTTGGACGCCGATGGATTCGCCGGCGTCTTCCCTGAGCACAAGTACGAAATCGTCAAACGTCTTCAGGGTCTTGGTCACCTCTGCGCTATGACTGGTGATGGTGCAAACGACGCTCCCGCTCTTTCTCGTGCCAACGTTGGTATTGCTGTTGAGGGTGCTACCGATGCGGCTCGTGGCGCAGCCGATATTGTCTTGACGGAACCTGGTCTCTCGACGATTGTTCATGCCATCCGCGGATCTCGTATCATCTTCCAACGTATGCGTAATTATTCCATCTACGCATGTGCTGTGACCATCCGTATCGTCGTCTGCTTCTCCATCTTGGCATTTGCATTCAAGTATGATTTCCCACCATTCATGGTTCTGATTATCGCCCTGCTTAACGATGGAACTATTATGACTCTGTCGGTTGATCGCGTCCTCCCATCGAATACTCCGGACAAGTGGGATTTAACGGAGATTTTTGCCTACGCCATCGCTTACGGCTTGTACCTTACTGCCTCGACGTAAGCCCATTCTTATTCAATCTGATTCAGAGACTGATGATCATACCTAGGATTGTGCTCATTGCGATCATTCTCAAGACGAGTTTCTTCCAAGACGAGTTTGGGGTTACTCTCGAGTTCAACCCTCCCAGGGCCAGCGATCGCCAACTTCACATGGTCACGTACCTCCAAGTGGCTATCATTTCTCAAGCACTGATCTTCGTAACGCGTGCACACGGATTCTTTTTCATGGAACGACCGTCGTTTGCTCTCATGGGAGCCTTTTGCTTCGCTCAACTTATTTCAACTATAATTGCGGCATATGGTAACTGGGGCTTCACCAATATTCAAGCCATCTCTGGTGGATGGATCGGTATTGTTTGGGTTTGGGTATGTTGTATAGTTGAGAGCATATTGACGGATAGCTAAGGACGCTTTGCAGAACATTGTCTGGTTCATTCCTCTGGACTGGATTAAGTTTGCCATGAAGTTCACTGTCATCAAGTGGTTGCGTCGCCGTCGCGAGAGGGCTGCTATGCTAGCAGCGAAGACTGCCGGCACGGGTATCCCTGTGACGCGGACACAGTCACGTGCTGCATCGATTCACGAATCATTGTATTCCAACCGTGTTTCGTTCATTCGTCGGGCTGCGCGCAAGGTTGGCTTGGGAGGCAAAGTTTCAGTCAAGCCAGAAGAATTACAAAGGTTCAGCAGTATTCAAGCGCAGCGTGCTGGTGAGACACTGGCACGTCATCCCAGTCGGACTGCGGCATAGAAAGAAAGCATGTTCAACTACCAACGATCCTTTATTATTATCGCCACTCGTAAAACTAGACCTGTCTACCTAATCTGGTGTCGTCCGCTCCTTGACACAGTAATTCAGTAACATTCTTCTATAACGACATCGGACTGTGGCATTCGTTTGGAGGACGAGTGGGGTGATGTGCGATCAGTTGGAACTTGACGCGTCCCGTGCTTTTGTTTCTTTTACCCTTTTTTTCCATGTCCGCAATTCTTGACACACGGTGCTACATCTTTTTCTATTACGAGCATGGCCATTATTTATCGCATTTAATTCCCGCACGCACGAACCAAAAGTTTACGGCAGTAGATATGTAGTGAAATACCAAAGGTAGAAAAATAAAGATTTTCTTGGCTTCTGTTGATACGTGTTTACGTGAGACCATCTTGCTCTCGTAACCACTATGGTGAGTCCGCTTACTGATCTGTGTCGACAACAGAGCTCATGCATGGCTAGTCTACGAACTGTAAAAGGCGGCTCATACGTGACTTTAAGCGGCTCTCGACAGACCCGCCAAGCGGGATCTCCGGATCGCCTTGCCCAGACAACATCATGCTGTGGAATGCAGTCATCTTTGGGCCTCGTAAGTGGCATTGGATGACAGGTATTCGGCCAGAAGCATACTGATCCAGAGACTGGTGGCAGCCGACACACCGTTTGAGGATGGGACGTTCAAGCTGACGCTGCAGTTTGACGAATCTTATCCAAACAAGCCGCCGACGGTGAAGTTTCTGTCGCGGATGTTCCATCCGAATGTATATGCGAATGGCGAGCTGTGTTTGGACATTTTGCAGAACCGATGGTCGCCGACGTACGATGTTCGCGGCGATCCTGACGTCCATCCAGAGTCTGCTGCACGACCCGAATCCGAACAGCCCGGCGAATGCGGAGGCGGCGCAGCTGTACCGGGAGAACATGAAGGAGTATGTGCGACGTGTGAAGGCGACGGTGGAGGAGAGCTGGCTGGACCCGGAGGAGAAGGCGGGGACGGAGGAGGACGGGGGCGGGGCGGGAGAGGCGGACGGGACGACGCCGGCGTAAGAAGTTGTAATCGATGCCAGTCCTGCCTAATCGGGACGTTGCCACAGAAAAACTCGGGCGATCTTTATGTCTTAAAGCCAAGCCTGCCTTGGCCTCTCCTCGTCCTTCTCTTCCACCATGGACTCCTTTGCTGAACCATACACCCGCCAGGGCGACGATATCCACATTGACAAGCTCAGAGACAACATCGCCCATCTCCAGCAGCTCCACCGCGCCAGTGACATCCCGCTCTCCGGCAGAGTCATCCATGTCTGCCACTACCTCCCTATCACCTCTACTATCAATTCCCGCCCGGGCGTCCTCAGCCCGCCGGCGACCCCCCAGGTCCGCCCCGCCGATGTCCCAGACCCTTCTGTGCCCGGCAGCGCGGAGATGTCGTCGGCTGTGTGGACGTTGGCTCCCCGCTATGGCCATGCCGCCATGATCTCTGGCATCCGCTCGCTCTCTGCCACACATGAGCAGCTCATTGTTGGCTGGACGGGCGACATTCTGTCCGCATCGCCGAGCGAGAAGATTTCGGCCGACGCAGTATCTCTGCCAGACAGAGTGGCTTTGGAAGAGGCGCTCAAGACGTACCAGCCGAAAGACGCCGAAGGTGACGACGACGGCAAAACACAATATGTGCCCGTATGGTTGGACGATAAAGTCGGCCATGGGCATTACGACGGCTATTGCAAGCAGAGTGTGTATCGGCTTTTCTCGTTTCCGTCGGAGCCACTGATTTGGATCGCAGCGCTTTGGCCCCTGTTCCACTATCTACTGTGGCAGGACGTTGTTACAGAGTATTCCAGTGCAGACCAGCACTATGCCTACTATGAAGCCGCCAACGCTGGCTTTGCTAGGAAGATCACTGAGGTTTACAGGCCTGGTGACCTAATTTGGATACATGATTATCATTTGCTACTGTTGCCGAGGTGAGCTTTATCTGATGGATTCTTGCGCCCCTTAAAAACTTGGCATGTCCATATCGGTCGAGGGGCGGCTGTTTTACATATTATCTGTCCTGGGTTGGAACCCAACTGACTTTGATACCCGCATAGATTGATACGCGAATCCTTGCCTGATGCTATAGTTGGGCTTTTCGTGCATACCCCCTTCCCAAGCAGTGAGGTATTTAGATGTCTACCTCGTGAGTAGCAACCCCTGTTCGAAACCTGGTATCCGCTTATGATGTCTATTCTCAGGTCGAAGGGAAATTCTAGATGGCATGTTGGGAGCCAACCTTGTCTGCTTCCAGGTTTGTCAGGAGTGCCAGTTTTCCTCAGATTGATCCTGATCGGAAATCGTCTGTTGTCATTTGCAGACCTATTCTTACACGCGACACTTCACGTCAACATGTATTCGTGTCTGTGGATACGAAGCCACATCGCGTGGGATCGATGTCGACGGGCGTATTACTGTTGTGAAGCCACTGCCCGGTCGGAATCGATGCCGAGCGAGTGTCCAAGGATGTGTGAGTAGTCGCCACATTGTGTCTGTTGATGTCATGTCCTTATTTTGGAAGTTTACGTCCCGGAATCAAGCCCAAGCTAGATGCCCTTCAGACCCTGTATGAGGGGAAAAAGATTATTGTGGGACGGGACAAGCTCGATGTCGTCAAGGGTGTCATACAAAAGGTGAACAGTATATACCGCCAATCGGGACACGGGCTGATAACGTTGTGGCTAATATAGCTTCGGGCCTTTGAGAAGCTCTTGCAAGATTATCCCGAATGGATAGGCAACGTGGTTATGATACAAGTCACTTCTCCAGCCTTGAATGATTCGCCCAAATTGGAGCGCATGGTCAGCGAATTGGTTGCCCACATCAACGGCGAATATGGAAGTCTAGATTTTATACCCGTGCATCATTAGTATGTGACGTCTACTCCGATGTGGACAATGGTGCTGATCTGGGATCGTAGCCACCAGACGTTGAAGAAGGATGAATTTTATGCGTTGCTGAGTGTTGCTGATCTTGCTGTGATTACTCCTTTCCGCGATGGCATGAATACCACGAGCATGGAATTCGTTATTGCACAAGATAGGACAAACAAGAGTCCGAGTGTCCTGAGCGAGTTTATGGGAATTAGCAAGAATATGGAGGACGCGTTGCTGGTCAACCCGTGGAATCTCGGTGTTTGTGATCTTTTCTGTCCCGAGTGACTGTTTTTTCATTGGTTCCGCGCATATAGGAAGTCGCAGATGCGATTAATCGGGGGTTGTTGATGTCTCGAGCAGAAAAGGAAGTTCGACATGCTAAATTGTACAAGGTCGTGACGACCCACACGTCACACACTTGGGCTGCTGTGCTGGTAAAGCAGCTGCTATCGCTCCTGGGTAACCGGAATCAGGCAAGGCAGACGCCACACATCCCTCAGGACCGTTTGTTGGAAGGTTACAACAAGGCCAATAAGCGATTGTTCTGTTTAGACTATGATGTGGGTTGTCCATATCTTTTGCGATGGTTTTGCTGACTGGTACTGTGTAGGGCACCTTGACGCCTATCGTTAAGACGCCATCCATGGCTGTGCCGTCTGCCGCGACGCTTGATGCGTTGTACAAATTATCTGCCGACCCAAAGAATCATGTATGGATTATATCTGGCCGTGATGGTGATTTCCTCGAGCAGCACTTCGGACATCTCGACAACCTTGGCTTCTCCGCGGAGCACGGTGGATTCGTCCGCGAAAGGGGTTCAAAGACTTGGACCAATTTTACTCAGAACTTAGATATGAGCTGGATGAATGACGTTTTGGATATTTTCAAGTATTATACAGAGGTGAAATCTCTCGGAGGGCGATTATGAATGACGCTGATTGTGCCGATGTAGAGGACCACGGGTTGTAGTATTGAAGTGAAGAAGAGCTCAATTACTTGGCATTATAGGGGGGCAGATCCCGAGTGGGGGTAAGTTCATGTGCTATAAAGTGATCTGCCTGGTTATAACGTTTCTCGTAGTCAATTCCAATGTAGACAGTGTCAGGATCTTCTCGAGAACAATTTGGCGCACAAGCGGCCGATAGAGGGTGAGTTTTGAGGGCGTTGACTACGCACAAGCTTACACGCTTCCCGCAGTTCTTGTTGGAAAAAAGAACTTAGAAGTTCGTCCTTTGGCTGTCAACAAGGTATGCGCCATTCAACTTGATGTATAAGTTTTGGAGTAATTCGTGTTCCAGGGCGAGATTGTCAAACGGATCTTATACGAGAATCCCGATGCAGAGTTCATCTTCTGTGCAGGAGACGACAAGGTGTGTGGGGACACAAATTTGTCACGGGCATGGATCTTATGTACGATGCCTAGACTGACGAAGACATGTTTCGTTCTTTGCATCTTTTCTCATCTGGGAGCACCAATGCCATTATGGAAGCTCCTTTGGCTGTCACCCTGTTTAATAAAGACAGTCAGCCGCGCAAGCTGTCCATTGCTCCTGAAAATATCTTCACGACCGCCGTCGGACATAGCAGCAAACGCACGCTCGCCAGCTGGCATGTTACTTCTGCGCAAGAGGTGGTTGACAGTCTGCTTGAGCTCGCCAATGCCGATTCCATTCCAACACCGAATGAAGCGGTCCAAGCTAGTCTTTGAGCCCTCTAAATTCACGACGAACACTTGATTCCACCCTGCTATAGATTTGTTGTATTACACAATTTAATGACACAATGAGTTGGTGTTGATGAGTCAGCTGCATTAGTCAGCCCGAATTTGTAAGAGACTCCCACGCACTCACGAAAATTGAGTTGTTTCACCTCGCTTCATCTCAACCTTCTGCCTCGATAGGTTTCGTTGGAAACTGAAAGGACGAGCGAAAAATTCAAAAAGCAAGCTTAAAATCAAGTCTTCTCCGCAATAGCTATCATCATGGACGTCGACATGAAGGTCAAGGACGAGATTGAGGACAAGGGGATCAGCAACTCCAGCAGTGGAAGAGAAAGGGACCGCGACCGCGAGAGAGATAGGGATCGTGACTATGACCGTGATAAGGACAGGGACAGGGACCGTGATAGGGACCGCGACTATGACCGCGACAGAGACAGGCGAGATCGTGACAAGGATAGGGACCGCGACCGCGACCGTCGAGATGCAGGTGGGTAAAGCACTCTTTCTGTCACCCAACATGGACTCTGACTTGTTGTTAGGAAGGAGCAGGAGGTCTGGCGACCATTGGGAGCCTGACCGGCGCACCGGTGACGTGAGTCATCATGGTACCCATATTCCGCAGTACCCATGCTAACGGCTTGATTATCCCTCTCAGCGCCGCAAGCGATCTCGTTCTCGCAGCCGCTCACGTTCCAGGCGCCGCTCTGCCTCTCCTCGTAGGCGTAGCCGCCGTTCGCGCTCAAGGTCCCGGTCTCGGACTCGCTCCCGCACCCATTCTAGGAGCCGCGATCGCAAAGCTTCTGAGCCCTTTTCTCGCTCTCTCGGTGGTCCTATGAATGCGCCCCACGAAGAAGCGGTCGAGTTTGCCAAGATCAGCAAGAGAGAAAACCGGGTGTACGTTGGCAACCTCAGCTATGATGTCAGGTACCGGGACCTGATGGAATTTATGAGGGGAGGTGGGTGGGGGAATCCCAGATTAGCTTTTTCCACATGTTTTTCCAGCAATGGGGGTGGTGCGAGAGCTGTGGCGTGATGTTGTGTTGTTTTTTTCATCGAACAGCACCCAGCAGCAGCGGTGGCAGAGGCGCGCAGGCGGCATCATGGCATGGCCGCACTGCACTTTGTTTTTCATTTTTTGACCTCGCCATCGCTAAAGGCCAACCCATTTGGGCACGAGGCAGGTTCTCCGATGAACTGGGAGCGTGAGCTTGTGGGGAGGAAGAGCGCGCGTGTTTATAAAAAGGAGACTTTCTCAGTTTTTTTGCTGATGGATGGTCGAGTTGTTGAGAGGATATTGATGGGAGCTTTTTTTTTTCTTTTGGGATCGGCAGCTGGTGAGGTTCTATTCGCCGAAGTTCTCGTCACGCCGACGGGTGTATCCAAGGGATGCGGGTGAGTGGAGTGGTCTTGGTCGTAGTCGTATACTTATATGTTTGATTCTAGTATTGTCGAGTTTGCTTCTCTGGAAGATTCGCAACGTGCTATTCGTGAACTCTCGGAGCAGCCTTTGCTCGGCCGCCCCGTCTTCATCAGAGAGGTTAGTAACTATGAAGCCATCTTTAGGATAGCTATTTATTGTCATTCGTAGGATCGTGAAAGTGAAGCTCGATTTGGCGCTACTCCTGTTCCCGGTAAGATTGGTATGGCTATGGCCGGACAGGGGCTACATGCGGCGCCTCCGCCACGGCCACCTTCACACAATTACTTTGGAACGAACCAAAACCCTGGCAATCAACTTTATGTTGGAAATGTATGAATTTTGCGTTGGATGACATGTATTATCTGATTTAGACATCATAGCTTCCGTACCAAGCCGGATGGCAGGACCTTAAGGACTTATTCCGTGCCGCTGGGAATATTATTCGAGCAGATATCAATATTGGTATTGATGGTCGTCCCAAAGGATCTGGGACGGTTGTATTTGAAACTTCAAAAGATGCTCAACAAGCAATCAGTGCGTTGGCATTCACTTTCATGCGTTCATTGCTGACAAGGTGGTAGGCATGTACCATGGTTTTGATTGGTACGGACGTACTCTTGAAGTTCGCGAGGCACGTGTTTTTACATTCTAAGACTGGTACAGCAGGGTTATATATATACTAGGATCGATATGCTGGTCTCTCGGGTCCAGGTAGTTATCGCGGAACCGTCCGTGGAGGCCTTCGCGGCGGCTTACCAAGAGGAGGAGGAGGAGGCGGATTTAGGGGCGGATTTCGAGGAGGCTTCCGCGGAGGCTTCGGACAGGCGGGTGTTGGCCGAGACTTTTCTAACCAGGATCTGTATGCCGATTATTCTGGTCCTGATCAACAGGCTACCGGTGGCCTCCGAATGGATGGTTATGGTGGTGGCTATGGCGGAGCATATCCTGGCTACGACCTGGAGCCTAGCCAGCAGATTATGGTTCGGAATGTACGTATCAAAGATTTCCCTGCAAGACTGGTAGCTGACTGAGCTTTTCTAGTTACCATGGTCGACTGCTAATGAAGATTTGGTTGAACTATTTGAGACGACCGGTCAAGTCGAACTAGCTGAGATTCTTTTCGAAGGAACTCGTTCCAAGGGCTGTGGTGTAGTTCAGTTCTCTCAGATACAAGAAGCTGAAACTGCCATTGGTAAGATCACTTTTTACACTAGCGATCTATTCTAACGTTTTTCACAGCTAAATTCCAGCATTACATGTATGGAGGCAGGCCGCTTGGTACGTTCTCGTCTTCTTGCTCGTCCATCCTTCTGACCAAGGTTGATCTAGACGTCCGCTTCAACGACCGCTGGCATACGTTCACGCCAACGGCTGCAAAGGGTGGTCAAGTCCAGCCCATTCAAGCTGACATGGCATAATATAGTAAACATCAGTAAAATGACAAATTTTATATTCTGACTGGCACGACATCGTACGCCACTTTGCCGCAGGTCTCTTTGTGCTGTCAACTTGTATGACTGTCACCACCGCTCAATCACATGTTAAATTTGTTCTAGTGAATGCAGAATGAATAAAAAGTGTTGTGAAAAACGATGTGGTGACGTCTGTAGATTATCCAGCACTTGGATGGTCCCGTTGTAAGGTGTCTAACCTGCTCTTTACAAACTCGACAATCTGTGTGCAATGAGTGAACCTACCAGATGAGAATCATGCTGCATTGCGATAATTGGGAATCACCACGGTTACTCAACGAGCAACTCAGTTACCTTGCTCGAAGAGCAAGGTTTTTGCAGGTCAGTTGGGGACAGATCGTACACAATGTATAAATATGAGATATCAACCGTCAACTTATGGGTATCTCGTTTACCTCCCCCTTTTTCTTGTCGTCTCGGTCACTTTCCATCCACTCGATTATTATCTGGCTGCATCGCTGTGATGATCTGCATTGTCATTCATAAAGGTATTGTCACAGAAAAAGCTACCGTTCAGCACTTGCTTGGCTCGCTTGGCGTCGTACTCGCCTACAGCTGAATAGTACAATCGGTACATAATATGAAAATTTGTCGTTTCCTTCTCAGAACGCATGGCTATCTCGATCCTCCGTTCACACTGCCAGTATCCCTCCTTTTCTCTATCGCTGTACCTAAACCAAGCCGTCGTCTTGGCCACATTCTCAATTACTCCGCACTCTTACCATGACCTTCGTATTCTCTTTCTTTTGCGTTCGGGTGATCATCAACTAACTGCTATTGTCACAGACTAATCAACCGTTCAACGCCTCTTGGCATCGTAAGACCCTGCGTATTTAGCAGATCCACAGCTGAATAGTACAATCGGATGGAAAGAGGATGAGATGTCCCCCATTCTCGTCAGCGCACAAAATGTAAGCTAACCTGCATGAAGCCCGTGAAGACGCCGTGCTCATCGTTGTTGGAATCGTTCTTCCAAGGAAGCTTTCTGTCTCGCCAACCGGAAGTTATAATATTCAATTCGAAATGCTGCTTAAATCAATTCAGCTTTTACTCGGAGACCCCGATTTTTGTGCAGATTTCAAAACTGCTGAACAAGTTAGATAACCTCCAGCCTGAGGCCCTCGCGTCGCGCACAACCGACCGTCGTTATCTCATAGAAGAAGACAATCATCAGCGCATTTTGAGATTCTCATCTCCATTGTTCAAGCCAAAAGTCAGTCGCGAGTCCTATTTTTGTTAGTTTGGCTACTTCTGTATTACACGCTTCTATGCAATATATATATATGTATATACAAGTCGAGCAAGGTTTAGAGCCGACGAAGTCGGAGCTTCTAAGTGATAAGCTCTATGCAGTCCAATATACTCGTACAACACTAACAAATACGAGCCAGGAATTTTAAAATAGAGGTAGCCGGTTATGCGTATGGAAGTGGGCAGCTTTCATGCTATTCAGGAACATAATGGCTGAGGATAATCCAAGCGCTATTGAACATGCTATAAGCACGGTTTGCCGCGCAGAAGACACTCCAGTTAGCAAGGAAACGGCCACAAATATGTTCAAGGGTATGCGAATTAGAGAGGACATCTGTCGAGCTGCGGTCAGCATTCATTCGGGAAAGTAATGGGCGACTGACTGTTGCACGATGTTCGTCTGGAATTAAAATGCTTCTGAGCATGCCCTGGACGGGGTAATACATGCCCACACAAGCCTCGAAAACACAAAATAACCAACAGCGGCCGAACACGCTTGAGAATAAGACACTGGCGCCAAGAGATATGCCACTGACGAGACATATTAGACTACTCAGTCTTGTATACAAAACCAAGGGTAAGCATCGGGGTGAAGGAGATGGAAGAGGTAATTCGGGATTGGGAACGCGCACTGGCATTATGTCAGCTCTTGAGGGGGAATCGGCCTGCGGTAATGGAAGGTACGAATTCGAGGGGGAAGGCAATTCGACCGCCGGCGTAGGAACGGTGGCTATCTTGACGGGCGCTGGAGGCAGAAGGAAGCGATTGGTGATGAAGGTATATAGCAGAGAACCGAGCATCATTGATACCATAAAGGACGAAAAGATGTAGCCCAGTGGAAGGGAGAGATGGGGAGGTTGATACTTCTTGCAGTGATGGAACCCAGACGAAAACGAAGATATACATAGAACCTTCAAAGCACGTCTGAACTAGCCCTAGTATAAATAATTGGGGCTCTTGAAAAACGTTAACATTACACTCCTGGTGATAAAGAACAAATCGCACCGGAATAAAGCACATTACAGACCTCCTTTATTCTGCTTGTTCGCGGCATATCGTCGATCAATACCTGGTTCTCTCCATAGTTCTCCGTCCAAATTAATTTTATTACAAACCACGATAATACGAGAACGACTGCAGCGAGGACAAAAGGGGCTCGGAAGGTGTGAGTAAGTTGGACCAGCTCGTTGCTAATGACGCCTGCTGTGGTCGCGACAAATCCGTTTAATAATGTTGCATGGGCCATGATTGTAGACAGATTGGCTTGCGGTAATGATATGCTGGTGGCTGACGATATGAGCCACGCTTCGAAGGTGGTAAACAGGATTGCGGTTGAAATTCCCCCGAAGACGCGCCCGAAAAGAAGGAAGAGGTACTTGTCGACGAGTTTGCATAGGCAGGAAAATCCATAAATTAAGCAAAATGCGAGACAAAGTCGTTTCCGACCGCTGATTTATTAACAACGACCAAAAAAAATGATGGTAAGATGAACATACTACTGATCTGCCCAGACACCAACAAAAGGGGCTGATATCCCGGCCGAAACGAAGCCTGTGATGAAAAGAACAGCGACCAGGCGCTCGCTAAAGTTGTACTGTTCTCTATACAGAGAGTACAAATACGGCCCTTGGAGCCAGTCAGCGCCTGTGAACTAACTCAGCAAGATTCAATCAGATCATTCCGACTTACCCATGACGAGCCCATAAACCAACAGGTACCTCCTGCCGAGTCTGGTGGCTGCCTTGGAGGAGACGTCCTGAACCTTATAGTCCATTCCTTCTGGTTGGGAATTGTCACGTTGACCGGAGAACACTTGTTTTTGTGTATAAATGACAAACAAAGTGACAAGGACGAGAGAAAGCAGTTGCAAGGCATAGGGGTCTGCATTGGCGAATAGTACTTGCAATCTGAGATCGACGATCGGCCTGAACTCCCACAAGGAGTGCCACGAGTCTAGTATGTCCAGAGCCTATGAACAACCTCAAATTTCAAGAATGTGTAGCTGCGTGAAGAACATACATAGGACATTACTAACGTGCTAATGGCTGACCTACTCGGGGATCAATATCGATCAATTCCAATTCAGTCGGCATTTACCGTCTAATCAGCTGATTACACTACTGTCCTCACTCTATTAGTCTTGAAACAAGTCGGCAAGTCGATAACCGTCAACCGTCCTGTACTTATGGAGAAACTGTTTTGATTCTGTCGGCTTTTACCGGCTCCGCGTACCGTCACATAAATGATAGTGATCGCGCAGTAGCCCAGGTACTTATTCCGCTTACTACGGCGTATTTTAAAATCACTTGATATGTCCTGCAGGTGCCGAGCAGCTTTTCGCTGCATCATGGTCATCAGACTCGCTGAAACGCGGTGAAGAGTACCATTCCACATTCCACACCGCCCAATGCCGTGGTTGAACGTTGAATTACGACTTGATCTTACCCGTAGAGATCGGCGAGAGGACATATAAGCTTTCGACATGAACGCCCTAGAGCACCATTTCCGACAATGCCACGGTGCCTCTGCTGTGTTGTGATACTATGGCACCTCCTACGGCACCAATGATATTACTCTGCCATTGGTAGGTTCCCAAATTTGCATGCCGTATACCAGCCGTCCTCAATAACCCTAGTTTGTCGGCAATCAGCTTAATCCTATATGGCGCCCTAACTGTGCAACTTTGTTCGTCTCCGACATGTAAACTTTACACAGTACCGCTGACGCGCCCATCAGATCTATACTATATCTCTTTTCCTAAAGACCCGAGGCTGTTTAAAGTAGTCATATACATAGCTGAGACGGTGCATTTATCCCACTCTCCCCACTCTACACCGTTAATGGCAAATCCAGCTGTAGTGAACCTCTTGGCGCTGCTCACAAATAATATTTCCACTGGGACCAGCCACTGTCCTGTCAAAATCCTACGCCAACGCCATGATGGTCCTCGTTAACGATCGTGTTTCGCCTTCTCATTCTGAAAATGGTGGCCGGTACGGCTGATAGTGCTGCCGACGAATCAGAAGAGCGTCGAGCTTCAAAAGAGATGGTTGGTGTAGAAACTACGAAACAGCGAGCTAGTAAACTTGTATATGGTGGGTTAAAGACAAAAGCTGTACGATCATAAAATAGGCTTGATATTCATTGCATAGACACTTCTTTTTTTCTTAATCCTTGTTTAGGCCCCTTTGTGCGTATATGTTAGGCGTTCTCTCTTTTTTTTTTTTTTGCGCATAGAAACGTTCCCTTTGCTCCCGTTCCTCTCTAGTTTTTCGCCTCTCGCTATTTGCTCGTGAGTTCTGTGTTATGGAGTTGTATATCGAGATGTGGTTGCCTCTCTCTCGTCCCCCTTGGCCGCCCCTGTCAGCATAGACATTTGTACACGCTCCTTCGCATTTAGGGTAGAAGGTAATGAAACTGTCATCACTCAGCGCAAAGAAAATGATGACCTTGGAGTAACTCTGAATTTGAGAAGATGATTTTAATCAAGGACTTGTATTGAATCTATCGCGGGAATTCAGTACGGCTTAACGTCGCTCCGGTTGGGCATTATGTCATCGTAGTGAGACACAAGGGGTAGATTGAACTATTTATTTATGTATGCAATACAGTTGACTCTACAAACGCTGACTTGCCATACATGCAGACAAACTATACATCACTTATGATTGCCCCATTCCTAATTCGTTTTCTTGTAATATATCTTAGTTCTGTTGTTCGCGGAGTTTTCCGCCGCTGAAGACCACGTACGGCCAGGAGTATACAGATTTCTACAGCTTTAGGGATGAGTATATGAATTATACAGGTTTCTACAGCTTAATGGATGATATGTGGAGGACCTTACGAGCGCCCCGAAGACCTCGGATTACTTACCAACCTGATGTTATGCAAAGCAACATAATAACTCTAGTAGTACGACACAACGCAATGTTGACAAGATAATTCAGCAGAGTGAATTTCTATCCTGAGCATAGATTACTTCCGGTAAATCAAGCAGAAACCATTGAATATTGGATATTGGGTATGGAATATTGACAAGCGGCGATCTAACCAACAGCGGCAACATGGACAGTTTTTCATCGGGCAATTCCGTCCCTGCAGACGTCCAAAAAGATATATTACTGCCGCGCAAGCCTATGGCCATGAATTCCCTTCATGCCCGTATTAGCAGACCCATGGATAGTTTCCGAGTGCGTCACTTGTGCTTTTCAACCTCGTGGCATAACTGACGTGTCTGCTTGAAAGTTTGAGTCACACCACCAGTATATCCATCGCTGTGGTTCGTATACTGCCTACCAAGTTACATTCTTCTGAAACTGCTTTAGTTGAGCGGGAGTATATTCAACCTCGTACTTTTCGGGGTTCTCACTGTGCAACTATGTTCGTCTTTCGTGACCCGGTGAAATCTGAATCCATCGCTAAACTTGCCCTGCAGATCTATACTACATCTGCTTCCCCAATGATCCCATTACATTAAAAACATCAGTATATGCCATCTACGCAACAGAGACGGTCTATACCATTATGCTCACTTACGATTTAATATATCTCATGATTGATCCTCTCCGCCCTGCCGCTTTCACATCTTTGGCCATCCCGGTATGCGGAGGGATAGGTGCGTCACTGTTGGCTGCTCTTTGCAACATCAATTAAAGGTCTGAAGTTGCAATGTTCACGCAAGCCATATATGCATATCGTATTCGGACTGTGACTCGGATGACAATCATACCGTTGGGCATTGTTATTGTACGCTAAATCTAAAGCATCCTTTGTCCGTGTTCGAAATCCTCCCCGCGCAGATTCGTTGTAGCAGGATTCATATTCGGCATGATCCTGATATCACTGAGAGCTTCATTCTACTTTGTCTCATTGGCAAATAGTTTCTCCAATCTTGAAGCAACTCTTTCGATTAACCCGAGTCTACAGATGTTGGCCGTGTCCTCCTTGATCGCTGATGTTACTGTCTCCATCATCATGGTAGGGAATGTAAGTGTTCCGTTTTGATTGGATTATCCTGTCCGGTGATCATAATTTGCACTCAAGCTTACCAAAACCAAAATACATTCCAAGCCATTGCAGCAGGAGGATAACGCGTCTAATTTACCTTATTATTGGCGGTGGGGTTCTTACCGGTATGTATCCCTTTTGAGCCCCTTGACAGCGTTTTCAGGCAGCGTAATCAGTTGCAGTGAACATTGTTACACTGATAGCATCATTACTCTCGATGACACTCGCTATTCCGTCCGGCATTCTCCAATCGAAGATATATGCAAATTCAATGATGGTTCTCTTGAACAATCGCGCTACGTTTGGACATCGCCAGACTGATATGGAGGTGTATTCCAGTGCGACGTCGGAACTACCCACGTTCCGTGTAGCCGCTGGATCAACCACCACAGATGATGCACAAGATACTCCGACCACGACCGATTTTATCGGCGACAAAACTTGACAGGAAATAAAAACGTTGCTCATAGTTATGTATATCAATTGTATACCATTGTACGCTTAGTCATTTGCACATTACTACTTCCGTAATATAGGGTACAACATAAGTAGGGTAGAGCTATAGCTGTCATGGCAATTACACGCCTACAGTAATGGGAAAGAGCTCCCTGTTTCTAGGAGTTTGGTGGCCTACGATACAGGACAATTGCAGACCTCAAGTTTGTAAGAAATAGCATGGCCGAGAAGCGCAGACGAAGTTATCTCAAACGCATTCGTCATACCCAGGGGCAAGCGACTCGGATTAGATAACCGTGTGATGCCGATTGCAAAAGTTTCGGCTACCGTTTTCAGCTAGCTCTGGAGTCCTCTGATCAGGGTTGATTCAACAGACGATGGAATTAAGACGCCATGTCTGCAACACCGACTGCTGAGATCAAGTATCAGATTGTAGCAAAGGCAACTACCAACCTGCCCTGGACTAATTGATGGTTTCATGTATTCAAACGTGTCCAGACGGTTTGTCACAGGTTGCCATTGAAAGATTTACGGCGAAGAGCCGCACGTATCGTATCGGATGTTCCCGATGACCATATCGCACTGAAGATATGGAAATATATTAAGCCTTGATGCTGATGCAAAACGATATGTGGCGCTTGGCGTAACTTTACGTTTATATACGGCATAGCTTATATCATTACCCCATTGTCGACAAAAGGAACGACGAATGAACGCACTGATTGCCCTGCAGGACAGCCGTTGGTTTGCAACTTTTCAACATGAATCTTACTTCAAGTTATCAATTGAAGCTTGAATGGTTTCGAATGGTCGAGCAAGGCGTTGAAATAGCGAGGTAGGAACCCGCCCAGGTCCGCTCACCTGCAAATTCGTTTCCCAGGATGACATCAATGGCTCTCAAGTCCAAATGTGTGTAACTTGGTGGCTCGTACTGCGACTGACGTAGCGGCTATGAGTGTTATCTAAAATGCGTCTACAATGTAGACAATGATAAGTAATTCTCCGCTTACCCGTCAGGCAAAATTGAGTAGCCCCATTTGGAAAGCGATTCCCACCCTGGCAAGTCCGTCAATAAAGGCTTGTCGGGTGACTCCGTGCATACCGCTTGAACTTTGATTGCGGAAAACATCGAGGAAAGAATACGCTTTATTGCTATTACTATGAAACATATTGTAGATTAATCAGTTCACGATGGAGAAAATTAAAAGATCCTTTCTGTCTGCCAGTGAATTGCACATGACACTGACCAGCCAAGTCACCAGTCACCTTGTTTTTCACGATCCGTCAGGGGCACATACTGAAGATCGCCAAGGAAAGATTAATTCCGGGGTGCAACAGCAAAATGTCAATGACCAACCGAGACGCTCATAATGGGCTGTTGCGTCACTCGTCCGTTTTCATCCTTATCGATCTGTTGGACGTCTTGCATGTAAACACCAACGGGAATGAACATCCTTCCTGGGGAAGCAAGTTGATCCATTAAGAAAGAAGGGATGTTTGGAGCGGCGGCTCCAACGTGAATTACATTGTATGGCCCTAGAAGGTCAGTCAGAAGTGACGTCCCAAGAGTACGGGCTATCAGCACCCTTCTCTTGACATCCATTACGGCCATCACCAACGATGACCTCGATTTGCTCGGCGTCCAAGGCTTTGCCAAGGCCATCTTTTCTTAGATTTTCCCTTGACCATTCGACGAGTTCGGGCACGTGCTCGATGCCAACGACTTTGCCTGTTTCACCTACAATACGGTGAAAGATGGCAAGGAGGTAACCCGAGCCAGCTGCCAACATCTAAGACTTTAGCACCTGGTTTGAGGTGGGGAAAAAGGTTTTCGGTGGCGTATGCATGCTAAAAATGGGATCGGACGTTAGATGTAGTATAAAATGCTTGGATGTATACATACCATGTGGGGGGCGCTTATGGTTGCGCCATGACCGATTCGCCTGGTAAAGATGAAAATGAGCCATCGGTCAGCCAACTGCGCCTGATGCATTACGCAACTGGGGCGCATCCTCGTAGGCGCTGGCAGCGTCTTTGACGTAGTTTGCCCTGTCAACCAGAAGCATTGCCTGGGTTCGGGAGTGAGCGCCAAGGCCAGACAGGGGCTTGTCCATACATTTTTTGCGGTGGCAGATTTGAGGATGCCATGACTGGCAAGATTTGCTATGAGCTCAGGGTTGCTCAAGCCGCTTGAACGCCAGGCCATGAGTGCACTCTGAGATCAGAGTTCCACAGAAAACAAATGACCTCATGAGAGGCGGAAATTGCCGGCTAACAAATACGTGACGCTCGCAACGGCGATGGTCACGAGAAACGCCAAGAAACGCCACGCTGTGGGAGGAGGCAGTGCGATTCCCACGGCGGTGGGAACGGGCGTTGGATCGGCTCCGCTTATCTATCTCTTACAAACATTGCCAAGGCCGACAATGTAATGGTGTGGAACGCAGATGCTATTTAACGCGCACGGTTTCCTTCTCTTCCATTTGTGCGCGCATGGGTGCCCCGGATACGCCTTTCCGTCCTTTGCTCAACGTCGTCTTTGCCGTAAGTCTGCGGCACTCCTTCACCCTCGTGTCGCCAACGTTGCCAATCTGCTGATCTTCCTGCACAGTCCATCCTGGAGGTTTTCCTCTTATGTCTCTCTGGCTACATATTGGCCGGAGGTGGCGTCTTGGACAAGAAGACCCAGAAGGTGCGCAGTCTCCTTCTCCTGTGGGGCTTGCATGAATCCCCAGACTTAGCAAATCAATCGACTTAACGTGTCTCTTTTCACACCCGCCCTCTTGTTCTCCAAAGTCGCATTCTTCCTGACACCAGGTTTGTATTAACTTCACTCATAAACGTCACCTCGAGGTCTCACGCTTGACGCCGCAGAGAAACTTCAAGAACTATGGATTATCCCACTGTTCTTCGTTGCTGTCACTCTAACTTCTATGACCGTGGCATTCATACTCGGAACTGTGTTCAGATTAAAAAATTCCCAAAGGCATCAGTAATTCACTTCCGGCTCTGGACCGACACTGATCATCGTTGCAGAAGCTTCGCCATGGCCGCAGCCATGTTCATGAATTCAAATTCGTTACCTATCGCTCTGATGCAAAGTCTCGTTGTTACGGTGCCTGATCTCAAGTGGGGTGTGGACGACAACAAGGACATTATGCTTGGTCGAGCTCTGACGTATCTCGTCCTATATAGCACGCTCGGCATGGTGGTATGGCCTTCCATTATTAATGTTCCAAGAGCGAGCCTGATCAGTCACTACAGATCCGCTGGAGTTATGGAGTTAAGCTTCTTTCCCAAGCCGATGACGAAGTTCGTGACACAGTGGAGGGCCCCTTTAATGAACGTCGTCCGCTACTTGCTTCGTACGATGGTCGAATATCTGGCTTTAATCAAGCTGGAGCGGAAAATTCCAACGTAATATCCGATGGAAGCGACGATTCCATCAACGCAAAACGGCGGAAAAAGTACTTGTCACTTCCCTCACGTCGTCGCATGACATTTTACTCCTTTCCTAATTCCCCGTCACCATCGCGCTCCAATCTCGCGCATGATTCCAAAGCCACATCAGTAACAGTATCAGTTTCAACGTCAGACGTCGAAGATTCAGATTCAGAATCTGGTCCTTTGTGCACTGCTAAAAGTCGCCCATCTCTTCCCGCTTTTCATCAATCGTTGAAGCCTGCAGATCAAAAAAAGCTGGAAATGAACAAAAAAGGGCAAATCCGTCGAGTCTTGAGCTCAATCAATGATTTTATGACTCCTCCGCTATGGGCTGCTGCCGCCTCTTTGACCGTGGCATGTATACCATGGCTCCAGCACGTGGTTGAACACCGTATGCAGCCTGTGAAAGGAGCGATCACGGCCGCTGGCAAGTGTTCAATCCCGTTGACTTTAATTGTTCTCGGAGCATACTTTCCACCCCACTCCGAACGCGAACGAAGAAGCAAATATCTCGACAGTGAAAACACGTGGATCTCTTGTAGACGGTCTCAAGTCTTGCTTTGGACTTGGTTGCGCTGATGAACTACAGCCCAAGCGCAACCCGGGGGAGACCAAGACGGTTATCGTCTCTGTTTTATCTAGAATGTTCATCACACCCTTGATCCTGCTACCTCTCATGGCGATGGGTGCCAAAACTGGTATTCACGATGTGTTTTCAGAGTATGTGCTCATCTGTCTTCGATCTCTAGCGTACTCATTCATTGTCTTCCAGCCCAGTTTTCGTCGTCTCGAACGTGTTGCTACTATCTTCTCCATCCGCACTGACGTTAGCTCAAATAACGCAGGCTGCATCCGGAGATGCGTTCGAACGTCTCATCAGTCGGACAATCTTTTGGTCTTATTGCGTTGTTACCCCCCCCGATGACACTTGTATACGTCGTAATCGGGCTGATTCTCGCAAAATTATAAGTCATCATAGATCTAGCATTTCACGCGTTCTTTTCTTGAGTAGATAGAAATCCGACTTATCACCTACATTGTCCTCATGCCCACAAGATGCCGTTTCATGTAGTCTACCACCCGCTTAATCGGCCACAGTTATGCATGTGCTATCCGATACCTTTATTTGGACTTACCCATACCTAAGATACAACCAACATCCACCTTATCGGACCTGCCCGAAGAAGCTTCTTTCAAAGTTTAACTTGTGCCTCGGAAAACACGGAGATATGCAATGATAGCATTTCGGTGTGTGCCTGCAGAGGTCATAAATCTCGTGGGTAATTCGTTGGAGTTCATTGCTTCTACTCCATCGCGGGGCAGCCGGGGTAGTCTGAAATACATCATGAGAAAGATGGCCGGTGCCCTCATGAGATTAAAGTCTATGGCGTGGTATACATCACTCAGGCTGAAGGAAGTCATCGATCGAAGCGCTCATGACGGGCAAAAGATTCTAGGGTAGCATATGCCATAGCATCGCTGACATGCTTGTAGTTACGCTATCTATGCGGCGGCTTATCAGCCAATTGACCATCGGTAGTCGAAACCCGAGATAAGAGGAATTGATAAGCCAAATTGTTGCATGCTGAAAAGATAAAGACATCTGACCTCCACAGCTCCAACGTTCAGAGACGCGTTCCAAAGAGCGACATGAATCATTGGCGTACGAATATGCGTGTGGGACCGGCAGAAGTGACCGTGCTACTTGCGTGTCCACAGTGTGGAGGAGCATTTTTCTACTCAGACTAAGTCACGTGCAAGCAAATTTGATAATCACATGCGAAACAGGGGCACTAGTATAAACGTGCGGCCTTCGTCATGAGCAGCTCTTCCACAACACCCTCTACCATGTCTACAGAGACGCAGACTTCCACTCAGCATGTCCCAGAGCTTACCATTCTCCATAGGGTGGCCTCAATACCTTTAGTCTCCTCGTCGCTGGAGACAATTAATGACGCCTTATCATCCAACGCGTTCACGCGGCAGCCCTATTCCACCGCCAAGGGTATCTCTAGCACCGCATACAGGTACACAGAAACACTTCAGATGCGCCTGGCTCCTCTTATTGAACGGGCTGACGGCTATGCGAACAAGGCGGTGGACGCCGTCGAGTCGCGTTACCCTTATCCTTTTAAAGCTAAACCGGAGGAAGTCGCTTCTCTCGTACGCGAGAGCCGCCAAAACGCCATGAATGTGGCCAACAAGGCGATCGACGAGAGGATCAAGTCACCCGCAAAAAGCATGGCCCAAGGTTTCGACCAGGTGTGTCATCTTTGATACAAATGACGTGCATATACTCACCCCTGGCGCAGCAATTTGCTCCTATTGTCGATTACTTTGAGGTGGCTGTCATCAGGCTGAATTCTGAGAACGGCACCCGTGTATCACACCCAGAAACTAAGTACCAGTACCAACGGGCTTTGGCATTGTCGAAGACGCTCAAAGATAACATTTATGTGTATTCAAACGAGCATTTCAAACAGCTGCAAGCGCAATCTGCTATTGTGTACGTTGTTACCGTACGTACGCATACAGTCTGCTCACGTCTTTGGTTTCAGTCAACGGGCTACAGAGACGGCCCATGCGATCACCCAATTGGCCTCATCGTCTATTACGAATGCGCAGAAGCGGATTCACGAGCTTGCTGATACAATGCTCCAAGAATTACAAAAGTTGCAGTCATCCACGGCATCTCTGTCTGCATCTTTACAGTCAACGGCATCTTCAACTCTTCACGGATCCACGTCTCAGATCCAGGCTCGCATCCCGCCCCAGATTCAGCAAGCATATAATGACATATCTTCTCATCTGTCCTCAACTATCTCTGAACTCTCGTCCATTTTGACCACTAAGGACCTCCCCTTGCAAGAGAAGGCCGCGCGGGTTGGACAGGAAGTTCGGGAACAGATCAATCCTCTTCTGGACACCATCCGCAAGAGTTTATCAGACATCTTGGCTCGCGGCAAGGAGGAAGCGTCCGCTGCGACGCAGTCCTCAGATGGGCCTGTAGGGAACAGTAACGGACACGCGGAGAAGTAGCAAGTTTTTCATGTTTTTTTGAATCACGCGTGTACATTATCTTGATAGACGTTTCCAACAGCATAGATTTGTTTCTTGTTCGTTGTCATCCCATCCTCTACTTTCGCCTTCGTACAACTTGTAGAAATTTGCGACACCCGTGTGTACCTTACAATAATACAACCATCCATTACAAGCTTATTAATACAATACGAGAATGAAATTGCGAGAGACTAGCATAGAAAAAGCATGTAGGAGCGGTCACTGATTCCTAGGTACCACTAGACAAACTCCTCCTTATCCATGCTGCTAGTCCGCTCGCGCTAGCAACCATTATGGCGAAGAGTAGCCATTTTCTTGACGACCCAACAATAGCTTTGCTATCAGCCGGGGGGGCCTTGGGACGAGGAGGAAGACTAGCGGACATAAAGCGATTGACATTCTTAAACTTCGCGGACTAAACCGGCATAAGAAGGTAAATAGGTATATGGGATGGCCGAGACATACAGTATAAGGAGGGAATCTGAAACCGAAAATCCTGTCCACCCTATGGAAGATGTTATCGCATCGGTCAGCTGGAGCAACTACCGATACTTACCAGCTTGGCGAATCAAGGGATGATCTGAGATGCGTGAACGTGTCAAACGTGTATTTTCCTACATGAGCACCGTCTAATAACGGATAAGCAGGCGAAAAAGATGAATGCGAGGTTAGAATGACGTACGTCCGCTCCCGCCGATACCTCCAAAGGGGAGTCCGTCCACTACAACATTAGAGAATGAATCAATGCATGTGAGGGATGTAACATTGGAAAGAACAAACCTGCAGCATGGATGATGGTGTCGTTGGCAACTACGGCACCACTTTTTGTACTCTGGAAAACTGCCAGTTTGTTCTCAGTGGTGGGCTAACGCTTTTGATCTCATCTGAACGTTACCTTTCTGCTTTAGTCCCTGATCTCGGGAAAAGACGTATATGACCAAAGGATGGTCCCTGCAATAGATTAAATAATCGAAGATTGAGTAAGAGTGATAAGTACCGCGCATTCACGAAGGCGATTGCTTCATCAATGTCATCAACTGGGACAATAGGCAGCAGTGGTCCAAAAATTTCTCTGTGGGCGTCTCAGCCTTCACCTATGAAAGTGTGGAAAACCTAGGTCCACCCACTCGGACATGAGCGAATCTCCTTCCGCAACATCTTTTATAACTGTTGGAGCAATATACTTTTCTCCTCGTTTGTCTCTCCACCGATAACAACAGTACCCTTCGTCGCATCGAGAAGAGCTTTGACACGCTTGAACGCCTGGGGGGTGATCAGTTTAGAAAACTGTTCATCTTCAATCTGCTCATTGGGGTAAAATTTCTTGTATCTGCGAAACATCAATCATTTGGATGTTGGAGTACAATAAATAAATGAGAAATGCACTGACTGATCAACGAGCGCATCCACGAGCGTTCCTTGAAACGACCTGGGGACAAGTATGTAATCGGGAGCGATGCAAGTCTGTCCCGCATTGAGGCCTTTTCCCCAAAGAATGCGACGAGCGGCCACATCGATGTCACAATTAGGGTCAATGATTGCAGGCGATTTGCCTCCTAGCTGAACCCAAACATGCGTAAAACGAATATATAGACATTATAAGACCCACTTCTAACGTGACTGGCGTAAGGTACTTGGCAGCAGCTAATGAAACAATTTTGCCGACACGTGCATTTCCTAGTGTGATGTCAATCATGACAACAAAGTTACAAAGGTTTGACTTGCCAGTATAGAGAACTAGGCAATCATATTGGCAAACTGTTTTATTTATGACATGGATCAAGGCACTCACTGTGGTCCCATGGCAATTCCAGGAGCTGGAAAGACGAGTATCAGTGGTTGGAACAACAGTGTCGCTGACGTGGGGAACTGACTTTGGTAGTTTCCGGAACTGCGCCATTGACAACGCGAACAAGGTCCGGATCCAGATACCTGGGGATGAGCTCGGCCAAAAGCGCGCTAACCGCCTTGGACGACTCGGACGGTTTCAAAACAACTGCATTGCCTGCTGCAATCGCACCACCCTGAATACAAACACGCAAAAACGCGTGAACATCTGATCACTCTGAAATCAGGAAGGTCACTTACGATGATTGGGACAGATAACCATAATGGATAGTTGAAAGGACTGATGATCAGGACGACACCCTTGGCCTCTTTATAGATTACCGGGCGCATGGCTGCAAATTCGAGCGAAAAGGGTGCCTTTTCAGGTTTTGCCCATTTTTTAACATTATTATACGCGTTCTTGATATTCTCAATTGTTGGGTTAATTTCCAAACTGACCCGAATTAGATAGGGCCGATACAAGGAAGATTGTGCATACAAGTAGCATTCCAACGTTGGCCTGCCCAGGTCAGCTTGCAGAGCCTCTTCAAACCGCTTCGCGTTGTCCTTGACGAGGTAGCCGAGTTGAAGTAGTTGATACTTTCTGTACTCGATTGAGCGAAGTTTACCGCTTTTGTGCCCCTCCCGAAGTGCAGCGTGAACCTACGGGGTTACGGTGATGAACGCGCCTCCAATGGTGCAAGACTGAAACACACCCCATCTATCACACCCAAGGGCGTGTACGATAGTTCGGTTCCGGTCATACTGTCGGTTTAGCCTGTCTGAGGAACGTGCGCTATGTTATCAATCCTCAACATTCGTGGGAGAGCATATGAACACACAGTTGAAAACGGTGCCAGACTTAGTCAAGGACCGGGATACTCTGAAACCTGAAACCTGTCTGCAGCACGTGTGACACCATTTTTTATTTTATTATTATTTATTTCTGCTATGGAATTCCGCGCATCATAATCATTTTCCCGTAGAAATAGGTTGTATATATCATATCCAAGAGCCGGTGAAGGCCGTAAGTACGTGTAATAAGTTGAAACTTAAGTACGGGGTGACGGCTGCTCATCAGGAGCCAGAGTCTGCAGTCCGGAACTCGGTCAGGGATTCCTGGGGCTTTTGTTTTTTGTATTATACCAAATATTATTGTCTTTGTGTAGCTACTGCCCCCTCTTCAATTATCCCTGTGAAATAAAACAATAACAATTCAGAATCATAGTATAGCCACAGTGTTGCGCACGCATTTGCACTGCAGTTCTGCCGCGGCCTAGGCTAAGCTAAGTTGCTGAAGCCGGTTTTTCGGCTATAATAGCCGTAGCCAAACAATTGGCCACACATGTGTGTTCGAACTCCGACTGGCCACGAGTGAAGCAAATTTTTCCAGTGGTCGTTGATTGGCGGAGCAAGTAATCATGATTTGCTGGTTGTAACGCCGAGTCGCATCAAAATAACGTCAAGACTAACTAGGATTATGCAAATAAAAGAGCACCTGATGTCGAGTCTAGTGTGGCGGTCAATACTCAGACGGGAACGTCGTCGATATGTCGGGCCAGGGCGTAAGCGTTCTCGGCAGGAGGTTCGCATGCCCTCCTGAACATGATACACAATTCCATTCGAAAGCCGTTTCCATGACATAAGAACATGTTGTGGGAGTAACTCTCAAGATCTTCATTTACTCCAAGGCAGATCACTAAACTGAAGTTGGGAAGCCCAAATCGCGTACTCTAGAACCGCCGCAGAGGATCCGTCACTAAGTGTCTCTTCCATCTCCATTAACACGGAGTTCATGTATTCAGCGGCCGCAGAGAGGTGCGCGACCTTGCGCAGGCCGCGTGAAGCGCCAAGTACTCTCTGGAGTGAATGGGAAGGTCACGTGGGTCGTCGGTGGCGAATTTCACAACTTTATTGAATCGGAGAAGCGTAAAGGGATCTGCTGCTGCCAGTTTATACTCATTTTCAACATCCTGATGAAACAAAGAGATTAGTTACTCTCTTGCAGGAACAGATAGATCCTTACTGTCGGCTCCAGCCATAATTCCAACCTGCCAAATGAGAAATGCGCGTCATGACACATGGTTATGACATGTTGGCAGGGCGTTTATTGCACACCGGTCATCCTTTCCACACGTATAGGAAGCTTGTGTCAGCGAAACTTCCCAGTCTTACATATGCTCTAGCAGTAGTTTTGAAATCGGTAACGTATTTGTCAAGACTTGCAACCGAAGGACTATCCTCAGTTCATACAAATTTTCGTGACAATTCATCTCTGTCTTGAAAGGATATCTCTAGCACAAAGCGTACTGGGAACGAGCTAGCCAATGGCGCATGTTACGACGCGCGTGGAAAGGGAACGGACCCGAGGAGACAGAAAAACAGCCGACGGGAAAGTGTCACCTCGCTTGAAATATCCTTTCGCGCTTCGACTTGAAAGAAATATACTTGGGGAAATGTTACAATAATCAGAGTGCAGTGCGGCGCGCGCGTGAATGCAAACTCACAAAGCCATTAACCAGAATCGTGAATGAATTGATTAGGCACGATGATGCCAGGTACATGTCTCCGCCATTCCTGGACCCGGAATTCTCACGCATGCTTATCGATTCTACTGCGGAAATCTCTTGAAGTTTCGATGACTAAAGATGAGGATATGGATGCAACGCTTTGAAAGATCTGAGTCAGTCCAACCGGAACGCTGAGGGATTCTAGGCATCGCAAAGAGGTCGACTACTGATCACGAACAACGGGTTAATTTATTTATTATTAGGCCAGTGGCGTAATATAAACACTCGTAAAGTATCACCAGAGAAGTGCGTCCAACCACCTGGCATGGTTTCCAACGCTAACAAACCCGCGACTGGTGTGCCCTACTTTACGCCTGCCCAGATCCCACCAGCTGGCACCGCTTCCCTGCCGCAGCGCAGTGATCCCCCCCTTCCCAAGCTTTTCCAGCCCCTGAAAATCCGCAACGTGGAGTTTCACAATAGAATTTGGGTGAGCATCAACTTAATGCATCCGTCCCGCTCATAAATTGATAATTGCAGTTGTCGCCTCTCTGCCAATATTCCTCTGAAGATGGCGTCGTGACAAAATGGCAACATGCGCATCGTGAGTTCCTGATTTGAGATGCTTATACACAGCTTTTATTCTTGTCATGCAGTGGGTGGGATCTTTACCCGTGGCCCCGGACTAAGTATAGTCGAAGCGTCGGCTGTCCTTCCCGAAGGGCGTATTTCGCCTGAAGATGCCGGTATATGGGATGATACCCAAGCCAAGGCATGGGCAGATATTGTGCAGTTTGCGCACTCCCAGAACCAGAAGATTGCCATCCAGATAGCTCATGCTGGACGTAAGGCGAGTTGCACCGCCCCATGGATTGAAGGAAATCGCTTGGCAGGCGAAGAAGTGGGCGGTTGGCCGGACAATGTCTGGGGACCGTCTACTGTCGCCTTTGACGAATCTTATCCTCGCCCTAAAGCACTGACGAGAGAGGGGATGAAGCGGATAGTTGCGGCGTTTGCGAGCGCGGCCAAGAGAGCTGTGAAAGCAGGCTTTGACGTCATCGAGATCCACAATGCGCATGGATACTTACTCCATTCATTCCTAAGTCCCGTAAGCAACAAGCGCACTGACGAGTACGGGGGCAGCTTTGAAAATAGGATCAGGTTGACTCTCGAGGTGGTTGACGCTGTCCGTGGGGTGATTCCAGATGACATGCCGCTGTTCCTCAGAATATCAGCGACGGACTGGCTGGAAGAGTCTCTGCCCAACGAGCCTTCGTGGACACCTCAGGATACGGCGCGCCTAGCTCCTTTTCTTTTTGAACATGGAGTCGATTTCTTGGACGTATCCAGTGGAGGACTGCATCCTTCGCAAAAACCTCGTGCTGAACCAGGCTATCAGGCACCATTCGCCAGAGAGGCCCTTCAGAGCGCTGCCGCCCATCCAAGCGAAGATGGTCGACGTCTTCTGGTTGGCAGTGTCGGCATGTATAGAGAGGCCCCGGTCGCTGAAGAAATTCTTCAGAAAGAGTGGGCGGATGTGATCCTCGTTGGCCGCCAATTCCAAAAGAACCCCGGAACGGTGTTTGCATGGGCGGACCAGTTGGGAGTAGACGTAAGAATGCCGAATCAGATAAGGTGGGGCTGGAGAGGTAGGGCAATAAAGGTCAGAAGCGAGGATGAGGGTTCGAAAGTGCCAAGCAGGAAATCTAAGATGTAAAAAGAAACGTTTTAATTATTTTTTTCATAGAATAGAGGTAGGGTGCGATCTATTTGCTGGCGCATTTTTTTTTTTCAAGCTATACCTGTTAAATCAGCTAGTATTTTGGTCCTGATCTGTTTCATGACGTTCATTGCCGCTGGGGCATGCCCGTGGTGCCCGTGATGGTGCAACTGTTGACGGTCTTCTTTGTCCTTTTCATTGACGCGCTGAAGTTCGAGACATAACCGGAAGTCTCCTTTACGTGGCCTCGCGAGTACAGCAATGTGAACCGGGACTAGCTTAACACCGCATTGTGAATTCGAGAAAAGGAATCTCGTAACGACACACCACGCCTTTGCGCCATGCTTCTTAAATGCGTTAGGAGGGGTTAAATAGTTAAAATCGGGAATGGTGTGCGGCGGCCTCGTTTAACGGCAGCGCGACTTGAGGCATGAGATGGGTCGGTACTTGGCGTCATTTTGTCACGAGGCCACCAGCGGATGATGGCAGGCACTCACGATCGGAGGTAATCCGTAACGCGGATAATTGCCATTTTATTTTCATTGATCATGTTACTCCGCATTCTCAGGCCATGATGCGGCAATCAGCTAATTCTCGATTCAATAGCATTTTCACAAAAATCCTTAGTGTGTCAAAAAATCCAGGATCAGACTTGGAGGTCGCCGCCCGTCAAGGTTTTGAACTATGGCATTAATATCTCAGTCGCGCACGGTGAAATGAGGATACGTTATCTGACTTTGTTTAGAAGTGAATTTCATTTGTGAAGAGGCTCGTGTTCAGCCCTGTGTGTCGAAGTATGGACATGTCGTCATAGTTGCTTGTCCAGACGTTTCGCTGACGCAAGGCCACTCACTGAACGTGTAAGTCGACAAGTGACTTCACTTCATAGCCATGTTTCGAAGTACTGCATCAACGCCGGCGCTAGCGCGGACCCCTAGATCCATGAAGGTGCCCCACTAGTTATAGAGGTTACTTTGTTGAGCATCATGCAGACCTAGTGCTGATGGTCACAGAACAACAGCGGGAATTGACACGAGGGGGTCAATACCCAAGTGACATGGGTAGCCGTGAGGGATCTAAACAACAGCCGAAGAAGAACTGCATCACACGACTCAACTGTGGCGTTTGTCGTGCGGATCTTGGACAAATTGGTCCTGGGAATTGTGGCTGCATTGAGATTTTTGACCAGAAAGTTATGCTTACGGGTATCCCCTTGGATTCTGGCAAGATGCATGAAATAAAAACTCAACGGCTCAGGCCGTATATAATAACTCAAATGTCTTCCTCATCAGGCTAGCATAAAGGAACCTCACCGAATCTCGATAATGATAACCACTAGTCAGGGTCAGCGGCAGATGTGTTACGTGCCCAGTATGTCCGGAGAGTACGAGGCGGGGGGCGAGAATAGCTGATGCCGAGGAGAACCTTCGGCGGTATCGTACTCCACGAGAGGAGATGATACTGCGTCTACAGTTTGAACACCGTGAAACGGCATGCGAGCGGAGATCATGTGAGTTAAGGCGGAGAACGATACGCGACAAGCAGGCTCGCTGTGCCGAAAACATACGTCGCACAGCATCCTCTATACATCTCGAGCCTCTTGCAAGAGAGTATCGTGGCGAGAGCAGGAATGGAGGCGAATGCAGGCATGGCATAGTGCGCACGGACCTAGGACATAAGTAAGGTTCAAGAATCACTGAGGTTCGCACGTTGCTTCCGCCCACCAACACCAGCCAACAGCCTTTCCAACTCCTGCCGTGCGTAGCAGCAGCCATAGAAAAGGCAGAGAATCGCAGTACCGTTTGTTTTGCATCAGCTGCTCCTCCCGACTTTTCGAGCGCAGATTCGTTTTCGCTACAGCTGAGTCTGAGTCGGAGTGAGCATTTTTCCTACTCATCTCCTCCCTTTGATTCTGCTTTCTCTCTTCCTACTTTCGTTATGCGTATGCTGACCCTCTCTGCGATGCGCCCTGTGCACGTCGTGCAGAATTTATCTTCATTTTTTGCAGTCTGGCCCAGTCACGAGCGCGCGACCCGTGATGTCGTCGAGTGAGCAGTCTAATAAGACAGCAGCAGCCGCTAGCCAAGAGCACGTCTATCCACCGCCCGTGGTTGCATTCACTCCTCAGCCGTTCAACGGTGCCACGTATGCCTCACCTCCGCCGCCTGGCGCTTACCCGCCTCCTTTCTTTGCATATCCGCCCCCGCCGGATGGTAACCATGGAGAGAATGGTCAGAACGGTGTTCCAGCCCCTGGTCCGCCATACATGATGGCATTTCCCCCTCCTCCACCAGGGATGGTGTATGCGTTCTCACCTCCTCAAGGTCAAGGTAACTTTCCGTGGGATTCATTTTAACACGCATGTTCTCATCCTTCGCAATAGTTCCGCCCGGGGCGCCTGTGCCTGCTTCACCGGCATTAACAAAGCCTAAACGAAAACAAGTTAAAATGGCTTGTACTAATTGCGCTGCAGCATGTAAGCGATGTGACGAGGGTCGCCCCTGCGAACGTTGCATGAAATATGGGATCAGTGACAGTTGCCGAGATGGGCAACGTAAGGAAAGGAAGAAGGGGATCAAACGTGGGCCATATAAGCGCAAGGGCAAGAATGGTGAGGTTTTATCAGAGATATGTGTAAACCGCAGCATTGTCGTTGATGGGACTATAGGGGATACCGAGTGGGTCCCTACGGCACAGGCGGCTGCTGCTGCTGCTAATCCTTCGGCAGCAATGCATAGCGTTGCTCCGTATGCCTCGCCGGAATGTTATTACGGGCCTGTTTATTACCCAACCCCCGGCGCCTTCTTACCTCATCCACCTCACGAAGTTCCTCCTGGCCAGGAAGGGACTGCAAATGGTACTCCACCCATCATGCCATATTTTTTGCCTGCCTATCCACCGTACCCTGGGCCGTATGGTCATCCGGCGATGTATCCTGGACCGATTCCACCGTCTCAGTCGGCGCAGCCGCCTCAACCTCAGCAGCCGCAAGTCGTTCAACCTCAACAAACCATTCAGCAAGTACCCAGTAGCACTGTTGAGACACCCTCCGCAGAAGGTTCGTCTACGAAAAAGAAAAAAGAGGACGGGAAAGGTACCAAGGAGAATAGCGCTGGATCTGCATCTGCAGCAGGGTCTTCGAAAAAAAGGACTCGAAGTTCAAAGGGTGGTGAGCCCAAGGCCAAGAAGGCCAAGACATCTCGTGCTGCGAAGGTCAAGGAGGATGAAGGGCAGGCGGCGACCCCCTAGTTTTGTACGTAAATCAAGCAAATATACCATTTGTACCCTAATGGGAATTCAGGTTCATCTTGTGACATTGTTCGTGTTCTACATGCTTTCTGCGAGCACGGCAAGTTTCGTTGCTCTCGTCTCTTGCTTTCTGAGTTTGCGAATGTTTGACGACTGTCTTGTGGATTTTGACCTGAAGCGGGCCATATATACGAGAGACCTAGTCTTTATGTGTCAAAATTCTTGGTCCTTCGCCCGACGTGCTGAGCTCTTATCTTTTTGTAAACCTAGTGTACTAAAAATACATATATATGGTCAAACAGCGCCAATTTAGGACAAACAAAATCGGGACAAAATTTGTGTTTGGGAATTTGCACGGTTGACTGCTCCGTCTCCTCCTAACTAGTCTGTAATGTTGGCTTCACGTGCTTTGCGACAAGCATCCTCCGGGCTTGCCGGGGCAGCGCGGTTCGCAGCGGCGCGTAGAATTGGAGGCGTGCTGGCGCGTGGTGTCGCCAGTCCTTGTACTTCTGCTTCGAGGGGATGGGCCGGACAGGGCGGTATACGTGCCTTCTCTGGCACAGCGAGGGTGTTTGGAAGCGGCTCAAGTGAGTTGTGGTTCTCCCTTTCTCCCTTTTTGTCTTGGTCCACGTGCCTGCGAGTTTTTGCCGCCGCTTTCCGTTTCGTTATTAAGGTTTCAGGAAAGCCAGTTTGTAGCTTATCCCACATCTACACATGTGTGTGTGGGAGCGAGATGGAGCTTGGCGAACTGATGTTCTTTTTCCCCCCCTCGCAATGTAAAGCCGATGTCGCGCTCTCGCAAAAGCTGCAGTCCGAGCTACAGTTCGAAACTAAGTCGTTGGCTGAGCTGCCCAAGACGCCCGACTTTTTGAGGGCGTTCCAGGAGCAGGATGTATGGAGTGTGAGTATCTCGTGATGCCCGTGCTTCTTATCTCTCTGTTACGATACGGTGGAACGGGCGCTGATAGATCGCGGGTGGGGTGGACAGATCGAGGATGTTCCTGGCCAGGACGAGATCACGCTGAATCGCAAATTTGGCAATGAGACGTACGTGTTATGTGTGTGTGTGTATGTGTGTGAAGAAGAAGCTTATCATTGGCAGGATTCGCCTGATGTTCTCAGTCGCGGATATCCAGGCGGATGAGGAGAATGATTATGAGAATGCCGAGGAGGGGGAGGAGGATGCCGAGGATTCCTTCCAGGCATACCCTATTCGCGCCTCTCTATCACTTACAAAGGTGCATTTTGGAGTGGATCGCTTCGCTTGCGATGCGGCTAATACACGGCGATCGTATAGACGCATGGTCCTGGTTCCCTGAATGTTGATATGGTGTGCCAAGAAGGTCACTTTATGATTGAAAACGTCGCATTCTACACGGATGCAAAGGTGGGCACGGAGTTGACGGCCGAGGCGGACTGGAAGCGACGTGGCTACTACATTGGACCGCAGGTGAGTGGGTCTGCTGATACGTTGACCCTTGGTCAGCTTGGGATTTAGTTCGACACGTTGGATGCGGGTGTTCAAGAGGAGTTTGAAAAGTTCCTGCAGGAACGAGGCATCAACGAGAGTCTTGCATTGTTCATCCCTGAATATTCGAACTACAAGGAACAGCAGGTGGGCTATTGAGTCTTATTGTGCTTAGCGCGGCAGCGACCAATGCTATTGTTTTCAGGAATATGTCAGGTGGCTGGACAAGGTGAAGGGATTTGTTGATATGTAGATCACGTCAGAGCGTAGTCTGGCGTCATGGAATAACATTTCTTTGTCATCGCATGGCGTCGTTGCTTACCCGGCTCCGTTTGTCAGCCAAATCGAGAAGCACTGCGAAGCTTCCACGCCACGCTGTTCCTGCCCAATGCTTAAATACGCCGCTCGTCCTCAGGCTGCCCATCCAACTCCTCGCCTTCCATGTCCGCTTCGCCCTCCTCAGGCCTGTATATCCCTGTCCACAAGCGGCGAAGCAGCATAGCGCGAACCGACGACTCCATGTCCGGCGTCGAAGCTGCAGACGCAGAGTCGGACTCGGCACACGAGACGCTGGTGTACTCCCGCGATAGGTTACTGGCGCTTGCCAAGTCTCCCTTGGCGACGATGCCAAAGGAGGTCAAGGATGGGCTGAGGGTGCGGCTTCCAGAGATCGTCATGAGCCGGAAGCATCGAAAAGCGATCGAGTATCGCACCGTGATGCAGCAGCGCGCCCAGTGCCAGAGCAAGACGACGTCCGTGCAGGCACCACCGGCGAGCGCGCCGGCGCGTTCAGCAGCGAGAACTGTCGAGTTGGCGTTACCGCTGTCGGAAAGTCAACAACGACACGCTTATTCCTACTATCACATTAATCAACGCACCAACACACCGCAGCAGCGGCCGGTAGGCAGCGCATGGTGGAGCGTGCCCAAGTCTGCGCCTGTGGACGGCATCAGCTGGAGGAGGGCTGCTGGTTTTGCTTCTATCCCGGTAGCGTGAATGACGTCGAAACGATCATGCCATCCGTCGACATGTGTCATGAACCTAATTTCATGTTTAGACCAACTTGTACAACAACAGTTACAATCATACTTGACTGACATAGACATTGATGTAGTATAATGTACATATAATACATGACAATCAAATGAATGAAATGTGACCGGCTCCGGGTGATTGATGAGCGAGTGCAGTACCTGAACGATATTATAATCCAGCGTCAGCGGAATAACGTTCCGTATTTTTGCTAGTGATGCCGTTGCGTGGGCAACTTGGTTAGCACATGCTGGGCGTACTTACCCGGGGTCATTCACCATGTAGGCTGGGGAGAGTTGACTTTCCTCGGGGTCCTTCGGCGATAGCTAACGTACTGGCGCTTCCTTGTTGCATTGCTCCCTGTTATTGGGTGCAGACAGTCGTTGCTCGATTCATTAATGCATAGAAGATCTGCATCTCCGTCCTGCAGTCGTACGACACCAGCACGGCTCTGCGGTCCGCCTCCGAAGATGGCTCAGTATCAGGGCTAGGTAGCGAGGAGGAAATTGTCCGGGTCTACTAGCTTGTGATACGCGATAACAATAGCAGAACATCGACAAGGCCAATTGTGCATATGGGAACTCATTCAATTTCTCGAGGTGAGGTCGGATCTGTGAATTAGGCCTTCGCAAAACGGAATCCCAGCGTAATTGCCCCAGAGGCTTGGAAAACAAAAGTCTGATTGTGTTGCCTAGTCTGCGATGTGAATCCGAGGATGCCGGACAGGCACAGTACGGAATGGATCAGTCTGCTTGAAACCGCTAACGACTTGCTCCTCAAGCTCCTTGTTGTTTCCGCTGTGCGGTGGCCGAAGCAGTAATGGCTCGGGCAAACAGGGCCACGAACGTTCTATATTTAGCTGAGTTATTCTTGTGTCCAGTTGAAATACCGACTGTGCACGAACGGATCTTAAAGTTATGGCAGAGAGATTTACCCTCGACACCTCAAGTTATTTACATTGGATTGTAGTTGTTCTGGCTTGTATTAGCAGCCTTAAACCGGGACCAGTCTTCAACGTGTTGGCCGTCGTGCAAGATCAGGGCTTGTCAATCGTGTATGCTGGCTCCAGTCACCATAGAAGATATGGTTCACGTTCACTTTGCGAAAAGCTTGTGACATGAGCGCCGAAAACGTGCGTGCAAGGATGCTGGCGATGATGTACCTGTGCTAAATTTGTTCCATCACTTGATCAGACCGCGCCGGCGCGAATATTGAACATCAAGACGTTGCCGGACACTTTCATCTCGACGTTGGTGATACGCGTCGTCGGTCTCCTCATCCTCGTGGTTTCATCGACGACCAACTTGACCGTCGGTTTTGGATCCTCCAGACCGTCCCTGTCACCGGTTTGCACAGCATGCAGACCCGTCGAACTAAGGTTCAGTTGGCATTGGCAGGACGAAACACGGCCACTTTGGGAATCTTTCGCATGTATTTATCGGAATGATCATATGAAGGTAGAAACCTATCATGTCGGCGGCGATGTATCAGAATTATTTTACTCCTTTTAAGCCAGCGCACATCAATTTTGACCACAAAAGACATCCGATTCGTGTCAATGGACTGATCGATGAGGAACTCGTTCCGAGAATCCCGACAGTACAAATATGAACCTCCGACAACCGAGAATACCTTCTTCGACTTCCACTGTTGTCACCGACATGTTGAACATTCACACGTAAGTGTTTGGCTAACAACATGGTATCTTATTGAAATCTTAGATGTACAGTGCCATGGAGAGTTCTTCGTCAGATATCGCCCTAGTACGTGCCTCGGCCCGCCCTTAGACGATATACGAAATGGACCATCCTTCCAGCACGTTGGTAACCTGATCAACTGGTTTCTTTATGGTGTATTGACGGTTGCAGCTATGTTCGTCGCAAACCATTGTCGCTGGTGGAAGTGATTACTGAATCAAATTTACAGACCTGTATTACCTGGCCTTTCCTCACGATAGATTGCTGCACAAAAGCGTGGTTGGCGTTGTCTACTTCCTCGAGACGCTTCATTCCATTGGTCTCGCCGCCGGGTTGGAGATAATGATGGTCAACATGAATTCGAGCACTGTCATCATCACAGTAGGTACTCATGTTGATAATAGGTTCACTAGGTGAGTTATGTGTTGCCATTCTTGATTAATATCGATTAGAATCATGTGATGTACAGTGGCGTTAATAACACAATGTCTTTATGCTTTCGCATCCGAGCCATCACAAACATGACAGTCATACCGTTAATTATTGTATTGGTGCGTCAGGCAAGGATGGAAGAGATGTTCTACTAACTAACAAGTCAACATAGTTGGCCGCGTTACAGGTAGCAGCAGTACTTGCCGCCATTATCTGCATGCCTGTGTTTCCAATCTACTACGTCAAACTTGTGATGATTCTAGTTTTTCCAATTACAGACAAGGCTGTATTGCAGATATGGATTGGGCTGACTGTGATCAATGATATAATCATTGCAATCGTCATGGTTCGCGCGGTGAGTGTCGTCTTATCTCGTTTTGGAGGCGACTCATGCTATGGATAGCTTGCAAATAGCAGGGGATTTTCACAAGAAACGACTCAGAAAATCGTGCGACTAATAAGCCTCATAGTTGAGACTGGGTCCGCGACAGGTAGGCATAGTTCTGGCTCTGATAGTTCTGGCTCTGGCCATGCTGATCAGCTCGACAGCCGCTTGTGAACATCTTGTCGCTCATCTTCGTAGCGACAAACGTATCGTATTGGGGATGGTTATAGTGCACCGCTCATCATCTTATCAAAGTATATGCCAATTCAATCATGGTCCTTCTCAATAATCGCATTTCCATGTCGGTTCACGAAAGGCGGCACCTCCAACTGTAAAGACCGTAGACATCAGCAGAGTAATCGGAGTACAATACCATGCAGGGCGCAACATTGACCAAACTCACGGAATGCGTTTACACTTTGAACTTAAAGGCACATATAACGACGGGATGACCAAAGGATTACCATGTTGAAGTAATGAATAAATACTCAGTCGCAGAATGTAAATGACTATATTCATTATATACCTAATGAATAAGAACTATGTACTTATGTCAATAAGTAGTAACAAAATAATAAGTGTGTGGCTGTGTCTGCAAGCCATGAACTGTATAGTAGCTGTCAAAATATGAATCCTGACAGGTGGACAATGGCTGTTCCCAAAACAGAACATAACTGTCAAGAAGTAAACCTCAACACAACCTAAGGTTTGAGACAAGTAGAGAGGAAATGATTCTATTGAGCACAGAGTAGTTGTGTAGGTGACACAGACTATCTTAAGGCTGAGGTACTATGGCCCTAAAGACCCTACTTATATATTACTTGCCTCATGTATGCCTCATGCCCTTTCCATATACATCCACTTATGTGAGAAAAGAAAAAAAGAAAAGAAAAAGAAAATAGAAATTGTATGTTCTTAACATAACCCTCTCTTTAGGGATTCAGTTCCATGGAATCCTTGTTTGTCTTGGTTAGCAATTCTTCAATCCCCTTTCCACTTTTTCCAATTTCATTCCAACTTCTCTAGATATTCTTCAAACTTTCCATCTTCCCAACCAAATAGTGTTTTTGGTGTTTGTGGCTGTGTGAAGTTTTTATACTGTGTGAATGTTAAGTTGCTCATCCTCATTCTTTGAGGTGCACTAGGATGGAGGCAGTGGAATTCATTGATACACTGGTCAGCATTGTGACAATTTGTCACCAGTTCCCATGTGGAATCTTCTACCAGGTAATTCTTCCCATTTTATTAAATATTCCAATTGTCCTTTTCCTTTTTGCTGGTGCAACTGTCCAGTATTTTTTCCACTTCATAATCGCTGGTCTCCTCCTTCTTTTGGCTGTCTTTGCAGTTGGTTTTGCAGTGTTTTTGTTGTGGAAATGTAGGTTCCCAATATGGTTTCAATAAAACTTCATTAAACACATTGTACACTTTCCAGCTCACAGGAATTAAAAGTTGATAAGAGGACACCCCTACTTTTTTGATAATTTTGTAGGGTTCTATGAATCTTTCTCCTAGCTTTTTTGTTGGTTGAACAGATGGGAGGTTTTTTGCATTTAAGTAAACTTGATCTCCTTTTGATACTCATAGGATTTCTTTCTTTTTATTGTATCGAGCTTTCAGGAA